>VWYP01027304.1:369316-436064 GCA_013400435.1 Pycnonotus jocosus | reverse complement strand
GGTCCTGGATAAAATCCCAGGTACTGTAATATATTAATTTACTGTCTGAAATGTTAGGTTAAGTCCATCCACGAGGGAAAGGTATCCAAATGTCCTCTGCACTCTAAAGGAGGAGATGAGTTCCTCCTTCCTTTCAGAATGCATGGGTAGCTTCTAAGGCTCATAGAATTTATTGATTTGTCAATGAAGTATGAACTCCTCCTGAACTTGGGAGAAGAATGGGATCATGTAACAAGTGATATAAAATTCTTTACAAGAGGACCTCCATCCTCATTGTTAGAAGGTGTTTTTTTGTCTTTTTTCTCTTTTTCTGAAGACAGGTTTGGTGAAACAAACACAGGTTTATCAGCTCACCAGGAGAAATAACCCAAATTTAGGTTTTATGGGATGTTTTGGGTTATTTGACTGGCAGGGTGAAAGTGTTGTTATTTCTGACTACAGGCCAGTGTATACATTCAGGACTGTCAGAGGTCTCAGGGTACTTCCAGAGCACACTTAGACCATTGTTAGCTTGGGGGGATCTGTTCCAGTGCTGCGTTCTCCTTGCCACTTTGCACATTGCACCTCACACCGGAGCTACACATGTAGGTGGTAAGTTACTGTCTGCTTTGGCTTTGGGGGTAAGTGATTCAAATTTAACCTGGAGTGTAGATACTTAAAATTTATAGGATTTTTTATATTCTTCAGAAAAACGTTGAGAAACTCTCCTGAGGACATACAGGAGTAATAGTCTCTGTAATAAAAGCATCAGAGTGGTCAGTGTAACTGGAAATCTAAAGGCATGGAGGCATGTGGTGCTACTAGTGTTTATTCACTGACAGAGGTAACAGCTCTAATCAATTAGATGTTTGAAATAAAGCTGTGATTTCTCAGGTTAGTCATTTGGGGCACTTCCCTGCAGTGTTTGAAAGCCCTGCACTTACATTGTAAGAGCAGGAGTGGTTTTGATTCTCATTCCTTTCAAACTTCTGTATTTAAAAATATTAAAAGCTTCCCTGCAATGTTTTCTTCAGCCTAAACAATCCCTTCTTGGTAGTTAGTGTCTGTGTGGCCATCTGATAATTCATGTTGTTCTCCATCAAGCTCTGATTCACCTTTGNTTTTTTTTTTTTTTTTTGATATCCTGAGCTGGATAAATGCTCAAGCACACACACCTTGCTAGAGCTGAATTCTGTTTGGATTGTGTTTTTCACTGCCAGTGAACATGTTATTCCCTGCTGATACCTGACTACATGTGATCCTGACCATTTCTGCTGTTTTAAATAATTTTTAATTTTGATCTCATCTATCAGGGTTGGTGTTGCCTAACAGCAAGCTGAATAAGCATTCTCTGTCATTCAGGTAATTACTGAATATGTTCAGATTCAGAGCAGAGCCTTTTGGACCTCTCTGAAAAGCTTTCAATTTTCTAATGAGCCTCTGGCAGCCACAGCCTTTGAATGTTTCCCTCCCACTCCCTATTTTCAGTGTCATCTTTTCTGATCAAGTGAGATTTTTATCAGAGGATGAAAAGCACATGTTTATCTTCTTCCTGGTGTTAATGCCTTCCAGATGCTTGTTAGTGTCCCATTTGTGTACATTAGCTTTCAATTACAGCTTCTTTTTCTTTTTCTTCTCTTTGCCTCATTTGCTTCTCTGTTCTTTCTTCCTCCCTCACTCTTGCTCTGGCATTTGACAGTCTGGGTCTTGTGATCAGGAAGGCCAAAAAGGGCTATGCAATAGCTATTTTCACAGCCAATTGCCGTCTTCTCTGCTGTTATATTTTGCTCCTTTTTTTTTTCTGTTGTATGTATGTACATGTAATATTTAAGGAAATATTTAGAATTTGATTTGCAGCCAGGTACAGCGTTTATTAAGACCTTCCTGAAGATGGAACCTGAGCACAGTGAAGCTACTGAGGCCATTGTTTGGCAAGAATTTCTTGAGTTTACAAAGCTTGTAGCTAAAAGGAAACGTTAGTTTGTATGTCAAACAATTATGATGCAAAGTCAGGATAACTTTAAGAGGCAAAGCATCTCATAATGTAACTTCACACAGGTGCGTAGTCAGTTGGAGCCAAGCACTGAGCTTCTTCTTGCTTTGGACTGAGAGTCTACCCACATCACGCAGTTGATGTAGTCTTGCTTTCTCTCCAGTCTCCTTTTGATTCCTAGAGCCAGAGGGTAGCCTGCAGGCTCTTGCTGGAGTGGATTTGCTGCTGGTTTCTTCTGTGGCATCTTGGAGGCAGTCATGAAAGGGCATTGAGTAGGTATGAATGAATGAGTGATGTGAAAGGTGACCCTGGGAAAGGGATTAGGTGACCTGGAAGGTATTGTCTGTCTCTGCAGATTCGATTCTTTTTTTAATCAGGATCACAACCTGTTCATGGTTTCTAGATTGTTAGTATCTTGAACAAGTGAAGCTATGTGTATTGTGTATCTGGCAACATCTCTTCTTCACAATTCTAGAAAGAAAAAATAGGGTTGACAATATTAATATGTAAAACAGGGCATGGATGTTGTACTAACACTTTCACAAAAAATCAGAGCCATTAAAATACAGTTCTTGAACGATTAGACTAAATTTATAAACTGATTATAAACTTACTCTACAATAGACTTAAATCACATTTAAGCAGTATTTCTTGCCATGTATACCTGACTGCAGGCTCCATAAATCCTGCACTGCATTTCTTCAAACCTTATTATCCTTCTTATGCTCCAGCTGTTCATAGCACTAATCAGCACCCAGGAAAAAGTTAATGTGCACGTTCTAGCTGAGCACTTCTTCTTGCCAGCCTCCAGAATAAACACTATAAAAATGCAATTCATCTGTCCTGCACAGCATCCCACATTCAGCTTTTTCCAGACATTCTGTTGAAATAACATGCATTTTTTTTCAGGCATATAGATCACTCAAGATAAATTGGTAACAGTTTTGCAATGGTTGTAATTTAGTTTCAGAGTTGACAGAGGATAAAACCACAAGCATTTCATCCACAAATTTTCATTTTAATTAGTGTACTTTTTTTGTTTTTATTTGTTGGGTTTGTCTGCCTCCTAGATGTTCACATGATTTCAAGGAATATTAGTGGAGTATCTCAGAGAAACTTGGATTCTAAACACTTAGGGAATAGGAAAGGCAAAGCCACCCATGGCGTTTGCCAAACCTGTTTTCCTGCATACTTTTGACCTGGAACTGTACTGAAGACCTTTCAAAATTAATCAAGGTAGGGCATGCCTTTGCACTGGCAGGGAGCTGATACAATGTCCAGGCTCTTACCTGGCTGAGAGCTCCAATTAACCTTTGCAGAAGACAGCACAGTGCACTTGCACATAAATTTGCCAGTGTTGCTAAGGTTAGTTGGTAAAAAATAGTATGCTTTAGTTGAAGTGAAGATGAAGCTGATATTACAGAATCAAAGAATCACTAGGGTTGGAAGGGACCTCTTGAATGTCACCAGAGAGGGAGATTCCATCATTTCCTTGGACAGCCTGTTCCAGTGCTCTGCCACAATGTAAAGGAATTCTTTCTCATGATGAGATGAAACTTTTTACATTGTAGTGTATGTCCATTACTCCTTAAATATTGGAGACTGAATACACTTGGGTCTTGGTGATTGAATTTCACAGTTCTGTTAACTTCTCCATTAAAATATTATATTGTTTTAACTTTCAAGACTTTCCTATATTACTCATTATTGGTACGTAAGAGATTACGCAGCAACCAAAGACCCCAAACTTGGACTTTTATGCAGTTGGGGAATACTTTTTGTGACTGGAACAAGGTGAGACTGGAATATCTCTTGAGAGATAGGAGGAAAGAGCAGGCTATGCTCTAGGATCAGTGGCTATTATCTCCAACTTAGGCACCTTGCTTGAACTGGTGCTAGAGCCTGGGAGGTGCATAGTTGTCGTGTGTCTCGGCAAGAGCACCAGAGCATGTTTATGCTATGAAAATAATACTGTTTTTCTTTCTTTGAAGCAAATTCTTGATTTATTTTTTAAGCCTGATCTACCAAAGAGCCTTCTGGTGGGTGCACTTAGGCATTTTCCTTCTGCAGAGCAGGCTTAATTTAGTGCTTGGGAGGGGCCAGTAGTAGCACAAACCCCTACAGCTTTCAGTGCCCCAGTCTCTTCCTGAGCGGCATCTTCCTAAAATGTCACAAGAACTTTATAGTAACCAGTTCCGTGACAGCTTCCTTGGTGGTGACTCTCCATTTACAAAGGAGAAGGAGGAGACTAACAGGGCAAAGTTCTTCCTTTTTATGTTCTACCCCTGCTTTTGGGCCTGGTTTTTGTAGTGGCTATGATTTAATCAAAGTACACCACTATCCTATCACGTGTCCAGGAACTGCTGCATAGATCAATGCTGGAGTAATCCTGAATTACATTTGAGTAACACTTTAATTTCCTTCTTGGGCTCCATCCAGCTGCCAAGTCTGGACCTTTTGTTTTTGTGCTTTATGGCAGGTTTTGGCTTTGCAGGTTTTTACATTGCTGCCAAGTTAATTTTAGAACTTTGGTTGCTATGACTACTGCTAAGTATTTCTTAGTTCTCTGCTTATTTGCTCAGTTTGCTGCTTTTCTTTTCTTTGTGTGTGTGTGAAGTGCATGGAGTAATTATCCTACCCTGCAGAAGATAAAAAAGGATGGCATGTGAGAGGTGAGGCTCTTGATCTTCGGGCTGACTCAGCTGCTCTTTTAGAGCAGCTGCAAAGATTTGAAAGCACAGCTCTTGTAGCGCGTGGTCAGGATGAGGATTTAAGTCTGGGGAGGAAGGCACTGGTAATGCACTCATTCTGGTGCACTGAATGAAACATGCTGGCACTGCTTCTAATTCTGCTGACTGCTACTGTCCTTAGGTTTAGCTGTGTCTTGCTGGCTACTTGTATAACTATGTATAGTTCCAAGTCTTACACTTAGCTTTACATTCTTGGGAACAATAACCATTGTTTAACTCAGAGCTTCTAAAGTGCATTATACAGAGAAATTCTGTTTCACTGCTCAGAGCTCAAGTTGTTACACTTATACCAATAGCGATGCAAATATATATATATATACACCCATATATATTTATATTCTTCATATCAAGAGGTCCTACTGTGTTTGTGCAGGCAAGATCATGGCTGTTTTTCCAGTCATCTGAAAGAATAGGTAATGACAAAGCATACAGTGGTGTTTAAGATTTATGATTGATACTTGAAACATTTAGACTTTTCAGGAAAATGTAGTTCTTGTCAGTAGGCAGGAGCTTTAGAGAATGTCATGAGAAAGTGAGAATATCACCGTCTAGTTTTCAGGTGGGGATAGCTGGGCAAGGAGCCAGGCAGAGGTGGAGAAAATTACCTGATGGGCAACTTCAAGAGTTGGGAATAGATCCACCTTTTGCTCCAGCTTCTTTGATCAAGGGCTGTTCTGTTTGCTGTGGTTCTGGTCTATGGGCATTAGGGACACTTGTGATTAGCAGGGATTTAAACATAGGATTACCTTGGTGCTGTTTGAAGCCAGGATATCTGTGCAGATGCCTATTGTCTGTCTTTGTCTGTGAAGCCATCATTGTTACAGACATACCTGGAAGGAACTTCCTCCTGGTGGCTTCCCAGAAATCTTATCCATTTACCAAGTAACTGTTAAGCAAAGATGTAATCATGTTGTATTCCTCTGGCCAATTCCCATAGATAAGGTCTGTTTGGTATGTGTAACACCTCCATTAGTGAATCCCTCTTCTGTGCCTGAAACAGAGAAAGCCATAGCAGGGCAAAAGCATGCTTTGAATGCAGTTGAAAACAAATCCTCATCTCTGGTGTCTGTGGGAACTGTGAAGCTGTTCAGGAGGGGAGCGATGGTAACCTAGCATGAGACTTCATGAGGTGGAGCTGCTGTGTTGTCTGAGAGAGATCTTGTTTGTAACACTGAGAAGGGCAATAGGGAAAAAAGATAACTCAGTTAGAAAAACATCACTGGAATAAAGAGTATTCTGATATTTCAGTGCACCAAATCTATGTGAGACTTGTTTTAGTGGCATATAAAATCACCAAGGATGAAAAAAATTTAATAGAAGTTTTGGGAGACTTAGCTGGATGCCTTAAGAACTCCAAACACAGAAAGTAAATAATGTGCAGAGGCTCTGCCTGTCTGCATTTGATTTTTGTTGTCTTTAACCTTCCAAGCTGCAGCTCTGCACTTTAACCAGTTGGAATTTAAATGTGTTGTTACAGTAGCATCTTTGTTGGAGATGGACCGTGACTCGTGCTCATTAAGGCTACAGATGTCTGCTCAGATTATGTATTTCAAAAGCTTTTTCTCCAATGAACTGTGAAAAGCCAGGCTTGAGCAGAGGATTGTGAAAGATAAAATAATAGCCTCTCATCCCTATGTCTGGCAGACTTAATGCAGTTACTCTCAGATCTTTCTTAAACTTTGAGACAGCAAATTTGTTCACAGTCAATAAAATAGACCTCTGAGCACAACCCACTATGTTTCCTTTATCAGTATTTCCTAAATTATTCACAAGGCTTTCTACACTCCAAAAATCTCTAATCTGTGAATCCAGCATTTTCCAGATACTAGGGTTTAATAGGCATAAGTGGCATTGATAAACTGTTTATATGTGGCATGATAGAAAACAGATCTTCTTCAGGGAAAAAAAATACCCCACAAAATAAATACTCCATGAATTTAAATTAAATTTGCTTGCCCACTCACTGTTTTTCATGAATTTGCACTTAATAGCAGAGCAGGCAGAACTTTTTAAACCTACCTGGATAATGCCTGCTTCTCCTGGGAGAGGATAACTGAATTACCAAGAAATTCAGTTCAATGACTTCTGTGATGTGTAAACATTTGCTGAAAGTTATTAGAGCAGAGCTAAAGAGTAATGGATTTTGTTTCCTTAAGTAGTGGTGCATGTCCAACTGAGAGTTTTCAGATGTTCTCTATATCTCACCTTCTCCCTTTTACATCGAATGCAGAATGGATACAAGTTCATCAGTCAGTCTCAGCTCACTACTCCTCATTCCCATCCAAACCTCTGAATATTCACCAGGCTCTACAAAAAAACCAGAATGTTATCAAGGAATTCCAAAACGTTACTTACTTCAACACGATCAGGTATATAGAAAGACAAAGCAAAAACTTGATGTAAAAGTCTCCTGTATGCAAAACTACCTGACAGTTCTGCTGCTTTTGTTTTAGCTATGCCACAGCAATTTTCTTGCCAAAGTGCTATTTTGGAAGACCATTAAGGGCAATTCACCTCTCTAGGACTGTAAGCCAAGCAGTGTTGATAGGCTCAGGTAATGTTACTTTCATTTTTTGCAGGTTTGGATTTACTGGCCTTGTAGAAAACAGATTAGGTACAGGTTGGTCTTTCGTGGAATAAGTTATATCACAGTCAAAGTGACATGAAATTAAATGTGATATATGTGATTTCAAATTGAAATGCCACTGGACTTCACTTGTGAGCATGGCTTCCTAGGAGACCTTAAGATTATATCTTGTTGGCCCAGAAAACCCACTGATACGGCAAGAATAATGTTGTTATTGTGGTGAAAGAAGACAGTTTCAATGACAGCTTCCTAGTTAGAACTCCATCTCAGGTACAGTCTGTTCCTGGACAGGTATAAAGACTATGCATGTTTATGGAGCTGGATTCTTTGTATGGGGAGGGCGTCTCTGTGCAAATCCTCAACTTTCCTTTATCAGTAAGGAAGAGCACTGGACAATGAACCAGATTCTTTCCTCTTCACAGGCTGTATCTGTACTCCTCTGTGCCACTTCATGTTAAAGACACATGGGCTAGAATTAGCTGAACTGATGGAGATGCTAATTCCAATCCCAAATGCAATATTGCCGTGTTGGCTGGTCCAAAGGTTGCACAGACAGCACTGTTCAAAACAGCACCCTAATAGCTCTGCTTCTGGTTCAGAGACCAGATCTGAAGGCATGCCTTTAGATTGCTCTGGGTTTCAGAGAGACAGTGAACTAAATGGGAATACAAGAAACAGATCTAAACACCCCAAAAGGAATAGAGTTACTGGTCAATAAATGATGTTTCATTAGCCACAGTAATCCCAAATCTCCAAAATAGTATGTTAACTGCAAAACTATCTGAAATCTCTGCAAAATATGTCTATAGGTGTTCTATGAGAAGGATTGTAAAACCAGGTAAGAGATGTTTTGTTTCACACTGTTCTAAAGCTGGTCATCAGATCCCATCTGACTTTTGACAAAGCAGTTTTTCTTCAGCAGTCTAGTTGTTTGGATTTATAGAACTGGTTCTTGTAGGACCTAGAACATGCTATCCTAAACAGGTGGATAACTTTAAAAGGTTGGGAAAAAAAGTTGATGCATAATTCACTTCTCATTTTCCCTCCCTTTTAGTAAGATGGAAATCATACAGAGAAGAGACTGTGCTGCTGCAGAATGACCCTATGGTAACGAATTAGGTGTCATCAGGTCTGCAAAGGCATCCTGTTTTCTGCCTTATGCCCATGCACTGTAACCAGTGAGCTGAATTGAATGAGAATCTTGTGGTGTTTTACTGGGATGTCATAATAGATTTACCTTCCTTGCACTTGCTGCAGGTAATAGTATTCATCCATGGGTCAGTCCTTGCAAATAAACTTCTTGATGTTTGCATAAAAATGATCTGCTTGTCATTATATTTCCTGTGCTGGCCCTTGTCTGTGATACGTGACATGAATTCATTTCTCAGCTGTTGAATTTAGGGAGTATATTAAAGGAGCCAGAGTAATATGTGATGAGCTGTAATTAAAATTACTAATGCATGTCAATTCCTTCCCTTCCTTCTGCTTTCATTTACATTCCTCATGCAGACTTGATTCACTTTGCTGAGTGAGCCAGAGACCAAATGTTGACTGGCAACAGTGATTTCTGCTTTCTCTAGCACAGTTGCACAGGGAAATAAAGTTAGCAAAGATCCTCCCTGAGGTGTTACGCTAAGTATCAGGAATGTCTGGCTTGCAGCTGGCCTGCAAAGCTCTGGTCTGTGGTTGTAGTGGCATCATCAGTGGAACAGCTCTGTCTGAGTGGTAGTTTGCATAGCTGGTAGCAGGACCAGTAATCACAGAATAGTTTGGGTTGGAATGAACCATGGAGACCATCTTGTTCCAACCACCTGCTGTGAGCAGGGACACTTTCCACTAGACCGGGTTGCTCAGAGCCCTGTCCAGCCTGGCCTTGAACACTGACAGGCATCCACAGCTTCACTGAGCAACCTGTTCCAGTGCCTCGCTACTCTCATAGTAAAAAAAATCATGTTTTCTTTGTTCTGATACAGTCTTTTTTCCCATCTCGTCTCTTCTTATGAAAGTATCTGTGCTGTAGAATGGAAATGTTTAAAGGATTAGCCATTTTGTGTTGTATTATCATACTGACAAATGCAGAAGGTATTTTTAGTGATGCTGGAAATTGTGGTTTGATGTTTAACTGTGGAAGTGAACTACCAACATCAAATATTGAGAGAGAGATACCTAAAGCATCTTGATGAAAACAATAGGTGCTTGAGTAAAGGTCTTCCATTATGCTGGGCACAGTCAGTGTATGTTTCATTATCTATTGTTAGAGAAATAGTTAGAGGCTCTGCTGCAGTTCTGAATGACTGAAAAGCAGTTCTGCTTGATAAAGAAAAGAGAGGAAAATCATATGCCAAGATTTAGTGTGACCGCCTTCTGCTGGCTGGAAATTAAGAATTTGGATGGATCATGCTCTTGTAATTGTGTGGATTTGGGGTTCGGTTGGTTTGGTTTGGTTTTTACATATTTTTCTTGAGGTAGATGAACGTCAGAATAGCCTGTTTGAGGCTATAATGAATTACAGGCTGCACAGAAAGAGAAATTCCTGCCCAAAAATATATTGCTCAATGACTGCATGACCTTGTGAACATGGGGCTTAAATGGTGTCAGGGTAAAGTGAAAAAAAATAGTGTTGCGCTTTCTACATCTCTGATTCTAGTGAGCTTTCCCAGATACAGCTGAGGTATTGTGGTTATGGCTTGGAACTGGGTGTCTCACCTGTGGAAACAAAAGCTATGCCTGTTAGGTAGGGGTAGGGGAGATACTCCCATGATAATGCTCGTGCTTCCTACTATGGTTTGTATTTTCCTTTCTCAGCTTGTCTGTCCCTAGTAGTTAATGTGCTGGCACTACTGTGGGTGAGCATGGACTGAGGGATACTCTGCCAATCTCCAATTTCCATGCATGTGCTTTTTTTAATAAGCTCATTTTTCACAATCTAAAGGAAAAGGGAAAACTTTCTTTTGTCACTCAGCGTCTTAGCAGAAAACACAGCGTGGGCCAAAAGCAGTTTTATATTGAAACCAATCTCAGGCTTTCCTTTTTGTCTTGCAGAGGCAGGGAGCGGCCAAGACTACGTGACCTCTGAAAATCAGCTGCTTTACTACCCGAGTATCACCTACGCCATCATCGGCAGCTCTGTCATTTTCGTGCTGGTGGTGGCCTTCCTGGCCTTGGTGCTGCACCACCAGCGCAAGCGCAACAATCTGATGACGCTGCCGGTGCATCGCCTGCAGCACCCCGTGCTGCTGTCCCGCCTGGTGGTCCTGGACCACCCGCACCACTGCAGCGTCACCTACAACGTCAACAACGGCATCCAGTACATGGCCGGCCAGCCCTACCACAGGCCCGTGGACCTGGACTCCCCGCCCTCCTATTCAGAGGCCGTGCTCGACCAAAGGTGTGTACAGGAGCTGGTTCTGCGCTCACCAAAGCATCCCTCTGCTGGTTGCAGCTCTGGTGATCTGTGCTGCTGCTCCCCACTCACTGCTGCTTTTGACAGAAGTCCAGTGCTGCGCTTCTGTCGCCTGCACAGGGTCAAATTTCAGTAAATCTGAGCTCCTGTGTATGAAAAATTCATGGTCCTCAAGTCTCTTTACTGTTACTGGTATTAAAGGGATTTGAGGCAAACTCAAGACATGTTCTAGCACATGATGGTAGTAAGATTTTGAGAATGGCAGGAGAACGTATCACTTGTCTGGTAGTGATAGCCTGTGTGTCAGTCTGGAATCAAAATGTGAAAACCAAATTTGGAGTTTCACCAAAGAAAACCCAGCTAAGTTGTAGGTCATAGCACTGAAAAAATACAACCCTCTTCATTTATGGTAAGTATATAAAGGTGAGAGAGTTCTTCAATTCTTGTATAAAGAAATATTATCATTCTTCTGCCCTGCACTGCTTTGCCTTTTACCAAGAGAAGAAAACAACAGAACTCTGGAATGGAAAGAACTCTTCTTAATTTAAGTAGCTAAAAGTGCTTTGAAGTTTGGTGTGGGTGTGGCTTGTTTATGATGCTTTTGTAGTTATGTAGTTATGACACTGGTTTTATTTGTAGATAATTAATCTTCATTTTAGCCTCTGTCTGTAAAGTCTTTACAAACAAGACTTGCAAGCAGATATCCCCTCTACATAAAAAGGATATGGTACAAACATTAACAATTCCAATTGTTCACCATCACCTTGGTGGTATTTTTGGTACAAACTGTGGGATTTAAGAATAGTAGTAAATTCCAATTCTCTACTGCTTTTGGCTGCAGGTCCCTTGTCTTAATGTTGATTTTCATAATAATGATATCTTTCACTATTAAGGACAACTAAATGAGCAGGTGTCGAGATTGTGATCACTCCTCACCTGAGCTGATAAAACCATCAGCAATTTCAGAGCTAATTGCTCCCAGGGCCTGTTATCAATCTGCTGAACGTTTCAGTCCCTTTACTTGCTTGCTATCAGAACCACAGAACAGTTTTCCTGAATGCATGCTCATCTTGCCTGTGCCTATTAACAGTTGCTCTGCATATGTTCTCATGGCAGCCAAAGTGATTTGTCAGTGTGGAGAATTCAGTTTGTTGTTTATTTGTAGACTATAACCCATTAATCTCTGTCACTTAGTGGAGGTTTCCTTGGAGCTTTCTTCTGTTCACATCATCATCTATAGGTGTAAATCCACCACTTAATGTTACTTCTTCTAGTGTTTTCTCTGGTGTAAACATTAAACAGAAAAGTTTTTTACCTCTTGCACAGCTGTCTTTGAGCCAGTTTTGTTGGAGTCCATAGCCTTCTAACTCAGCATGTGGATTGTTAAACAGGTTGCAATTACTATGTTGCGCCTTGGCCAGAAACCTTGCTTCCCAGTGGCTGTGTGATATTTTGAAATTACGTGAATGATGTGAGCAGGTCTCTTGATATGTGTCATAATTGAAAAGCTAAGACATACTGTTTGGATTTTCTTCATTATTGGAATACTTTGTACTATCTTCTGTCCCGCAGTTTTCAGTAACTTCTCACTCTGTTGTGTGTCTTACAGCAGACCACCTTGGTTTGACCTTCCTCCACCACCTTATTGTTCCGAGTCTGAATCCCCTCATCAGCCAGACCTTCCTCCTTACCGCTCCCGGTCGGGGAGCTTGGCCAGCACAGACACCCCCATGGCAGAAAGCCCTGTGGGCACATCCAACAGCTGGATGAGAGACATCCATGGCAGCATGGATGGGCACAGAACTCTTCTGGAGAGGACAGTAGATCAGAGTGATCCTCTGGTCAGCCACACTGCTGAAAGAGAAGTGTAACTGCTGCAGTAGCTGGGATGGCCAGAAGGTATTTAATGTGTCTGTGTGGGTTGACCTGCTGTGGCTAATAGGTTTCAGGGGACGTGTGCCTGAATGATGACTTGCTTTGAATTTACACTGGGTTCATATTTGAATTCAGCATTTTGAGCTCATCAAAGGCCAAGCAAGGAGAGCTGAACTTAGTCACATAAGCTCTCCACAGTATTTCTGTGAGCAAGTTCTGGTTCAGACAAGTAAGAGAAACATCAGTGCTTTGTCAAAAGGACTGATATGATGTATTTATTGGACTGCTTACTGTATATGAATGTATATATGTGTGTGTATAATATTTACTGAAGTTGTACACGGGAACTCTGCCAGAAGGACTCTTTGTTTTCAGGCTGCCTTCCATGCTGTCAACGTGGGAGCTTTTTCTTCTTACTGTCTGGTGCCAACTGGTGGTCACTGAAGCACATGAGAGGCAGTCATTCTGCTTGGAGGGCTGGTGCCCAATGCCAGCCACCTGGCAGTGCCCAAATTGCAGAAAATCTCCTACTTGACCCATCTCTGTGTGGCCTGTGAAGGAGGTTTAAGTTTGTGAGGATGTAACAACTGTAACTAAGCAAGGGTTGCTTTTTTTTTTCCCAGATGCCAGTATCTAGGCCAAATTTGCATGGGCTGTCTCAGCAACACCACAAAGGTTGGCTTATCTGTCAAATGTCGAGGCTGAGTACAGAGCCACTGAAGCTTCTCAAAACAACAGAGCAAGACTTTCTTTCCTGTGTGGCATAACAGTACTCCATGTTACCTCTTAAAAAAAAATCCCATAACTGAAAAACAAAACAAACACCCAAATTGTTCCAGCAAAATCTTCAACACCAAAAGTAGTGTAGAGGTAAACACCCAGCACAGAAAGCTTTAATGTCAATGAGCAGTTTGTTATATTTGTAAAATACCTGAAAGCAGGTCATGCCATGAAAGGTGTTGGACTTGGCATCCCATCTACAGCATGTATGTGTACATGCATGGATACACATGTAATACTGTGTGTAGGTATGTACATAGTGTATCACTTGGTTTAGTTCTGCTACACCACAAGAACTCTAAACTGTCAAAATTTTGGTTTTGATTAACTCTGGTTTTCACAGAGTTTGCATTGTTCACATTCATTTGATTGAAATTCTAACTTCTGCAGAAAACCAGGATTGTTTATGTCTGTTCTGTCCTAAGTCTTGTAATAATGGTCTCCTGTCGAATGTGTTTCAGTCACCTTGTTGAATCACCATGTGAAAGCACCTCTGAGTATTTAGAGTGGCAAGAGGGAAGAAGCTGTGAATTTAAATGCCACAAGCACATACTTGTGCTCAGTGTAGAGAAAACAGTGCAGGGTCTTCCTCTTGTCTGGGGAGATATTTGCCTTGAAAAATTATTTATATTTGTCTGTCCTACATTTGCTACTCTTCCTGAGTAAAAGAACAGTGTCATTAAACAGACTTTGCTGTTTAAAGGAAGTGAAGGAAGCTGACTGCCCACACCTTCTGCTTTCTTCCTCCCCATCTTTGTAAGGTAGATTCATTTGCCCAAAGGTTACATGCTCAGAAGCCAAGAATTTGGAGTATAGGTAAGAGAACAACTCAAGTTCAGTCTCAGTTCTCATAAATACACCTGATGACTTAGGGAGGGGGTTAGGGTGTTGTTGTTTTCTGGATTGGTGTTTTGTTTTGTTTTTTGTTTGTTTTTGTTTGTTTGTTTGTTTTTTTCTTCTCATTTCTAGCTCTGGAGTCTATTGCCATGATATGCAAGAGGCAGGGACCAGATAGATTTACAAGCACAGGTCATTCCAGGACTGAGGACATGGTGGGCAGTCCTGGAGAATTCTGATGCTGATGGGCTGGGCTGACTTTGGAAGCAGATTAAGGGCAGCTTTCATCACAGGCTCAGGCAGCCTGTGGTGAAGTGCATTGGTGAAGATGCTCCTAGGTCCTTGCAAATTAATGTACAAGAGTGGGTCAGATTTCATCCTTGCTGGGAGCTCAAGCAATGTAATTATGCTGTCCTGCACAAAGCAGGATTTAGCTTTATTACTGGTTGACCAGGGTAATAGGCAGACTGTTGTTGTTGCACAGAGCAGACAGCTATTCTTTATTTTGCAGGTAGATCAGGCTGAGGTACGTGAATGAGTTAATAGTACAGGTGGGTGCAGGGCTATCTCCTGTGATCACTGGACCCTGCTGTCCCTCTTGCGTTTCAATAAGGTTCTGCTTGGCCTCTGTAAGAGAGCTGTGTTATGCTGTATCAGAATTCAGCTTAAATTTTCTGTTGCAGTTTTAGAAACGTTATATTGGTCTTGAAAACATGCCATTGAAGAATTTGCAGTAGTTTCATTGTAATTAGGTATCTTTTGAATTTTAAAGTTGCCTAAGGCTGTAATAGTGAAACTAAATCTTTGTGTCCAGCATACCTCAAACAAGTCTTCCCCGGGGGATTACATTTCACCATTTGTTGTCTAAGACACCAGAGGGTGTGCAGCCCAAATACTGTGTGCCTATGGCATCTGAAAAACATTGCCTTGCATTGCTAAGAAGTAGGAAAAGAGTGAATATAGCCTGTTTTTTCTGTCTTCTGTGTCAGTCACTGTCATATATGTACATATATATATATATTAAAAAAGATACTCTTTCAGGATGTATATATTCATGTAACTTTTGCATTAAGATAATCCACCTGGACTTTCCAGAAAAAAAAAAGGAAAAAACATTCTTAATGGTGTGATGTTTTCACTTCCAGCTAAAGATGTATTTATCTTTGTATAGGAATCTTCTAGTTTTTGAGAACACAGCTTAAAAGGAGATCGTGCCTTTCTGTTTGAATGTTGATTGGAAAATCTGCTACCTGCATTCCTGGGTGTTGTTACATATCACTGTCTACATATCCAAAAAGAGCAACACGACTTGTCTTCCTCTTTATGGTTACTTATGGGGACCACTGAACTTTGAGGACTACAGCAGTTTAGTATCTTGTTCCAAAAAGGTGTGCTAAAATTGCATTGCTAAGATCTTACCCCGATTTTCTGGCTTGCAAAACAGGTTTGCTAGGCTGGTTTCTTTGGAAATTGCTGTAGTATCGCACAGAAATTGTTTATGGTGTGTCACTTCTAGTGTGTAGATACAGCATTACACTGCATTATTCAGTGGAATCTTTGGGAACGTGCTGATTAAATTAAATATGTCATTGAAAATCCTGCAGCTTGTAAGGCTGAAGTTAAATGTTCATCCAATGCCACGTGATAGGGTTTCTTCTTGGTATTAGGTAAAATTGGAATTGATCATCCTATTGTTTGCAATTTTTCTTAACCTTTTAGTTTGATGTTAGTCATCCAAGAGCTTTCCTTTCTACTTAATATTAAAAGAAATGCATGCTATTTCAAAGACTTATTCTTAAAAAAGTAAAATCAATTAAAGTTTTCTTCAAGAGCCGAATTTGTTTCCACAATTGTACTGAATGGTGACCACTATATTGAGTAGTTCTCAGTGCAGCAATTAATATATTTGAACAAAAGAGTTTGAAGAAATGACTACTTGAGGTAAATGAAGGCATGTTAGAGAGAAGGTCATTATAAATAAAGAAATAAATAAAATTCAGGAGCTTCAAGTGTCTGTAACCTCTGCTGAAATCAGAGTGCTGTGTATTTAAAATGAAGCCATTAGTGATTCTGCTTGATAGTAATCTGAAGTTCCTTGTAAGGCAAATTACCATTTACCTCTCCGGTACTGGAAATGGAAAACTGACAGTAATGCTTTTAAAAGAAAGCCTGTGAATAATTTTCTTGGCTCTTGTCTGCAGTGACATATACAAAAACACTGACTGCATTGCAAATTTTAAATAACTGCATTCCTTCTTCCTCTGCTTTTAAGCCAAATCAGTTTTATTTACACCACTTCACTTTGATACAGCTAATAGGGCCCTTGTGATAGATTTAGAAACTGAGTGGAGGAAAGAGATGACTCTCACTTTAATTAATGCTGCAGCTTGTTAATCTGGTGCTCTTTACTTTTAGACATCTTAGCAAAGACAAATGGTTTTAGTAGATAAGGAAAACTATTAACGATGAAAAGGATGGAGGGATACTGATTCTAGTTTTTAATGAATATTAAAAATTGTATAAATGAAGAAAAAATGTAATGCTGTATTTTTAATGTGATCAAATGACAAGTACTGTTTTTAACTGTTGCTTATTGGAAGCTACTTTGCATATAGTGCCTGGAACTAAAATGGTAAGACAAGGGCTTTTCTTGCAGTTCTTACTAGATCTGCAATATTTTTTTATTAACACGAGGTTATATTACACCCATGGACTAAAATATGGACTGCAGGAAGAATTTCAATACTGTGCTGGATCCTCCATGAATGTATCCCAGTACAGGACTGTGGCCTNTTCAGGACTTGGGCCTTTTTTTTTTTTTTTTTTTTTTTTTTTTTTTTTTTTTTTTTTTTTTTTTTTTTTTCTGATTTGAGGGGTTTTGTCAACTTGAAATGGAGAAGTTACTTAAATGCTTTAAGGGAGGTTGTATGGTGAAAGCCAACCTTATCTTAAACTTTTGTAAACTGGAAATCTTAAAAAATGTACTCTGTATTCCTGAATAAAATTGGTGTTTTAATACTGTTCACAAGTGAGCATGTCCCCTCTCTGACAAAGTCGTAGTTGTTCTAGTTTTATAACCTCCTACATGAAGCTTCTTGCAACTTCTTTGCATTCCATGTTAAGTTACCTCTTTGTGGGTTTTAAATATATTTTTTAAACAAAGTGATATTGGAAACTCACCTGCACATGTGTGTATAAAATCTACTGATCCACGTTTCCATATTTACTCAAATGAAAATTGCTTAATATCATCATTTCTCATTTTGCTGCCCTGTTTGTGGTATCAAAGATGAGGTGTTTGAACCAGTTTTGTTGTCTGCTTTGTTGCAAAGCTGTCAAGGCTGCAGCAGAGGTTGGTGCTGTGTGCTGGCTGCTGTATATGGATTGAACAACAGAGCTGAAGGGCAGTCAGCATTAGCCTCTACCTCCCCCTTTCTGCCTGCACTTCCCCAGCACTCATGCTCCCAGCACAATGTCCCTGTTCCTCTCCAGGTCTGTAAGCCACGTGCCGGATGCGTGAGCTGGATTCAAGCGCGGATGCTCCGTGGGGGCAGCGTGTCTGGCTGTGGTCCCGAATCAGGACTCTGCCCCTGACAGATGCCTCATGCAGGCACCACCACCATCAGGGGAACCGTCCAGAGCTACTTCTTGTCAAAGTCCTGTCACTCAAAGGATTACTGTAAGAAGTACCCCAATGTTATAAAGTTGTTTTCCCAGACTAAGGAGAGCTAATTCAAATGTTATGTCTAAACAGTTGCATCTCTGTAAGTATACAAAAGTTGACATATTCCACTTCCATCATTCTTCTCCACTTGCTACCCTCACAAAGGCATGCCAGTTTTATTGTTATCCTCATTAATTAAATCACATGCCCTGACTCAGATTCTCAGATGGAAATCTTTGTTTGGTGCTGGCAAACTGCCCCAAAATAGCTGTGGATCCAAAATTCACACCAGCGGCACTGGGGAGACAGAGCTGTTGAAGCTGCCACAATGGGCTCTCTGCAGGGGAGGGAATACTGGGGTCTCAGGGCTGCCTCATTCAGTCACATCCCAGCAAGAGCTGTGCTCGAGAAATGTTGATAATAAATACCATACTCTCCAGCTAAGCTCCCTAATTAATCTTTTTTATTCTCTCTGCTTTGATTTGTTTAAAGATCCTAATTTTTACACCTTAAAAATTAAAAAGGCAGCAGTGATTTCTGAGTGGAACATCTTCTCTTGCTGGTTTGCAAGCAGTCTGTTCATCAGTCAACCTCAGTTATCTGTTGGAGAGAGAACTAAGCAGCTTTCCACTGTTTGGGGAGCTGTAGTCCAAAATGATGTGCTGTTATTAATTGAAGCAAAGACATTTTCATGTGGAAATTCACAGCTCTTCTTTGCTTTTCAAAGCAAAGTTGAGGGTATGCATATTGCATAAAGCACTTTGGAAAAGTACTGGATGGATCTCTCTAGGGAATTATCTTTTCTGTTTATCTGCCAAACATACTGTGAATAGATAAATTGAAACTTGATTCTCTGCTCCCCAAAATCCCAATAGTATTCCTTACAGCCTTATTGCAGGGACCACTGGAGAAGAAGAGGTAGAGCAGTTTTGGGGCTGATCTGGCCCTTAGCATTACTGTGGGTGTGGGGACAAAGTGTTTCAGTTGGTGCAGTTGCTTTGATGCTGGATATTGTGCAGAAGACCCCCATTCACTGAGAATTGATTTGGGACCGTCACTTCCTATATGCTTCCCAACAGCCACTGTACAGGTGGCTTTTCTTTTTTTTCTTAGTCTCTTCTTACCTAAGGTTAATTCCTGTCAGTTACCCTGAGATAAAACCTTTCAACTCTCATTATTTGATACCACAACCTGTAAATCCTTCAAATTTAAACTGCTGTCATTTTTCAGCACAGAAGTACAATAACCTTCACCCTGTGTAGGAACAAGGGGAGTAACAGCTCAGCTTCACCCAAACCTCTCACTTCTCCAGGAGCACCCTGGCAGCATCAATTTGACTGAATGAATCTGAGTCTCTTACATTTATTGGAACACCTGCTATTTCCTTGACAGGTGTGAGTCCTGTTGGGGCACAGTGATGAAGAAGTACGATGTTGTGTTTGACAGAGTAGATTTTTCTTCTCATTTGTTTGTGACAGTTATTTCAGAAAATGTTCCAAATGCTCAACACTGCATCCAAAGTAGCACTATCTCACAGAGATGTGGGGTAAGGGGAAGGCAGTAAGGTTGGCTGTTTTATATATATATATATATATAACTGCTTTGGAGATTTCTTATGTGTTCCAGCTCTTGTACCGGAATAAGAAATAAATTTAAGTGCTGCACAATAAGTGAATTTGCAGACTAAGGAAGTATGGTTGATACTTGGCTGCTCTTCTGCTAATTTCTGTTTACTCAAATATGATGCATAGTCAGGAGCAAAAATTCTCCATGCATCTGTTGCTGTATTTATTGTTCTCCCTTGGCAATCTGTGCAGAGCAGAGGAGTTAGCAGAACCAATGAATTACCCAAAGTGGATTTGGAGAGTGCTTAGGTTCAAAAATAAAGGAGCTGGCTTACATATCCACTTGCAAGGTGTCACGTTAGATACACTGGTTAAGACATGAGTTACATAAGATAAAATCATACCTGAGCTTCTACAGGGGTAAAAAAAAACCCCAGCGAGCCTGTGAATCTGAGAGATGCAGCGGATCTTCATCAGCAGGGCCAGTCAGGTCAGGGTTAGAAACTCCTGCACTGTGACCCTGAGTGAAGCTGCAAGTTCAGCACTCACAGGAAAAACCAATGGTTATTTCAGGGTTGGTAGCGTGAGTTTGTCTGTCTAGTGTCTGGTACCTGAAATATGTGAGAATCATTCTAGACCAGTTGTCAGCTTCCTTCCTTCAGGAAGCTACATGGAAATAATTTGGCTGCTTTGTTTGTCGTGTTTCTCAAGCAACTAACCACTCTCTCCCTTTTTATCCATTGCAGGGGTGGGAGGAAAATTTGCACTGTTTTTTTTAAGTAGGGACACCTGAGACAGGGAGAGACATCAAAATTAGTTTCAGGAATAACAGAACTTGCATCTTCCAAAATCCAGCTTCCTGACCACTGGATAGTGTTGTCTTATCCATGTATTTGAAATCTTTTAAATCCATTCCATTTAACAGAAGATTCTTTGCAGATTTAATGAGGAAAAAAAAAGAGATAACTCTGGACATGCAGGTAACTAGTTTAAGTTCTTTTTCTTTTTGCAAAAAATTCTTGTAATGATCAAAAAAACATGAGCAAATGTTTGAATTCCTTCTTTTCTCCTATCTTCTAGGTATTTGTTTGTGCTATTATTTCTGAAGACTCATTGAAACAGTTACTCTGTATAGCTCCTCACATGGAGGAGGATTTTGCTCTAGAATAAGATTTTAGGTATTTCTGTAGGTTTCCACAAAGGCAGATTGTAGCTTAACGAATATGTGGACTCCAGAAGGGAACGGGGGGGAGTGTACTGGAAATGTGTTGCTGTAAATAATGCTGATTTAAGGATGCACCCTGGAATTACAGTGTGTGGAGGGCAGGGCCAGAGGTACTAGAGGCCCTGAAGGAACACTCTGTCAGATGGCTGGCACCAGCATTTTCTGCTTTATGGAACTGGGGAAAGGAGGGGGAGGAGGTGGGAGGGAAAAGTGTCATTTTGACCCTGAGTTTATAGGTAGCCCAAAGAGATACAAGGAACTACAGAGAGAAGAGTGTGATCTGGCTGCCTTTCATGCTGGCATATGAAAAATTAGCTCAAGATAGTGCTTTGAAGGGTAATATTATTAAAAAAATAAAAGAAGTCCCCACTTTCTTTTCTTGATATTGTTATCAAAAATGAGGTGGCTAACGTGGGCGAGAGAGTGATTCAAAATGATTTTTGGATGGCTTTTTTTTTCTTCCCTTGAAAATTTAGGTGAAGTTAATTATGGAATGGCAGCAGCGTTGTAACTAAAGTGAATGCTTTCATCTCACCTCCTGCTTTTAAAATAGCTGTGCTCTTATCTCTGCTTTGAGGAAGGGGGTGTGGGGGGAGAGCACCCTGGTGCTCTTGCAGCATGACAGTCACCAGATGAATGAAATGCTTTAGAAGACCTGAGGCCATTAAAGCCTGCCAGCAAAGATATTAAGAGCCTGCCAATGTGCTGATAGCATGTTTTGTGTTAATCTGATGAAGTAAGCAGAGGAACTGTTCCCAGCACAGGCCAGGTGCAGCAAAGAGAAGCACTTGCTGTGTTCAGCAGGATGGGCTTTGTTTTACTCTGAGCTGTAAGGGAAAGGTGTGGTGTGGCACCAAGACAGAGGACCAGATGCAAGACCCTAAGAAGATGAGGCTCTGGCTGGGGAGGAAAAGGCAGACAGGGAGTTGAGTGCTAATAGCATTGCTGCCTGCTAATCCCTTCAGGGCAGCCCATGCTCCTGGGTTTTTTTTCCCTGGGGGTGTGTTTATATGCCATGTGTGTGGTGAAATCCCAGGTCAGGTGGGAGCTGAAGACAATACCACTGTGTCAGGGTGAGGCTCCCTTCAGCTGCTGGGTAATGAGCCTTATAACCCCACTGTAAGCAGAGGTTAATCCTACTGCATGGTGGGCTGGTAGCACCAGCAGCTCCAGGGGCTCTTCATTACCTCTTGGTAAGGACATGCCTGCACAGGCACACTGAAGGTTTTACATTCCTTTGAAGAAACAGGCACTTAGTTCAGTGCATGCAGTCTGATCTGGCATTCTGCAATCACCTGTAGCCAATGGTTCCAGGATCCATGTGGGGATCTTGGATTGCTAGATATGCTCAATACAATGGCTTTGGACTTCAACCATCTTACAGTGACTGAGGATGGTAGCTGAACCTCTATGGCAGCTCCAGGACTCTGTCTGAAAGCCCTTAAACCACATTATGGGATCCAAGTATCTCTTTAAACAGAGGCAGCACAGATCATTTTTACCAAATGGACTGTGACAGGTCTGAAGGCAAAGGAGAGGAAATGAAGGGGAAGGGGTTATGAGAACCTGAACTGTCATCTGGAAACAGGTTTGGGCTGTACTCTTTGGTGAGTGTCTGACTTCACATCATCAGTCACCTATGAAGGATCCCTGAGGCTACGGGAGGCTTCCCCTCACCCCTATCAACTGTTAGGAAAATGCCAGAGGATCTGTCTGCCCTTATCTCTGTTCAGTCTGAGAGTTGATTAAGATGCCCTGAAGAACTCTGGATTTTATTTGTGCCTGTGGTTAGATCTCGTGTGTCAGCTTGGTATTACACGTCCCTTTGGTGAAGGTCTGGTGCTCCTGTGCCTGCTCTGTCTGAAGGCTGCCTTGCTTTCTCTTTAGCTTACATGACTGGTTTACAGTGCCTTGCGGATGAAATGTAATTCAAGGAATTAAAGTAACCTCTGGGCTTTTATGGGATGTTTTCACAGCCCAATATTTGCCTAATATCCAATCTAAACCTCCCCTGGCACAACTTGAGGCCGTTTCCTCTCATTCATGTCACTTTAACAAGTGGGAGAAGAGGCCAACCCCCAGCTCCGGCTACGCCCTCCTTTCAGGCAGTTGTAGGGAGCGATAAGTTCTCCCTGGACCCTCCTTTTCCCCAGGTTGAGCACCCCCAGCTCTCTCAGCTGCTCCTCACGGGATTTGTGCTCCAGACCCTTCTCCGTTCCCTTCTCTGGACACGCTCTGGCCCCTCAATGTCTTTGTTGCAGTGAGGGCCCAGAACTGGACACAGCACTCAAGGTGTGGCCTCAGCAGTGCCCAGTACAGGGGGACAAACACTGCCCTGGTCCCGCTGACCCCTCTGTTGCTGAAACTATTCCTGATAATTTTGTCCCAAAGCTTGCCAGCATGGAGGTCTGGCTGCACTGTTGTGGCTTGACCAACTGCTTGGGTCTCTGCTCACTGTCTCTAGGCAGTGGGAAGAAGCAGCTAAGCATCCCTCTCCTGAAGTGGCAGGTTGGGAAAGCCCCTCCCCTAGCAGCACTCTGGTGATGCCTTGGTACTCGAGGCATGCCTGGCATCTGAGGCACCACTCATCCTAATGCAGCCATATTTTCATCCAGCAGCCCATGCAAGTGGTAGTGTACTTCTCTGTAAGCAGTACTCTGCATTCAGACAGCAGTGCATTAGTTATGATGTGTTTGTGTTTTTCAAGTGTCTTGTTTTTTCCAGTGGGAAATTAATACCTTCAGCTGTAGTCTGGTGAGTCTAGGAGTCACAACTTAAGGAAGAACCTTTCAAAACCGAGTTCTAAACCAATAAAGCATCTCAGGTGGTTACTGCTGAGTTAATGACTCTGTGAATAAACAAATCACTGTGTGACCCTTCATGTTTCTAGTCTGCCTGCTCTTCCTTTTTCCCCTGCAGCCTACTTGCATCACCCAAAAATCAAACACAAGGCAATATAATCAAATGCAATGCAATAGTCTCTTTCCCTTCTCTGGCAGGGCTTGTTTTTCATCCTGTGCTACAGAACAAGGCGGGTGTGAAGACACAAAGCTGAATTTGTTGCACCCCCTCTGGTTCAGCGAGAAATTACTCAGATTTTTTTCCAAGATCAATGAGTTGCCATCATGCCCCAACAAGCTTGCACTCCTTGGTAGAGACATGAAAAATGGTCCTTTGTCTCTCATGTGACACTGGCACTGTGGGTGACAAACGCTTCCCGCTTTATGCCTGCTTATGTTTCGGCGTTGTGCATTTTTCTAGATAAGCTGTGTGGCAGCCCTCTCGTCAATCAAACGTGAACTGCAGCCTGGAGCACTCTCAGCTGGATTTGACCCCACTGGAAGCAGGGTAGAAGGAGCTGGTGGTTCTGGGAGGACTGGGATTGTGTCCAGTAACATCACATTTCTTTGCTGAGAGCTGTGTGCTCAGATAAATAAGTGGACCTGTGGAGTAGTGGCCTGATTATTTAGCAACCTCTCCTTGAACTCTGTGAAGCCTTTAGTCTTTAGTCTGCAAGTAAAGCAGTGATTTTCAGTTAAGGTAAAAGAAAAGGGGAAAGTATCGAGAAATTGGCGCTGGGTTGCTTTTAGACACGCTTCTGGAAAATGCCAAAGAGAAGCACTTTATTATTTTCTAGTTGAAGAATATTGGTTCAAGCTTTTAATTTTGAAATGCTGAATGACCTCTTCAACACACCCCACCCCCCTAAATGAGACTGCTAATGAAACAAACAGATGGTGATTTGAATAGAGTAAAAGGACATCATTAAGGATGTGCTTTGAAACAGATAGACAAGAACCAATTACACAGGAGACTGTGGAAAAGAAAGTGGTGGAAAACTGAGAGCAAACTACCACGGTACTCATATAATTCACCAAATGTCCCAGCATGTGAATGGAAAGCTGTTTAATTATCTTCCATAATCTGATATGAAAAAACATTTTCTATGCATAAAATGTTGGGCTGATAGTTAAAGAATTGTAGTCCTGATCAAACACAGAGGCCAGTTGCAGGCATCTGTCTGTGTCTGTGCATCTCACTGCTGTCTCCAGGGCTGTGCATGTCAGCAGTGACATTTGTTTGCTTTCTATTTTAAGCAATGCCTGAGAAAAAACGAACTTTTTTTGTTTGCCTCTCTCCCAAACTAATACAATTTGAAATGCTGTGCCAAGGAGTCTGGAAGGCCTGAGGCAAAAGTTGAAACTGTGACCTTCTGAATATTAAACTGTATCATGCAGGCTGAGCATCCCTCAGTTGGGGAAGGGGCTGGGGAAGATGGGCCTTGGGCTAGTTTCTTCATCACTCCCCTCTTTCTGCTCCCTCTGCCCTGTGTCTGGACTCCTTGTGCTTCAGGACAGCCCTGGCTGAGGCTGCTTGCTGGCCTTTCATTGATGCTTTCTCTCTGGGAATTGCTGACTGCTCTGACAACACTATGACTTAGGCTTTATAAGCTGCTGTGAGGAGAGAGAATGACAAAACCAAATAATTTACTTATTTCAAGTTCAGAGTAAAAATAGGTAGTGAAATCTTCCCCAAGACTGCAGGCTGAGGAAAAACCCTAAACTGATTTTTATTTCTGCTCTTCCCAAAGGCTTCTGATGCTGAAGCAATGGAATGTCTGCCCTTTACACCTATTTTCCCTGTCCTAGTTCATTGCAGTCTGCTTTGTTGGTCCCTATCATGGCACTGGAAGAAGTTACCTAGGTGTTGAGCACTTAGAGGAGTTGGAAGTGATTCATTCAAACTAAGTTGAAGTCCCTTAGGATGGGAAGAGGGAAGGTGACACCTTCTTTTGGGCTCAGCTACCAAAGCTGGGAAAAAATGGAATGTGGTACACTTAACTGCAGACTAACCCCTGCTTCATCTGCACTGACTACAGGGAGGTGACAAGTAAATCAATATCCAAGCCACACACATCTCCAAAGCTTTGATATTTCAGTGTCTGATGTTCCAATACTTTCAGTAAAAATTAATTGTGCTCTTCTGTTGACCCAAGTCTCTACAGCAGCCTCATTAATACACAGCCAAAAGTTTCTGTCTTCCAACTTGCTGAAATAGAAATCAGTTTTGTTTGCTTGGCTGGGTTTTTTTTGCTGTGAAAATGCTTCCATGTTTCTACTGTACCTGCAGTTGCACCCTGAAAGGAGGAGGAAGGCAAAACAGCCTTCAGTCTCTACTTAATCATCAAACAACAGTGTTGCAGTCTTTGAGCATCATCTCTCACCTTCCCTGGCTGTATGGCAAGTTCTCTGGTTCCCTCCAGCTTCCTTCTGTCTGATTATTAAAGTTGTAGTGATCATATCTCCTGCAGCAGAAACAAGTAGGAGTTGTAGGTACCCTGATGGCCTGGCTTGCTGCTACTCCAAAACAACCATGGCAGTTGCTCAGTCTCAGAGACAAACTTTAGTGTCACTTTGTGCCTTTTCCTAGATTTAATGAATAATAAATATGTAACTTAAGCAAGAGCAGATTCCTCTCATGCAGACACACATCAATTCCATGTGCATGCACCCACTCCTGTCTCTCTGGAGAGAAGGGAAACATCCTTCAGTCAGTCCTGCCTCAAAATCCTTATACAGACTATTACACAGTCTCTTACAGAGAACTAAAGCTTTTCAGCTTCTGTGTGTAAGCTATCAGGAAATTGTGATCCTGCTTTTACCCTGGTGTACCTCATCAGCAGGGAGAGGTGAAACAGCCTGAGCACAAGGCTTGCTGTGTGAGTCAGGACAGGACCCCTGGATCCTGGCTTGCTCTTTCAACCTCGCAATTGTGTGCACTGGCTTCAGCTTAAAGGCATGATGATGGAGAGATCTTTGAAACATCTGAGGGATTTAGAAGTGCATTATGTATTTCAACATGTAGCACTTCATGCATGTTCAGTATGCCACTGGCAGGGCTCTGTGTTACTACAGGATATGTAAAAACACATCGCCCACAATAGTTTTGAGGACAAAAGGTGGATTATCAAACACTGGCCATAAGTGAGTGTCTAGTCAAAAACCTGATCAGCACATGGTTGTTTTTCTTTACATGGAACCAGCTTTTTGCTGGTCTGGGCATCATAAGCTCAGTCCTGCTGACAGTGCCCAGAGAGCTGCATTTAGCAAAGGAAATGTGTCTGTTTCCCCCCTGTATTCAGTGCCTGCCACACACCCTGATGGCCAAAGCATCCCACCAGCCATTCACTAGTTCTAGCTGTGTGTGTTGCTATCTCTCTGCAAGGAGTAGGGAGTCATCCCAGTGGTGGTGAAAAGTGAATTTTGCTGTACTTTGGAAGATTCTTGGGCCAGCAGCCAAGGTCAAAACCTCAGATTAATGTGATTTGAGGTTGGATTTATTACTTACACTTTCTTAGAGGTTTCTGTGCAATACCACTGCTTTTTAACCTCATTTCAGTTTGCCTTGCTTAGGCAAACTTTTCTATGGTTTTCCTGAAGAGCCAGGGCAGGACAGGACATCTCCAGGATGGGAGGGACCTGCCCAGTTTTAAAGTGTTTCTTGATAGCCTCTGATGGCAAATGACTCCCTGGGCTGGATTGCAGGAGAGGAGCAGTGTCTGCAGTGCCCAGGAGGAGAGTGGAGAATAGGGACCACAACCCTCTGTGGCCAAGATCACAGATCCATGGGGAAACAGGAGTTTGTTTGTCTATGGTAGCAGTGGTGTATTAAAATACAGCAGCTGGTTGAGCTGGCAGAGCTGGTCTCCCTCTGCATGGGACTGGGATAGTGCCTGGAGTGCCAGTCTCTGTTGCCTTGGCCAAGTGAGCTTTGAGGGCAGGGGGGAAGGGGGAAAGACCTCACCACTGGGGCTCCCCATTGTTTCTGCCTGTGGAAATGGCTCGTTTCTTAGGGGTAATGATTGCTCAGGGGATTTCAGTGATGCAAGAGGCAGCCTAGGATGGGTGCAGCAGGATGGCAGCAGCTAAAGTGAGACTCAGGCAAGGGGCAGGGGGAGGAAGATGGCTCTGAGCCTCCAGAAGGATGGTGAGGTGTCAAGGTCAGGATTGCTCCCTGAGATGACCTTGAGGAATTCAGTGTGTCAGTGCCTGCTCATTTCACAGGGCCCTCTCAAGCAGCCTCATGAGCTGAGAGGAGACTTCAGTGGCTGCAGGAATGGGAGACAGGGTCCCTTCATCCCCCCTGACTGGGATGAGAAGCAGTTGGCTGAAGATTCACATCCAGGCTGGGGACTGGAAAAATACCTTTGTGAAAAAGGCAGCAAGGCATGAGTCGGGCTGCAGGAAATGTCTTGTGCCAGCTAAGGAAGAGTCCTCAGAGTCCTACGAGGGCCTTGGGCCTTCTGCCCAAGTCACTCTGCAGCACCTGCCTGCCAGACTCACTGTGAGCTGTGGTATGGCTCTGACCACTGCTTACTCATTGATCCTGTCCTGGTGTTACACTTGCTGTGGAGTCTTCTCCAGACATCAGTTCTTAGGTTGCTATCTTGCTGTCCTTTCCAGATGTCCACTTATTTCATGGCTTTCAGCCAGTGGTGTGGAAAAAAACAGAGCATGGTCTCTAAAGAAACATTTCCTAGCCTTGGGCAGTTCCCAGTGTGACCTGGTGAGATGCAGGCAGCAGTGTGTGGGAGGAGTAGTGCAGCCGTAGTAAAGAGTTAACCACTGACCCTTTCAAAGCATTGTAATAACCTGCTGATGGAGAAAGGATGGGGAAAAAAATCAAACAGTCTTTACACCAAAGGAGGAGAGAGAAGCAATTAACATGGTCAGATGTGGGAAATTTGACAGGGGAGATGACCAGAACCAGAATTTGCACTGATATCCTTCTCCTATCAATCTTGCCGGGGAACTTGACAGGCAAGAAAAGTCAAAGAGCAGCAGAGGGATTCTGAAATCAAAGGGCTTTGAAAGCTAGATCAGAGAATAGAGCAGTTTTTCCATCTGCTTTGAATTTATTGTTGCTAATGAGGAAGCAGGCTCTGGTCTGAGTGAGCATGTTTGACCAGAGGGGTCACTTGATATATCCATCACATAGGTATCGAGGGACTCTCTCCAAGTTAACCCTTTCACTGTCAAGTACCTACAAATGAGAGGAGGGAAAGACATGCTGTTTGGACTATCAGATCCTATTTATCCATGTGACTGGTGGGAGCTCCTGCAGGCAGAGCTGAAAATCCCAGCATCAGCCCATCCTCCTGATCGTGTCATAAGCAGGTGTGAATCTTCTGCTTCCTTGCTGATGTTGGCTGTGGTCAGCTGTGAATCTGAGATCATGACTGAGCATTACTTTGCTCAGTAACATATAGTTTATTTATATACAAAGCTGGAAGTGGTTGTTTCAAACACCTATTTACAACAAGGCCCTCTGTGCTGCTCAGTTTGGATGCTGTCTCTTGTCAGCAGGAGTGGCAAAAGGGCACTCCCCAGCCTCCCCATCAGGGTTCCTAGGCAATGGAGACTACAGTGCCTTTGGGTGAAGGAGCAGATGGGAAAATAGCCTGATGAGAAAAAGAGGAGAGTTGGGATTAATTAGAGATCTTTGGCAACCCATGAGAGTTTATCTTGAAATTGGTAGCCTCATTATCTAAATACCAGACACCAACCTTCCCATTCCAGATTCCTAAAAACTCTTCTGTGTTTCCTGCCCTTTCCTGCCCTAAATGCTGATGCCATCACATCTGATTTTCTCTGACTCCTGATAATGCTGGAGGCACAACAGCCAGGGACGAAAGCCATGGGGATCTGCTTGCTGAGGTTATGCTCCCTGGTTATCATTCCAGGCTGCTGCCTGTCTGCAAGGCAAGAGCTGTAGATGAGGCTCACAGAGCTGCAGATCTTCGAGTGGGACAGAGTGTGCAAGGGGAAGTGTTGGCATGTGAGCCACACCTCTGACTCATCACTGAAGAGATTGCTCAGGGAGCCTCAGTTACAACAGGGAGCTTGGGGACTCACACTGCAGAATTACACTCCATTTCTTCTTCTCTTGAGCTCTGCAGAGCTCTGAGCCAAGCTGGCCACTCGAGCAGACATGGGTTGCAAAGGTAAGTTCAGGGAGTATGTTCAGAAAACTTGCAAAGCAGGTGACTGGATGCTTGAGTGGGTCCATCTCCTGTGAATCCTCTTCTAGCTGTTGTGTTGAAAGTATAGAAATCTGGCAGAAAATCAACCCTCCTACTTTCCAGCTGGTCCTCAGAGATCATGCCTGGGCTTAATTTCTGGTGAGATGCACAAATCCTAAGGGTCTCAATGTAAGTCTGGTCACTGATGCACAAATAGTGCAGTTTCTTGGAGCAGCAGGTTACAGATTGCTGTGAGATTGCTGGTGATAAATTCACCAGACCTGCAAAATATAAATGGATAGCACTATGTACAAGTGTTCCTGGGTATACTCCAACGCAGTCAGAGGCAAAATGTGATGGAAGAGGCTCCCTGGAGCCTTTGAGGAGGAGAGAGGAGCAAGTTGATCTGTCTGCAAGGTAGGGTCATATTTTCATCCTCTGCCACTGAGGATTTCAAATGCCCGTTTATACTCCTGGCAGAAGCGGAGGTGAAATTGTAGTCGAAATACCCTGCTATTGCCATCATAAATGGGAGGGGGAGGTAGCCATCTTATGTGTAAGTGAGGGATATGGAGAATTACAAAGAGTTTACAAAGAGAATTACAATTACAGAGTCTGGGGTTTGTGCAAGGGTAGAATAGAACCCTGATGTGCTAGTGTGTCACTCCCTCTTCCAGCAGTTCCAGAGATAAGGGTCCTCCCACCATTGATAAACTAGCAAGCAGCAGGCCATCATGCCCCCTGTCATACCAGCATAATCCCTTCACCACATAATCTCTCAGCATATTTAATGGAAATCCTTTCTCTACTTATCTCATGGCATAGCTCATGGTTTTAGGCCTCCTTCCTGCACTGCAAAACACATTTAAACCTTTAAGCCACATTTAAAGAACAGAATGAGACAGATAAATCCCATCCATTCAGAAGAGGACACAGTATGGCCTTACCTTGGCATTTCCAGCCTGACCTGTCCTAGGTGAAGGGTGTTGACCTGCCTGTGGCTGCAGTTTAGGGCAGTGCAGCTGTGTGTGCTCTCAGGCACTGGGAACAGAAGGCACAGTGAGTTAGCATGGTTCAGCTGATGTGCAATAACATTAAAAAGTGGTGGGCTGAGTGTATGGCTGAACCCTGAGATTTGCATGAGCTTAAAACCATAAAACACAATTACTCTCTGAGGATTCATTTACAACCAGTCTCAGTTTGTGATCAGGCGAGGGCATGTGACGATGTCTTTACTGTACCTTGTCATCTTTTTTTTTCTTCTGGAAGACTGCCTTTCCTGAAGTATTTCTACTTTAGTTGTCTCCTTGAATGTCAGGATATGTAGTTTCAGGGTGATCTGTCATTTGACTTCAGCAGTGTTGCACAGAGTCTCTTAACAGCACTTCTGGGCCTGCTTCAGTGGATGGTGATAATGTGGTAGATACCAAATGGAAAAGGAGCTTGGAGTGGATGAAGGGTGTTGTGGCCGTTGCTTAATGAGATATTTAGGATTATGTTTTCAAATAAAGTGTTGGGAATTAAAGAGACAGTGAGTTTTCAAGGGCATTTTATCTACTGGGAGTGTTTAAACCTGGAAATACACAGTATTGATAGCACAGCAGGATTAAAGTTTGCTGCATCAAATTCAGCACAAATTTGGTTGTCAGCTAGCAGACAGAGCACAAAGTCCTTAAGCAGCAGTTAATTCTCTTATTTGGAGGCTTTCCGCTTGCTGACTGCTAAACTCCAAATACTGGCTGACAATGGTCTGTTTAGAGCACTGTCTATTCTTAAATCTCCCTTCTGAACTGCTCCCTGGCTCCCTGCTGCTGTGCTGGGTGTGGCTGACTGAGCAGCTGACTGAACCCAGCACTGAAATCACCAGGGCCAGGTGCATTCACTGCATTCTACAAACATGGCATGATGGCTTGGGGCTCTGGCCTTTCAGAGATCATGATATATTAGTAGATATATTAGTAATTATAATTAGTAGATACATTTTTAACACAAATTGTTTTTTCAGCTGATATAGGTATTGTTCTTCTAAATCCAAGGCTTTCCTAAGTCCAGATGGAGGTAGGTTTGGTTAGTTTTAACACACAAGACTGACCTAAATAACTAGGTTAACCAGTTAATCTAGTTAGTTAGGTTAGTCAAGTCATGTGTGTTTAAACAGGCCCATGGTGTGGGTTGCTCTCAGCCTGCCATTTCTCATCACTACACTGACTGGGAACATTTTCAGTCTGGTTGCTCCCAAAGAGCAGAACATAGTTGATCCTGCCCCTCCCTCTGTATGAAAGTCTCTCTCACTTTCTTTTCTTTTTTTCCCCTGTAATGCAGCTAGCACCAAATGAAAAAGGGAAGCTGTAGTCACTGGAGCAGTATTGATGCTGTCCTTCTCTTCCCAACAGCACCCACCTGGATACAGAACCCTGTGCTGCCTGCAGTCCTGTCACAGGTTGATTAACACCAGACAGCCCAGCCCTGTGTTCTCACAGCAGAGCTGCCCCCCGGACTGTGCTCCAAGCTGGACAGGAAGATGCCACCAGGGCATGAACAACAGCTGGGGGTAAGGAGGGAGAATCTGTGGAGCTGGCTTGGGTTTGCCTTTGTTTTCAGAAGCACAGTAGGACGGTGTGGTCATGCAAAAGCAGTACATAGTGACAGGGACGCTGGGGATGAGGGGTCTTTTTGGTGATGCATTCAGAGGACTCCTGGTGGAGGTGTGAGAGGAGGAAGAGAGGCAGAAACACTGGTTGAGGGGCTGGTTTATCATTACAAGATGACATTTTCTGTGGTAGTCAACATACCATAGATCTCAAGGGGAAACTAACAGACCCATAAAGTTCTTTGTAGGTCAGCCCAAATAAAGGACAACACCTGCACATAACTAGCTCATTTCTCTGTCAGGTGTAGAATGTCCAAATATCATAAATACTATAATAAAAGTGAGCTAATAAGGCAATAAATGGCAATGATAAAGTCCCTGGTTGGTTTCAGAAGAAACAATAAATCTGTATTTCTATTTCAGTTAGGATAGCTGAAGGCCCCTTCACTGTTCCTTGCATCTGCTTCATCTCAGGTTTATTTGAGCAGTACGTCATCACTCCACCCATGAGACGTGCCTGCTATCTGCAGGCTCTGCAGACCTCCTGAAGGCTTCTGAGGCTGTACTGCCTCCCAGGGCATATTCATTCTATACCATATCTTACAGTAAATGCCTGGCAACCAGCATTTAAAACAAAACAAAAAAAACCCCACCCTAGGCAAGAGGGACCTTAGATGTGAAATGGAATTCATGTCAGTGAATCGATCAGAATCACCCAGGCTTGGTTCATTCGGAAGTGCCATAATCCTTTCCTCATTCTGCATGAGCTTCATACAGCAGGGACTTCAATAAATGGAATTTATTTCCTGTGCCCCTTCATCTGCCCAGGCACAGCTACATGAAAGGAGAGACAAGGCTAGGGATAAGATGCTACTGGAGAGGTGGAGAAAGGAAGGGGGAAGGGGGTAAACATCTGGATTGTTGCCGATTTACATGGAAGGTCTGAAAGTGAGACAAAGCAGAGGGGGTTCTTCCTAAACAAACAGATGGGCTGGTCTTTCACTGTGGCCTTTATTCACAGTTTCCTTCTGAGGCCTTTCATATGAATGAGGTAGAAGGGCACACTGTTAAAGTGGGTCAGGGAGAGGTGAAGAGTTGCAATCAGCTATCAAGCCCAGCAGGATGCTGTTCTTTGAAGAGCATTGTGATAGTGATTTAGGTCCAGCAGTTGAACCCCGTTGTATTTTCAAAGCTGTGTGGTACTGCGCTCCTGAGGAACTTGAGAGAGAGAAATTCTGCAAAACACTCTTTTCTTTTAGGCAGCAGAAAATCATTTCAGCCTTCTCTGTGGTAGGGAACACAATACTCCAGTGTCGTCTTTTAAATGGCAAAACACTCAGCACTCAGCACTCAGTGTAAGTTCCTTTACCTACACACTGCAAGAGGCTCAATACCAATACTTAATAACGATCCATTATTATGTTAATGTTAATTATTCTATCCCCACCAAAATAGGTGTAAGGTGCTTTTTTACCTGCTAGGCAGAAGTCAGAGGTAAAGTGGGATTTTCAGAGCCACTGCAGAGACAAGCACTCTGCTCAGTCTGCATTTCCAGCCCTCACTCTCACCCCCACCCGGGCTGCCTGCTTTATTGTGGTCCCAGAGGTGACATCGAGGCCTCCAGGTCTGCTGTAAAAGCCAAACTCGGTCCCACTACCCAGGGCTGGACATGCTGTTGAGCCTGGAGAGCTGCAGCTGCTCCGGGGCCCTGTTTGCTTCTGCAGCCAAGGAGCTGTGAAAAGTTTGATTTCTTGTAGGGCATGCAGAGCTCTCAGCAAAACAAGCTGTGGTGCAGAGTTTCACCATTGCCTGCTGTTAGAACAGCCCTGTGGTAGAGGGTGCTCCTTCCCCAGCACAATGCTGATGTGAATAAGCTGCCTGTACTTTAAAACAAATATCATCTATGACCAGAATGTTGATTTTGTATGCAGAGATTGTCCCCAAAGATTTTTCCCCCTCTCTGGAGAAATACTAATTAATTGAATTTCATCACCTTAAAGTCAAGTTCCGTTACTAGGAGGCTTTATAGCTCTCTTCACCATTTCAACAAAGGATAGTCTGTGTAATTTATTTTATTTTTTAATTTTGGTGCTTTTCATTTATTATCGAATTTTTGAAATAGGATGGTGTTCTTTCACTGCCAGAGTGTAATCTGCTCTGGAGTGGAGAGTGACTGTGTATGATACAGAATGATATAAGGAAATGGAATTGTAGAGGAAGAAGAATTTTTAACCAAATATACCACAACAATTGCTTCTCTTGGGGGAAATTCTACTGAGATCCCTTCTGACACTGCAGATTAGATGGGCTCAGAGGGAGGGTTATCAGAAGTATATCAGAAGTATCTGAAGTTCCAAAGTATTCCACACCTCTGAAAACTGGACCATTTCTCTGTGAGCTGCCAGTGGTGACAAAATCCACCCATTAAACTGCATAGATCAGCCTTTTTTATCTAGGAAAAGAGAAGACCACTGCTGTGTCAGGCAACTGGAAACCTGACCCTGAAATAACTGCAGTATTTTGGTGATGCATTAACACCAGGGGACAGAATTCTTGGTGTTACTGATGGAGTAACTTCTGTACTGGGCTGTGAAGACAAGGTCTCTGCCTCAGGGAATGTGCTGTCTGGAGAGGTAGTGTGCAAACCACAAGGTGGAATGCACACAAGGTTCACCTTGGTCAGATTTCTTGCTTAGCTGTTTTATTTTATTGTTTTGAGAGCATAGGAAAGGATCTTTTATTTTTTACTTGTGTAAGAACAAGGTGAAAATGTGGCCAGCTTTCATTTTGTTTAAAGGGTCTTTGCTTTATTGAGAACTATGTTACCACACCCACAAGGGAGTGTTGAATGTGTCTATTTCAGTGCCTTTAATATTAGCCAGAACTTCCAAGACAGCACCAAAGGGAGAAATGAGGTCACTGGAAAGCAATGGCTAGAAATTGTAAATAAGATTGCTTACAGGGCTTATGTGGTAGATGGGAGTGATAGGGGTTTTTGAAGTTTACCATCTATGCCCAAGAAAAGGAAATCATCCTGAGACACAGATGGCCAAGTACACTTTCATGCTGTTCTTTTCAGAGAGGAAAAAAGTAGTTTCTAAATGCAGTTCTCTTAACTTTCAGTTATGCAGTGCACTAAAGACATGCTTTGTGTTTCTTTGATTTCACTCTGATCCTCTGATTATTTATTTCTCATCAGACACAAAAGCCTATCAGTAGCCTGTTGAGATCTAGTTCAGACTTTCGAGACTTCCACTGATCTGGTTTAATAGGGCATGGAATAATACTGGCTGACACTAGTGGATTGAAAAAAAACCCATTCTAAAGTAGGGGGTCATGTCTCTGTGTAGGCATAAAAATAAGAGAAATGCAGAAACAGGCTTGGGAAAGAGGCCCCAGTATCTAAATGCCAAGCACTAAGGCACCAGAATACTTCAGACAGTGGGTAACTTACTGATTCTGGTCATAAATCTGTCATGAGCTTTATGTGGGTTGAGCCCTGCCACTGTGTGGAGTGAGATAAAATTTGGGGAGCCTTGCTGACCTACCTGTACAGTGATTTGTTTGGAAGCGAAGAGGCCATTTGCCTCAAGACTGACTGATACAGAAAGTGTGTTTGAACACCCTGGACCTACAGTCAAATGATACAGTTGTAAAGAAATCAGCATTTCCAGTTAGCCCTGTCAGTGCAAAGCATTGGTACGCTGCAGTCATCTCATCCAGGTTTCTTATCACTTCTTTTCAGCACAGTGCAGAATGCCAAAGCAAACCTGATTCTTTTTTTTTTTTTTTTAATAAGAAACTAAAGGGCCCACTGCAAGGTCCAGGTTTTCAGTGCAGAGTTCCTCCTGCATCTTATTTGCAAGGCTGAGTTATAGCCCTCTAAATTACAAACAAAAGCACTGGCCAACTCTAGCTAACAGCTCTGATGGATGCTATTATATTTCTGCTGCAAGTTGGCACTCAACCCTCACTATCTCATCAGCATAAAGGGATGCTGTCAACTTGACAAATTGTGTCTTCCTTAGAGGGGGGAAAAAAGCCTACCTGCTATTGTTCTCAAGCAGCCTTTACAAGAACAGTGACTAGAAGAGAGTCAGGATGAAAGCAGGGTGCTATTTCACTGCCTCTGTTCTGTGTGTTTACTCTGCATATTTGACAGCACTGTGTGGTGTGTCAGTGTTGCTAGTGTGCAGTAGCACTTCCCCTCCCAGACTGGCAAGATGACGCCTCCGGGGAGGAGGGGGTGCAGGAGGTCACCGAGGGGAGGGAATGCTTTCATCCCAAGCCTTGTATTAACAGCAGCAGCAAAAGTGAGTGGAAAAACGACAAGAGAATTTGTACATATGTTGCACAGGATGCCATTGGGCTTCATGCATTGTTTTAAATTGGTTTCTAACATGCTTGGGAAAGAAGGAACTCTCCCTCCCCACATCTTACTTCCTTCTCCAGATGTGATTTTTACAGGGTCCAAATCACCACTATTTAAAGACAAATCTATGCAAAACTCGCATTGTCTGAGAGAGGCCAGCGTGAAAACATTCAAAGTTGTCTGCATCCCTTTAAATGCAACATTGTCCTTCCCTATGTAAGTGGCTGAGCTCTCCCTGGAGGGCTATGCACCTAAACCTGGCAAATAGAAGGGACAGTTCTTCCTTCTTGGTGTTTAAAATGACTGGCACAGTCCAGAGAACCGTCTGCTACTTCCATCTCTGCCAGCTTCCCCTAAAATGTGCTCAGCTGCCTCAACCCGCAGCTATGGGAGCAGCTGGGAAACCTTTTGCTGAGCAGTGAATAATATCCCCCTTCTGGTTTGGTGCTGTTTGGACTCCGGCAGTCATTGATTTGCTCCCAGATTCTAAGGACAGCCCAGACTGCTGTGTCCAGCGAGGAACTGAGGAGGGAAGAGAAATGGGAGACCGAGCCCGCCATCTCCTGGGGAAAAAGAATTTGCGCTTTCAGGAACGTTTCTTTTGTTGTGGCATCCTTTGATTCTCACTCTCCTTTCAATCACATGTGCCCAACGTGTCGGCGGGAGATGGTCAGGTGCTGTGCCGAGCCGAGCCGAGCCGGGCCAGGCAGCACCAGTTTGGAAGGCTGGAAATACTCAGCTAAGTGGTTCAGTTATGTCAAATTCTCTCAGTGACATTTAGGCTTGAGTGTTTTAGCCAGCTAGGAGGACCGTAAATCTAGGCTCATTTTCTTGTTCTCTGTTGAAGTTTAGCCTGGTTATTCGGAAAAGGTTCTTTCCCCAGAGTGTGGTTGGGCACAGGAACAGGCTCCCCAGGGAAGTGGTCACAGCACCAGCCTGACAGAGTTGAAGAGTGTTTGGACAACACTGTCAAGGCACACAGGGGGATTGTTAGAGCTGTCCTGGGCAGAGTTAGAATTTGGGCCCCATGACCCTTGTGAGTCACTTCTGACTTGGGATATTCCATGATTCTTCCTTTCCTAAAGGCCAACGTTGCAGAAAGCTTAGGAAGCATGTGCGCTTGCAGTGCCAGCTCTGACCCTGCCATGGTCCCTCTTCTTCCTGTGATACTCAGTAAAATACACCAGTGAGTTGTTACAGGGTGGGTGTACTGCATTGGTGTTTTTGTTATGTATTTCATAGGTACTTCAGCAGCAGCATTGTCAGTGGCAAGACTCATAGACACTAATAAGTCCAGAAAAGATGTTTATAATGCATCAAGCAGCAACAGCCAGGTTCTTATGTGCTTAAAAGGGCAAGGGATGTTTGGCCACTGATTCTTACAGTGAGGCTTCTAATGGATACCTATGATTTTTTGACTGTTAACTGCAAAATTCAAGACCTTTAGCACATTCTCTTCAGTCTTGCTATATATGTGTCCCTGCTGTAGTTTGTGAGGTTTAATTCTCTGGTGATGGTAGTGCAGCTGCCTTCAAGCAGGGGCCAGATGAATGTGAATTGTGAAAGCAGATGGAAACACTGGGCAGGATGAGCACATGTTGATGGTGGATAAGCCAAGGTCTGGCATTGTAATGATATAGGGCTGTGTTGATGCAGTGATACTGGAGACTAAATTACACAATGTTAGCCAAGTTATACCTTGGAGAAGTCAGTTGATAAGGCAGGCCCAAGTGTCACAAGCATTATAATCTCTTACATTAAGAAAAAAAAAAAAGAGTGAAAAATCAACAACTACCTGCACATTTGTGCAGATGGAGGGAAAAATACATGACAGTTTGTGTAATTACTGTGTCATGGACTAAAGTTTCTCACGATGGGTTCAAAATGCTAGAAGAGGGTTGGGAGAGGTGGGACTCCTCAACTTCAAGTGCTGCCACTCTACAGTCTAGTGAGATGAATTGTTTAAAGGTATATAAAAAGGAGTGGTAAATGTATTAAACTGCTGCTTCTGTAGGGGTTATTATGACTCAGAATAACCATAGTTATAAAGCAGCTTAGGAAATTACACTCCTAGGTATGCTGCTCCTAGTACCAAAAACTGAGATTAAGCTGGACTGTTGCGGTTTTTAAGAGAGATGTTCATTTAACAAGAGACCTATCCCAGACTGGTCTCTTGATCCCAAAATGCCTTTTTCAATCCTGATCTGGGCAGATGGTCCCATCTATATTGCTAAAGAAACTTTATTATATCCAGTGAAAATTAGATGGCAAAAAATAGAAACTACTATTTTTAATTTAGGTCAAAACAATTCTAAACCAGGTTACTAGTAACAAAATAACTTGTTTGAAATGAAACAGTAAGACCTCAGTTATAAACAAAGCAAAAACTTTGTATACATGGTAGTTTCAGAAGAGCTTGAATATATAAATTTCATGTATTAAACTCAAAACTTAAATATAAAGCAATTATTATACCTTTATCAAACCATCACGAGTCTTAGAAAATCTTCTACTGTTTTAAACCAGTGTTTAAAGATCAGTAATTGAAGTAGAACCTAGGAATCTTCAAGGCATTTTCTTCCTAAGCTTTTCTTGCTCTCCATGACATCTACACAATTTTTAGTCTGAACACCCTAAAGTGCACATTTTCTTGCAATAAAAGGAACCAGTGTTTGTATTGTTTTTAATAATACAAAGTAGGCTTTAATGTTTTTAATGCTTTTTCAACACTTTGACACAGTCAGATTCAATACAATGTCTGATTCTGAAATTACAATTTGAATTTAACTTGCATACTGTGTTTTACAAATAAATTTATCACTGTTTTGCTTCCTGTAACTGAATTAGCACCATTACCAAGTGTATATGTAGAAAATGAATTTTATATTTCTCAAATACTGGAATGAGCACGGAGCTTTTAAGCTCCACTTCACAATGAAGGCTTGTGGTTTCCTGGCAGGAGTTCATTCAGGTGATTCACATACTAGGACAGTTCATTCTTTAGTAACGTCCTTGGACAACCCTCCAGAAACACTTGTGGTGATGACCCCATTCAAGGGAGATGCAAACTGTTAAGTGAAGAATGGCCACTGCAATTCTGAAAGGCACAGAATAGAGTTTACAAGGCTTAGTCATCACAAGTGGAGTGGGATTTTACTGCTTCTTAAATAGGAGAGGAAACTGGAAAGGCAAGAGAGAAGTGAGCAAAAGAGGACGGTGTTGGCACAGTAACAAACTGCTAACAGAGAAGAGATGAATACATCATCGCTTAGGCTAGCCCTACCAAATAGCAACAATATGTGGAGGGAGGATGAAAATCTAACTCATTTTAAGAGAGCAATAATTTTATGGAAAAGATCACATATGATTGCCTGCAGTAGCAGGCAATTTATTCTTTCTGTGTAGCAGTCTCCATAAAAAGGACTTTAATGTGAAGTTCTCCTGCTGTCTGGGTAATGACAGTCCTACTCAGCCTCCCTTAGTTTTATGTACCTTTTTCTGTGCAGTCTCAGCTCTTCTGGCTAAGGAGATAAGAGTCCACAATGAAATACCTAACAATTTAGGCAAAGATTGGAAGGCAAGCTCTCACAGCACCCTAAATATTGGGCTAGAAAATACCAGTGTGTTCTTGCAGAATGACTTGAAGTCTACCCCTTGAAGTCACCAGATGGTTGGCATGCCTCTGGTCCAGTGGGCACACTCCTTTTTATTAAGACTACACAAGCAACTTTTAACTACCATATAAGCTCCACTCTGCCATCAGAAAAGCCTTTTCAGTTTTAAGTCTTTCTTTTCTTTACAACTATTCTGTAGTTGTATAATTGTTTTATATGAGAACAACTATCAGTTCTTCATTGCCTTGACCCTACATTTTGGCTATAACTTCAGTATTTACCTCAAGGATTTTCTCTGTGTTTTGACTTCCTCAGCTCCTCTGTACTCCACCCTCCATTATTTATCTCCTCTGTGATTGTTACCTTCTAAAACACTACTATATCAACTCTTTGTTATTTTTTTAAGGCTAAGCTGCAAAGGCAATGAAATTTCCTCGATACGAAGTACTCTGTTAGAGATGTTTTTCACAGCTTGAATCTTACAGAACACACTCTTAACAATCCCCCTCCTCCATTGAGATGTCCCTATGATACATGAAATGCACCAGTTTGCCTTGATACCATACTAAGCATTATAATCTTTTCTCAAGACATTAACAAGGGCCTTGCCACACAGTTGATTTTGATGCATGAGCTGCATTTCACCATTATCTTTTAAAGGCACAGCCTTCACTTATACTCTGGCCTGCACCTGGGTGGGGGGGGATGTAGAAAAGCATTTAACAAAGTTCTTGTAGTTTATACACACTTCTTGAATTATTTCCTGTTTCCAAATACAAAAAACAATGTTTTGTGGCTTGAAGGAGAGCCCAGCATTATAGGAAAGACTGGATTTTGCCATAAACACAATTGGATACAGACTCTTACTACAAGCTCATCAGAAAGAAGAATCTGAAATTTGTTGATTTTCTGCATTTAACTCCTCCACACTCCTGAAGGCACATATATTTATGAACTTCTAGGTCAGGGTTATCACCTCTAATATTGTACAGAGCTGGTGCCCACGGAAAAAGGTGCTCTGAAACTGTGTTGCAATGAAGAGAAGGAAGTTTAAAACATGAATCAATTTGAATAGGAAACAAAAGATCCTTCTTCAGCGACAAACATGAACATCCATTAAACCAGCCTAGAAACTTGGCACCATCACAAAGAGGCTGAGGTAACCCAGCACATCTCTTCCAGACTGAAAAGGATTCACAAAATCAATTAGCAGTTCATTCTTTAATTAAATGAAGATTTACACAAATAACAGAACACTCTGGAGAAGTATAGGCACGTATTGCCACGGAGGGGTTTCCTACAGCACAGGAAACAGCCTTCAATTCTTTATTCTCCCAGTTTGGTTTTTGTGCAGCAAAGGCAAAGCCTTTATTGGATAAAGCCCAAAAATGAATTACGTGAACTCCCTTTTTCTTTTCAAACAGAAGGAGGAAATTAGTTCCTGCTAAAGATGTTCAGAACAGTCATTTTGCAAATGGTGCTGTGAAGCTGATCAGAAGGGAATGTGTTGTAGCATAATTGCCCTATTTCAATGCATTATCCTGTAATAACAATCTGCAGCATGGCTGTGCTTCACTGAGAGGGAGAGAGTGCTACATCCAGCAGGCACCTCAGTACATGCATTTCCAGAGAGAAGCACCCTCCTTTTCTAACGCTGGAAGGCAGCCCATTATCCAGCTTGAGCCTTTCAGATTCTCATTTCAGGACAGAGATAGAACTTGCTTCATTGGCTGCAGCTATTTGCTGTTTCCAGTTATGACCCTTGTGATTAAGCCAGGCTCTGAGCCCTCAAATTCTCTTCTGAAACGGTGAACAGCTTTTGTTCAACAACATAATAGGAAACCACTTTTTGGCATCCAACCAAATGAATATTTGAGTGTTAGCTTTTCAAAAGCTATCTCATTAATTCAAGAAAGAAACATCTTTAGTTTTGTTTTGCTGAAATAGGCAACATGTTACACTAGGCTGCAACTTCTGACAGCTGTAGGTAGAGAATACTTCCCTTCCTTGCTGCTGGAATCCATGCCCTTGAGCATTCATTTGTTTGCAACAGCAGAAAGTTGGTCCCGAATCCTTCCCAGACCTTCTAACATAGTGTCCAGGGTTTCTTTGCTCAGTTCCACAGTCAGTGCAGAAACAACAGGATCATTTCCACATAAGGCAGCATCTTCCTGAATCTTAAAATAGGAATGCAGATGTTAGCTGTATGAAAAATTCATTTATGTGTTTTTCCAGGGCCACTACAAAAGTCAGTGTTTAATACACAGATTAAACAAAATGGTTTGAATTTGGAATCGAGCTCCATCCTGAAGAACCACGGCACATTTTCTAAGCTATGTGCCTCACTAGTGAAGTGCACTCCCATTGACAGAGTGCAAGTGAACATCTACTGCCATGAGTATTGGGGTATTTTGAAGATACTTGTGGTAGGAAGCCATGTCTGTATCAAAAGCATCTCAGCAGATAGTACACAGGATACTTAACCCCACCCCAAACACAGGAATTAGATTTTAATTCCTCCTCTGAATCCCACTCATATGTTTTTTATTGGTTGGGGGAATCCAGAACTCTGCAGAACAGAAGCAGTAAGTTAGGTACACTCCCCAAATGATAGATGTGGCCAGTGAAGGAAGTTAGTATTAATCTCAAGTCATTTCCCACCTAATGAAGTCAGCTAAACAAGCTGGTAGAGTGCTTAGAACTAAAGGATGATGGCTTCATGATTTACCTTCTTTTTTTCTGTAGAACACAATGGTGACTAGGAACAAACATGGTGACTACTCACATACTCATGCACACAAAACTTCCATACAAGAGAGCTTTCATCAGAGACATCATTCCCATGCTCTGTAGCATTCAGGTATCATCTCTAAGAAGGTCTAATGGCCCACCAGGCAAGAGGCAAGCACCAGATGCCTGTCTGAACTGGTCTGCCTGGCAAGTCAGGTGTTGGACTTCACTATTTCTGTCCCTCACAGCCACTGCCATTACCTTTAACTGCAGCAGGCAGGTAGGGACTGCCATTCTTGCAATGCTGTCTGAAGATGTCTTGATGTCCACCCTCCAGTCCATGTCCACCAGCCGAGGCAGGGAGACTGAGGGGTTAAAAAATGGCCCTGTTAGGCTCAGCAGCACACAATGACACCAGACCCTGGGAGCTGTGACTACCACCATGCACAGGCCTCTCCACTTCTGGCCCTGGGAAGTGTACAAGTTTAGTTGCTACTACGTGGTTTCCCATTATTTTACTCTGGAATAAGCCAGTCTGAAGGCCTCCTCATGACACTGGAAAGGCAAAAAGGGTTCTCCCATCATTACATGCAATGACAGCTCAGTGCAGGAAGCAGAGGACAATTCCCAAAGCAGCTGGGAGAAAGAGAGCAGTAAGATGTCTTCTCCACATCTTTATGCCCTGCCTTGCTGCCTGCTACACTCAAGTGGTGTTTCATCCTGAGTTGCTCTGGCACCTGCATGCTCATTGCTCTGCTCTGAAATTGGTAAGAAGGCACTCATGAAAGCTCGTAAAATCCAGCAGTATAAAACCTGTTATTTCAAGCTCCCCATCCTGGAAACCAAAGCATCCTGCAGTACAGCAAACATACTGGCAAACTGCAATCTTCACATTCCTTACAAATATTTCAAATATCATCCTAATTACATGCAGCCTAGCAGAAACCATTCATCAGGTGCAATACCAACATCACTAGCTCAGAGCTGGAGACCTCTTGGGCCTGCCCAAGTAAAGAAAGACAGGCTTGGCTGCTAAGCAAAGAGCTGCCTCAGTAGGCAACTGCAGCCTGTCTGGATTCTGCCTGTTGTAAGATGCTTCGTGTCCTCCCCAGGGATTGACTGCCAGCCTTCCTACTGACTACAGACACTCAAGTTGCTTCCTCTCTGTGCTTTATTCTCTAACTGATTTTTTTTTTCCATCTGGGGAAAGGCTCTCTCCCTGCTTCTGCTGCTTCCTTGCACAGAGCTCCAGGGGGCAGTGCACAACTGGCTGCCTTGCTCCTGCTTTTGGAACAAATTCCAGTTCACAGACTGTTAGGGCCAGTACTTGGCAGCATTTGCAACAACACAAAATACATCTGCTTGGCCTTGTATGTTAATTTGCAAAGACTGATTGCTGGTGATGTGGGAGGGGCAGGAAACCCTTCACTTTTTTATGTTAACACAAATCATCAATCTGCTGGAATGTCTGCCTTGGACCACTGCCTTGATCCCTATGTGTCATGCATGTCAGGTACTTCATGAATACAATACTAAAATAAGCCACTATTTCCTAGCAGACAATCTCATTCCTGAGATTACTACTTACTCTGACTGGCTTGTGCTTCAGTCCTCCAAGTAGAGCTGTGAAAAAATGGAGAAAACAGTATCAACAGTGCTTTGAGGAAAAAGAAAAAGAGGTAAACATTTAGCATGGCTTATTCCTGACTGAAGGATCACCAGCAGTAAGCAGGAGACAGACACTGCCTATGCTACTGAGTGCCAGGGAAAGGCTGGGACTGGTGGGTAATGGCAGGCAAACTGGTGACCAGTCATGGGTTCTTCTGGAAGGGCAGCTCATTTAAAGTACATACCTTTCTCCCTGGTTTTACCAAAGCAATGGGCTCCAAGCATTGAGATATACAAGTAGAACTGCCCTCCTTTACCACCACCTCATGTATGCTCTTTCACATACAGTGCCTCTGCACCTGAGCCATGGGGACAAGTGGATGGATATCTAAATACTACCTAGCTTTTCTAGTGCTGAAATCCAGGCCTCTAAGTTTTATTGTCATCAGTAGCATTTTTTCACCACATAGCTGTTAAGATAAAATGGGAATGTGGCCTACATTAGTTTCAAAAGTCATGGGAAAACTCTGAGTGCCCATGGCTGTATTTCATTAGCCATTCCACTCAGATGATATATTCTGTTCAACTCTGCTCATCCCAGCCTGTGTGATTATGCACAAAGCACACAAAATTTGCAGAAACAAGACTGCATGTTGCCAATTACCCACGTATCAAACCACATACACAGGCCCTAACTCTCCAGCTGAAAGTAAATGGCAGGTGGATAACACTTACATATTCTCCAAGATTATCTTAGTCAAGAGGTTTTTCAGATTTTGGTGGAAGTTTTCTGGGAAGAGACAGAGGATGTCTTCTGCCCTGGTCAAGCCGCGGTACACCACGTGCCTGGTGAGGTTGTGCAAAGCAGACACCAGCTGTCAGGAGGCAAGAGCAGGGGCTGCCTTGAAAAGCATTACATACAGCACAAGACGGGCTTTCTTAGCCAGGAGACACAGCTTATGCTGCGAGACCCACACCACCAGAGCCTTGGGCATCCACGTACGGCACGACAGCCTTAGCAGGATGGGGCTGAGCTCCTCAGCGCCCGCCACAGCCTCAGCCCGGTCCCTTCTGCCGGGGGCGAGGGTCGCTGTTACCGCGCACGTCCCGTTTCAGCAGCGCCCGCGGAGCCCCGCACCTTCCCGAGGGTCTGGCCCACCCCCCGTGCTGGCACCGCACAGCCCCGCTCTCTCCTTCCCTCCCTCCGCTCCTCCGGGCCCCGCGGCCGCCCCGCCCGGCCCTACCTGCTCCGCTTCCTGGGCGCTCACGGCCAGCCCGGGGCAGGCGCGCTGCGCCAGCGGGNAAAGCGGGGGCGCTCAGCCGCGGCCCGGCAGCGGCAGCCCCGTCCCCCCGCGGCCCGGCCCCGCTCACCTTCAGCAGGATCTGCAGCGCCGCGAAGTCCCCGTCCCGCAGCGCCGCCATCTTGGCGCCGTCAGCGCGACCGCGCTCCGCCCGCCGCCATCACACACCCGTCACCGGGGCGGGGGCGGGCACACGGACACCGATAGGGACAGCGATACGGACGCACACGGACACGGACGGGGACAGGGATACGGGCAGGGACAGGCACACGGACAGGGATAGGGATACGGACAGGCACAGGGACAGGAAAACCCTCGGTGTGTGGCACTGCCCCTGCCTCCCCACTCGGGGTGTTTTCTACTCTCGGTGCAAAACTCTGCCTTGGAATTTTGCTGTAAACGCGCTGCTTTCAGCCAGCGGGAACGGGAGGTGCAGGGTTTATCATGGCACTACCGCAGCGATACGGACTGTTATCTTTGCGAGCTGTGTCCTTCACTTTTTAAGGGATTTAAACCAGTCCTCTTTCTGAGAGAGAACGTCTTCTCTTTGCCTTGTGTGGCTTCCAGCACATCTGGCTCCAGGGCATCACTAATCTTTGATCTTTCCCCATCACTACCTCTGCCACATCCCCATCCTCATTTCCATCTCTGTTGGTTTGTAAGCAGAATATTGCACAGTGAGCAGTGCAAACATATAAACGCTTCTTCAACTGGGCTTCACAAGCCTGGCAGGGAACAGGATTTACTCTTGTAGAGGAACAGATTCCATACTACACACTGGGATAGAACAGAAAGTGAAGGATGGTGAGGTATTAGTTTTTGGTTTTCAAAATGAAAAGTTTGCAGTTAGTGGGTTAAACAATAGCACCCCAGTGGGAAAAAGCTTGGGGTATAGTGGTTAGAGGTTGGGGGTTAGGAGCGAGGAAACCAGAATCACTTTCTCTTGACCTTGCTTCAGTCTTTAGATGAATCAAAATAGGTCAGTTTTGTCAGAGCATCAGGAAGGTAATGGAACTCTCTGTATAACACGTAACATCCTGCAGTAATAAATGTGGGCATTTGTTAATATCAGCAGTAAGCATGGAGGTTGTGAAAGGAAAAACAGATGAAGGCACTATGAGAAAAGCAACACTGTGTTACAATCTGAAGAAATATGCCTAAAGGAAACAGGGATATACTTGTACTTGTTCACAGGATATGCTTGTACTTGCATCGTTGACCTGCTATAATCTGCCTGCTTGTCTTGTTCCCAAACCAGTAAGACTGCATAAGTTTTCTACAGTGAGAGATAAGCAGAATTTTTCAAAGCAGTAACAATTCTGAAATGCCATATCTAACTGGGTTAGAGTGACACTTATATTTTTTCAGAGCCTTTCTAAAGCAATGACTTTACAAGACTTTAGTAAAATCAGGTTGATCCATGCCTAATGTATTGGGTTTCTGGTAGTGAGGCTACAGGGGTGGCTTCTTTGACAAGTTTTTAGAAAATCCCCCCATCTCCAACAGAGTCTGAACCAACTGGCTCCAAGATGGACCTGCCACTGGGCAAGGCCAAGCCCATCAGTGATGGTGGGAGCACCTCTGGGACAGCAGGGCTAAGAAGAAAAAAACAAAAGTTATTGCACAGAAGTAATTGCAGCCAGAGAAGAGAGGAGTGAGACTGTGTGAGAGAAACAGCCCTGCAGGCACCAGGCTCTCTGGAGAAAGACGAGAAAGAGGTGCTCCAGGTGCTGGAGCTGAGATTCCCCTGCAGCCCCTGGTGCAGACCATGGCAGCTGTGCCCCTGCAGCCCATGGAGGACCAGGGGATGCAGAGACCCTCCTGCAGCCCCTGGAGGACCCCACACTGCATACCTGAAGGAGGCTGTGAGCCCATGGGCAGCCCATGCTGGAGGAAGCTTCTGGCAGGACCCATGGAGAGAGAATCCCATGCTGGAGCAGGTTTGCTGTCAGGACTTGTGACCATGGAGCAGGCCATGCTGGATGTTTCTAAGAACTGCATCCCTGGAAGGGACACAGGCTGGAGCAATTAATGAAGAACTGCGGCCTGTGGGAAGGACTCACATTGGAGAAAGTTTGTGGAGAACTGTCTCCTGTGGGAGGGATGCAGTGCTGGAGCACAGGAAGGAATCTTTCTCCTGATGGGAAAACAGCATCAGAAAAAACATCTGATGAATTGACCATACCCCCATTCCCTGTACCCCTGCGCCACTGGTGGGGAAGAGGTAGTGAATCAAGAATAAAGTTAAGTCCAGGTAGCAGGGAGGGGTGGGAGAAAGGTGCTTTTAGGATGTTTTTTCATTCTCCTGCTCTGATTTCAACTGGTAATAAATTCAGTTGATGAGTCAAGGCTGTTCTGCTCATGATGGTAATGTGGTGAATGATCTGTCCCTGTCCTTAACTCATGAGCCTTTTGTTACATTTTCTCTCCCCTGTCCAGTTGAGGAAGGGGGTGATAGAATGGCTTTGGTGGGCACTGGGCATCCAGCCAAGGTCAAACCACCACACCTAGGTTAAGAACTTAATTGTACAGAGGAACTTTGTCAGGCAAGTAGGTGGAGAGATGCACAGGATGGGAGGGTGTAGGTGGGGAGAGTAGATAACTGTCACTGCCAGCTCTCACAGGAGTGTGTGGCAAGAGAACATTTACCTGTGAGTCACATATGCAGAACAAAGATGCTGCCTGCCAGTAAGCTCAGCTGGCATCCTACTGAATTTGTTCTCCAGTCCACCTCCTGTTGCTGCCATTTCCTCACTCTGAGAGCCCTATAATCATGAAGAAATAATGACAGGTTTGATTTAATATCAAAATTGAAATGCTGTTTGTTTAATATCAAATTTGAAACAGCTGAAGCTGACAGAAATGCTTGGTAAAATGCTTTATTTGGTTTGATCTTTTCTTTCTTTTCTTTTTCCCTCCCTTCCTTCCTCTCCTCCTTCCTTCACTTCTTCTTTCCCGCCTTCCTTCCTCTGTCTTCAAGGTCAAGGCCTGCAAAATGAAATTACTAGGGATGAAGCATGAGACTGCATCCTGTAAGGAAGGCTGGCCCTATGATCAGTGTGATTATCAGGAAGGTTTGAGAAACACCAGTTCAATTATCTGCTGTGCCAGAGGCACTTCTCTCTGAGTTTGAAAAAGAAACCCACTTAGTGGAGTGAGATGGATTGGATGACCTCCAGATGTGTTTTCTCACAGCCCTTTTTTTACCATGATTTCATGTCTGTATCACCCGAGGGAACTCAGCTGTGAGTTCTGAGCCTGCAGATGAGTCACAGCACTGTGTGCAAGAATTGGGTTGGATCTTGTGAACCAAATTGTCCAGTCTCTGAGTCTGAAAATTAAACTCTGCCTCTGGGCTGGCAAATTTGCCTGCATCCAGGCCTGGGTGATTCAGCTGGAGAACTGACTGATGTGACTCTCTCTTGACTGAGCTAGCCTAAGGTATCTGCAAATGGTTCTCTCTAAAGTAGTACAGGTGGTTTGGGTTTTTTTGTTGGTATTTGTTGTTGTTGTTTGTTTGTTTTTTCCCTTGAGAAATAATAAAAAAAGAAAAAATAAATTTAGCTTCCCAAAAATTCTTACCTGGAGAACTGTAATCTTTTACACTCCAGGGAAAGAACCAAACAGTTCGAGCTCACTTTGTCCATTCACGGGTCCCTGGGAGAGAAATCCTTGGGATATTAAGGATTTGATGGGAAGAACTATTAGTTTTTTCCTCACAGCATAGCCTGTATTCATTGGAGCATGTGTTGCAGAGGAGTGGTCTCTTCCAGCTGCAAGGCAAGGCTCTGCTCTCTAACTACTCCCTGCTGGGTGTGTGCAATTTTAGTAAGAAAGTTGTCTATCCTTTTCCAAATTAGAAATGCAGGACTTAGCTCCAGGGGAATGCAGTAGAGAGATGACATCAAGTGTGTTCATGGGCCTGGATGTAAACTGTGAGAAAGAAAGCTCTGTGCCCCAGCCAGTCTGTGGCTCCAGCCCTGCAGAGCTTCACAGAAGAGGATTTCCCAACAGTCACCCATAATTATTATTTTGACACATATTATTTTTTGCTGCAATTCAGAAAAACTGGTTGGTCTGTGTTATTGGGGAAAGTTTCTGCACTGATCACTGGACTTGACGGGTAATCCTTGCTTTAACAGACTTTGGCAACTCAGGTTCTTTTCATCTTCCAGTTTCCTACATTTATTTCTGTTGGTGAAACCCATTAATTTTGTGATAGTGAGAATAGGGTAGAAGCACTTGGGGTACACTGTGGGCATGATTGGCAGTGCTGGCCTGGATCTGCATGGCTGTGAACACTGTTCATTGCCAGTCTGTTGTCTCTTGCAGTGACCCAACAAAGTGCATGTAATGTGGAATCAACACCTTTCCTGTTTGGCCCCATCTCTACTCACTAAGGACCTGCCATCCTGACAGGCTTTTATTGTTAGGGTTTTTGAGAAGTGGAGCCAAACTGTGTGGTTAATGCTTGGATTTGTACCGTGTCAGTTTTCAGTCACCTTTCAGATGAGAGTATTCCTTCCTCCCTGGCCTCTCAGCTGAAGCAGCTGAACTGCCTTTTCTGTTTGGATTGCTGATACTTGAGACTCTTCAAATGGGACTGCAAATTAGAAGGTAAGACCACTGCTGACAGATGTGATCCATAAGGCTCGTGCCAACAGATACTCTGTGTGCTCTGTAACTCTGTGGACAGTTGCCCGCATTACAGCTGGAAAGTGAGCGGCCTCACACTGCTGTAAATCTGTATTAAAACTGCAAAATGAGCAGCCTGACACTTGTAAAGAAGGCATTGCACTTTAACAGCTCATCTAAAGTAATTTTCTTTGCCCTCTGCTGCAAGACAATCCCTGCAAAATTTGATAGGCAGCTCAGACTGTTCATGAGATTATGAATATGTTCAAACTGCAAAGCATCATTGGGACAAAAATGATCTTTTTGAGTGTTTTCCAGCTGAGAGCATTTGGCCTGAGCATCATACAAAGCTTTTACCATTGTCTTCATTCAAGGTCTCATTCAGATTTAGCAACCATTCATTGATGCTTGCAAAACTCCTGGGAGAAAATTCTGTGTAAGAATCAATGGAACTGCCTCTGGTTTTATAAAGCAAATTAAAGCATGCAACAAAACATTTTCCATGAGGTATTTGCAGCCCCAATGGTATAACAGTCAGTTCTGACAAGACGGGAGGAGCAAGCCAGCACAAACAAAAGCAAGACATTTAATAGCTCTTACAAAAGCAAAAAAGTAAACAAGCCTTTCCTCCCCACTCTTCTTTTGAATGTCAGTGTCCCTTAGCATGACGTTCAGCTTCAGCTGAACAAGGAGGCAGAGGCCAGCACCAGCATGGGCTCCCAGCTCTCCTTTTTGGCTGCTGGAGGCGACCACCACTCTGTGCAAGCACCTGTGCAAATACGGAGGGGAAGGCAGCAAGGCAAAGCTCAAACATGCTGGAGCTCATTGGTAAACTGGTTGACAACAGCTGCCAGAAATATCTCCTGTGAGACAAGGTGTGTAAAACAGCAAGCCTCAAATGTGCCTCTTTCAGTTGCATGGCTTCTTTCTTCCAGCAGAGGAAGTTACCTTCAGTAGCAAGTAGTTGATGAGATCTGTTACTGGGAACCGCTGCTGGCAGGAGAGCAGTTTCTGCACATCTGTGGGGCCTCAGGCCATCTTGGTGACTTCTGGCAGTTCAGCTTTCAGAGTGAAACATCTGCAGTGATGCCAACCATCAACAAACCAGCTGTAGGCACGTTTCATCAGTTTAATGTTCTGTACTCATTACAAAGTCTCACTATACCCCAGCCCATTGCAGTCTGCAGTGTTGCTGTGACACAACCTCTGCCTAACCACTCTCAGTCTGCTCTGTTTTGTTGCTTCCCTTCCATCATTCCACAGCCTAAATCCCACTGGAGCGCTGTCCTCTGCACTGCCTGCCTTTAACCGCTGGGTGCCAGGGGCCTCCCAGCAGGAAGCCACTCACACACTGGCCCATTCTCCTGCATCAGGAGGAGAATCACCAGCCTTGAGCCGCTTCACCCAGCTGTGCATGTGCTCAGTTTACATTTGTGGTGAGGGCAGGTGTGTGAAACAGCCGGTGCAGATCAAGGCAGCCTCGGGCACCTAGGGACTTCAAGGGATTGCTTTGACTTTGCTCCTGCAGCTCAGGCTGCCTGCAGAGAGGGAGGTAAGGAGACCTGTGAGGTCGTGGCTGTGACCCAAAAGTGCAGCAAGAACCCCATCAGTTCATTTCATATGAAAATACTTCACAGAGAGAAAACAGTAACCATTGGTTTAAGTTATATCTCAGTAAGGCAAAAGGATTCATATCCCATTACCGAGGAAATACTGGAGTCATTCAGGCCCCTTTTGTTGCAATTGCTGCCTTTTATTGGTTTGAAATGACATTTTTGGAGGGCTTATTTCTGCCTTACTAGCTATGATTGTCTTTTCATTCTGTGTTAATATGCTGGCTAGCTCAAAGATCTCCAGATTTAGGTGCTAAGAAATAGCAATAGAATCATAAAGCCACAGTTTATTTCAACAATGCTTTGATCACACATGTAATTGCAACAGAAAACTGTTTCAACAGCAGTTTTCAACAAAAAGTAGTTTCTTTCTCTATTTTATATGGCTTAAAACTCAGAAAAGAGGAGATATAACACAAACACTCAGAAAAGCCTCTATTAATGCCTCAAAACAGAAGAGCAGAATTGTAAAAACTAACAAACTATTTTCTCTAGAGAGGTAGAGCTTTAGCTCTACCTCTCCACAACCAAATGCTTAAATTACCAAGCCATCATAAGGGTAAATGTCAAGATAAATGCTTTGAAAATGTCTTTCCCTGTATTATTAACATCACTATGGACTATTAAAATTAAAAGGCTCTTTAAAATGTAATTGACTTTTTCATTATTTATCTGCTGCTGCCGCTGTTCACTTCCACGCGTGTAAGTAGTAAATCTCCAGAGGGATGTTTCATATCTATATAAATGTATATTAAATGTTTTGCCTCTGGCATTTTAGAAATAGCACAAATACAGCTGTGTTTGTGCATCTGTAATTTTAGGACATGAACCAGCCTCTCAAAGAAGTTTCCACTTGGCAGCTTATATTGTCTTCTCTGGAGTTTCACAAAATATCCAGTGTTAGTAACAAGGGCGTGTGAGGTGACATCAGAACAGCAGAAATTGTCTAATTACGTTAAACTTCAGACTATGTTTATGTGAAACATTATGCCACAAGTAAATTGAATCCAACTAGCTGTCTGCTGGGCTCTTACCAATAGGATAAGAATCATATGCAAAATAGTATAAAATAATTGCTGTCTTTTAAGGGAAGCTCTTCAAGCAGATTATGTAAAATATACCAAAACAGACTTCATCCCCAATACCTATCATCTATGACACAATAAATGCAGCAGAAATTAATACTTTCTTTATAAAAAATACCTTTAACCATTTTGTGTGCATTCATCATAACTCCCAGAGGGGAAAGGATGAGAGAGGTGCTGTCTGGAGGTGAAAACAAACAACAAATTGTGGTTCTGCAGGTCATGCAGTCACTCTGTGCTGTGCCCAGCAGCTCTGTGTCTCCAAGGGCTGCAGAGCAGCAGCTGTGACCCTGGGAGCACACGAGGTGCAAACCAAGCTGTGGTGTGGCAGGAGGGAGCTGTCAGTGGTGTGGCTGACACTCAGCGTGTGAGCTTTGGCAGGTCTGGTTTGTCAAAGATGGGAACTGTGTGTTGGTTGCTTACTTCTGAAAGCAGAACTTCTGATGTTTATATAGTGCATGTCCTGCTGGCTGTTACTAATTTAATGAGGGTTTTTTTTCTTAATTCAGAACATTTTATGGCTGTGGTGTTTAATGCTTTTTCCTCTCAGTAAACTGCAGAATGGAGCTTGCAAACCCTCCAGCCTCTCAGGAGATGCTGTATTTAATCCTGCCATCCCAAGGTATGTAGTTTGGTGAGTTAGCTGAGTCTTTTGCCATGCTGAAAAGAGTACCTAAGCATTGGCGTGCTTGTTGTTCTGTTTCCTCTTGATGATACATCCTGCAAACAATCCAACTTCATTCCTTGTCTCCACAATGACAGCATTGTACAGTGCCACAGATCAGCATCAACTGATGTGTGATGCACAGTGCCTCATCGTACCACAGGCTGAATCAAAGGGCTACTGAAGAGTGCCACAGCTTTAAAAAAATTATGTAACTGAACCTAGAATTTGTTTTGTTTTGATAGCTGTTGTGTAAACCAGGCTCTCCAGTACATTTTCTGTTAAAAACATCTTTTGACATGGCTATAAAAATACCTTTGTTGAAAGGTAAACCAAATTATCATAACTCTAACGTTAACCCTGGGAAGTAATTCCCTGGCTAATGGCTGCTGATGTTGCCCTGTCACTGGGGTACTTGGTTGTTTTTTATCCAGGCTGTGCATGCCCACTCTGTATCAACAGAAGAGCCACTGGCTGGGGAGCCAGAGCTCAAGGGAGATGGCTGCAGGCATGGTTTTACTGATCGAGTGTTCCTGTGACAACAATATGTTTGCTGAGGATTTGGGTCAGCTCAGGAAGAGAATCTGTGCATGCAGCAGAGAGGCTGGACACTGGTAGCTGACTTTATAATTTCTGTGTGTCCCATACAATACAAACCTGTGATTATAAGAGGCATATAATATATAAAATGTAAATACAGTGGTGTAAACCAGGCCTTAAAGGTTTCTCCACTCTCTCCTGTAACTCTTTGTGCCAGTGCTACATGGGAGCACTGCTGCCTGAATCCTCCTGTTGCAGCATCTTGCCAGTGTACAGTGAGGTAAACGTTACACAACTTCATTATGCAGTGACACAAATACCATGGAGCTGAAGCACTGCTTTCAAGAAAAATTTCTTCCAGCAGTAAAAACAATGTTTAAATCAACACAAACACATGGTTTTGGTAGTAAGGCAGCTCTGGGTCATCAGCTGCTCTGAATCAGCATGTCTTGAAATGAAGCAGAATGAATTCTCATACCTTCATATACAAACTGTCAGAGTTTAGAGAAGTATAGATGCTTTACACCTCAGGAAATGTGCCTAAAAGTAGGACCTCATATAACAGTCTGGAAACAGCAGAACCATGTGTCAGCCTGTTGTGCCTTTCCTCTGCGTTGTGGCTGTAGTGGGCAGTGAAGTGACAGAAGTGTGGGACAGAGCACAGCCATTGCAGCAGTCCTGCCAGCAATGCTTGTGATGTGGCTCCACTGGTGTTTTAGTTTGGATCAGGACTGTATCCTTGATGCAAATCTCCTGAACATCACTACAGCCTGTGTTTCATTTTGCATCAGGGGCTGATTTTGAGTGCAGGCGTTAGGTTTTGCTGCGTGAAATTAAACTGAAAAATCTGCTCCAGAAGTGTACCCAACATGCTCAGACCTCATTAGGCATTCACTCCAGGGATCCAAATGAAGGTGATTTAATTGAAAAAAAACCCCTGGAATATGCATAGTGTGCACGTCAGATCCTCATCAGCAACTGTTTGTGTAGAGCATCTATTCTGCAGATTCTTGATCTGCTGGACCTTACCATGCAGATGTAACTTGATCTAATTTTTAAGAGAAGCTGAGAGAACCTACTGAAAATTAGGCTCCTAATTTTTAATTTCATTTTCCCCATAAATGAAATTAACCATGTGAAATTCTTACTTCTCCATAGACTACAATCATTAGTGAATTAGTGAATTATTGCTTACATAATTTCACTGAAAATGATTTGTCATTTCTTTAAATGTGTTGGTAATGGTGAGGAAAATTGCTAGCTTATTTTATAATATTCTAAAATATTTCACCACTTTTACAAGTGGTAAATATTTCAATTGTTGCTGAAAATGGACTCCCTTCAAGAATGGAATGTTCCAGCTGAATTAGCACACAAAATTACAATGTAACTATAGGAAGATGGGGGGATAAAAGGAGAAATTGCATAAAGAATCCCATGTCCTTGGTAAAAATCAGGATATTGCAACCTAAATTGGATTTGGAATTGTATTTGCCTCTGCTTTTATTGTAAGAGTCAATGTGATTTTTAAATAGTCGTCCCAGCTACATTTCATTGGGAAACAGTCTGGAAATGCTCTAATTTCATAAACTGAGGCAGAAGTCCTAGAGAAAACATGTTTTCTATGGTAGAACATAAAGAGTACTCACAGCACCCTTGACAATTTTCCTGTCTGCATTTCTAGAAGGAAAGGCATTTGAGATACTGTTTAATGTAAAGACTTCAATTGATAAATAAGTGTTAAACAGTGTTTGGAGAAAGTTGGTTGTTAATTAGTTACAGCTGCATTTTCAACAGTTTTTGCTAGAACTTTTTCTTAAGCAGAAGCAAACAGGAAGTATAACTCTTTCAGTATCACCACTGATTCAGATTTGATTCAACTAGGAAAGAAAAGTCTATAGTAACAAAAATTTTAAAACCCTATTTCCTTCCTGGAACAGGAAATGTAAAAATAGGAATAGTCTACTTCCAAATCCTGCTAAAAGAGGTGAAAATATCTCACTTATTTCCAAAAAACCAGCACTTCAGATTGTTTTTGAAAAAGCAAGTACAGTGACCTAATCAGCTTAATATATGAATATGCAGCATATTAAAAGAACTGACAGAAAACACAAAAGCACACAGAAATCCTAGCTACTTCAGCTTTCAAGACCCCTATTACAAGCTCAAAACCAGTATCAATAAATTTAATCTCTGTGAACTGTGAACCACTGTTGATCCATAAAATGTAAGAGTCCAGACAATGAAATACTTGCTGATTTCCAACTGTTGGAAGAGAGCAGTATCAGTATTCCACTCAAAATCCAAGTCAAAATGGCTGTGATTATAATGTGTAGTTTAATTTTATTAATTAGATGGCAGGTGCTTTATTTATTGAGCAAATTGACAAACACTAGTAGTATGTAGAATGCTCCAAAGACTTCTACTTTCGTTTTTCTTTTTTTTCCCCCTCAAACACTATTTGGCTTGTTAATTACAAAAGGCTGAGAAATAGTTTTCTAACAATGCAGGTTTGGGCTCAGATATTAATTCTCAGCTAGAAACTTCCTGTCCTAATTCTCTCTGTCTTGGTCAGCTTAAAACCACAGTAAGCCTCAAATACTACACCCAGTCATCTTGAAGTGAGAGCCTCAGAATCTAAAAATGCCCTTCTGCTCGAGTAATAAGAATCACTATGTTTGAACAACCATTCCCATTTCTTAAGATAAGGAGGCAGCTTTAGTATTTCTAAGATCTGATGCATGGTCAGCCACTTCACTAAAGAAGCAGTCGTGTTTGGGGGCACTTAATAGACCAACCTCTCTCAAAATGCTGAGGCCAACTCTCCTGCCATCTTAGGGCAGGGAGGTTTCTTCCAGAATACTTTCTTGGGAGCATCCAGCAGCCTGCACTCACCTCCTTCTGCAAATACGATTTACATGATTAGCTGGAAACGAGTCAACACCCTCAGACTAGGGCACAGGATACAGGAGGCTTTTAGCATGAGTTGGGTTTCCTGGAGGGAAGTCCAGCTAAAGAGGAGTCTTGCATTCTCCCCAGTCTATTGTTCAGCCTGACTTGGACCCTGGCCTTTTCTGTTTATTTGCTCAGACAGCCCATCTCCCGGCATACCAATCTGTGTGTGTACAGTAAACACTGGAAGCTCATTGTAGTGGTAATAACGCATTGCAGCTACAAGAATCCAAATCTTCCTGGGTCAGCTGCTGACCTTGGTTCTTTCTGCTCTCTTGACCCTGCTGGCAGGCTCGTGCAAGAAGGCAGATGCAGGCAGTGTGTATCCTGTGCATATCCTGAGCACTCTGCATACTGCAGCTTTCATCAGATGAGAAAAATACCTGTATGCCAGCAAAATGTCTTTTTCAAGGCTAATGGAGGCAACAGAAATTTTGTGGCTTAGACTTCTGTATTTATATCTTTTATTTGGTTAATTTTGTGACCATTGTGTGTAGAGAAGGGGGCAATATGGAATCACATAAAGGCTGGTTCAAATTGACTTCATTAACTTTGTAGTTCAGGCTGTGGCTGTGTATTTGGCAGCAACTTAACTCCTGTTAACACTGTTCTTTCTCTTTGCCTCCTATCAGGTACGTATGCCGTGGAGTTTTCTCCAGCAAGATACCTGTCCTTCACAGGTGTGAAGACACAAAGTCCTTCACAGACTTTGAAAAACACAGATGTGAAAATAAATTCAAAGGTACCTGCAATTGTAGAGGAAAAGTGATTGAACTGCAGGGAGCACCCTGTGCTAGCTTCAACTTAGCTAATACAGGTTAAAATAGTGCTGGAGATGACTGAGAGAAGTCATCTTTCCATATGCTTTTCCTATTCCTATGGTCCACCTAAATCACCTAGCTTTGGCTGCTGTCAGAGACAGAAATCTGAGCTAAAGGGACCCATTCTGGCCCTCAATATATTGCATTGCCTAGTAACCAAATGCAAGCTGGCTGGGATCCCTGCTAGCCTACCTGAGCCAGATTTGTGCAATCAGACACGTTTCCTATTTCCAGTTGCTTGTAACAATTGTATAATTGGACAAAGCAAGCCTCTCTTAGTAGTAGAACTACTATTTTTTAAACAGGCTGATAATTCATGGTGATAATGGATCTGTCAGATAACATGTAGGTGCCCTTGCTTTTGCAGCCCACTTCCAAATTCCCTGAGCAACTCTTTGTGCTGGGTGCAGCCAAATGCAGAGTGCCTTAATGCAGCACATTCCCCAGCTGCAGGAGAACACCACAGTCTGTCACTGTCACTCTTTGCATTTGTACCTTGCTGGGCAGAGCTCCTGGCCTGGGAGGTGACACAGTGCCAGCCAGGTATTGCTTCACTGAGCTGTCACCAGAGCTGTTTGTCTCCACAGGTCAGGACTGTGCCTTGCCTTAGCCATGACCTAGCAGATGCATTTTCTGTTGCAAGAGGCTGCCTGCTCACTGTATGGTGTGCATAAATCCAGGGAATAATAATCCACAGTTTGGAATGTTTTTGCCATTTTGATTTCATGTGTTTCAGCGAGGTGCGAAAATAGTGGGGAAGGAAGGGAAGGGGAGAGAGAGAGAGAGAGGAAATTAAGGAGAACAGGCAAGCTGGTTTATTTGCTGAATTTTATTGGTTGCAAAGCCCAAGTGTTGTCCCTGTGTCTGTTCTAGTGAGTTGGCACCACATACACACACAAAAATTCTCGTATTTCCTTTAAATGGCTGAAATTCCAGTCTGGCCTGGCAGAAGGGTAAATTCCACATAAAGAGCAGTCTCCATGGAGAGTTTTTGAAAATAAATCAAAAATCTGAGAGACGGAGAAAAATTCTGAAAACTGGCAATGTGTCAAACTGATTTACCCAGTTTCATGTTGGCACAGTTGGGATATGACTGCCCCCCACAAAAACACAGAGCCTTAGACACAGATTCCACAGCTGGTGTTCAAAAACCTGTGTTAGCTCACTGGAGAAGTGTGTCTGTACACACAGCCATGTGGCCACCATAAAGTGTTGCTCATAAGCCATATGAGCATGTGCATATGGGATTCTCGAGTTAAATGCATTTTTTCTGGCAATCACAAGTTGAATTCCACAGGTGCACAGACCCTTCTGGCTTGCAAAGACTCATCTTATGCAGAAGGTCGATGTGCAATCTGCATCTTCCTTTATGCAGTGCTTTTAGCATCTTTTATCCTTTCTCCTGCTTTATGGTGTGGTCTGGTACAAAGGCTCTATGTGATGACAATAGATAATTTGAGATCAGAAGCATCTGATAACATGGAGGAATTCTATGAAGCTGTCCTGCACTTTACCATCCACATACCTCCCACAAGCCATGCATATTACAGGTATTTGCATCTTGCTCTGTATATTGAAAAGCAGTTGACATTTCAAATGCCTCTGCTTGTCCACCAAAGATTCTCATCCTCCCTAGTTTAATCCTGCACTGTAGCCTCACTGTATCCATCACTTCTGTGCCAGAAGTCACTGACACTCCTCTGTGAGACTAGAGTTTGGTCAAGAAAGAGGCATGTAGGTACTGAGATATGACTCACCCATTCTGCCAGGCCCATTCTCTGTGCAGATAAACTCAGAAAGGCCAAGGGTTTTCTTCTCCCCCTACACATAGCCTCCAGCTGTCTTCCCCACAGCACAGCCCCATTCCTGGGCAGACAAAATAAGATCCTTTAGCCAGGAAAGGCATCTTCCAGTGTGGTCAGCACTGCCATGTCTGGAAGAGATGACCTGGCAATTACAGTGGAAGTCAAGAGCAGATGAGTAAATAAGCACCAAGCTGTAAACATGTACATTCTGTCTCTGGCACCTGGCTGCATTCTATCATTCCTCCATTTATCAAGGAAGGCAGGGTCACCTCGGGGTGGTGAGGAAAAGCTGCTGGCAGCTGTGCCAAATCAGCAACCTAAGACACAAAACAAGTAAAAATCTTGCTCCTAGAGGGAAAGGCATATCTGCCCATCATCCCACCGACTGTGGAATGGCTGAGGGTTCACGTCTCTCCCACATTCTCTCTGAACATAAATACAGGCAGAGCTACTCTGATCCCTTTTGGTACAGCACATGATTTCCTCATGGCCCCTGACTAAACTGATTCTTGTGCCAGTCAGCTCAGGAGGTGAACATGTCCTTCTGCACACAGATTTGTCTTCAGCTGGCTCTGAGAGCTACATCAAAGTGATAGTGCCAAATGCATTTAGGAGTTCTAAAGAGGAAAGCCCCTTTTTTTTCTCACTAGGAGAAGTCAGCCCCCAGTAGTGACTGTCACTCTGTTGGAGTGCTTCTGTCCTGCAGAACATAGCGTGGTCTGCAAATGAGGTGTAGAAAGTGAAAAAAAGACAGACTGAAAACCAAGAGATTAATCACACCAAGTCAAGGATGAGTAAAGGAAGACACCTTAGAAATCTCCTGTAATTAGAACAGCATGATTTGGCATCCCTTCACCAATGTTCACTCATTTCACCTTAGGAACGATGTCAGCTTTCATATAACCCAAAGCTGGTGCCAGCAGACAGCTGATATATAAAATATCAAACCTCTCTGCAGCTGGTAACTGAGCCGTTGGCCATCTTGCCAAAATTACCCCAACTACCCCCTGTGGTGAGCTCTTTACTGGCACAGCCCAGGGATCCTAAATGGCCACTGAGCTGCCCCACAGCAAGGCAGCACACATGGCAGCACGTGCAGCTCTACTTCCAGGCCTGTCCTTATGTCAAGAGAACACAGTGAGCTTCTCCTGGACTCCTAGGCTGGTGTCATGGAGGGACTCACACAACACTGGATCCAGGTGTCTTTTTCAGATGCCACCAGCACAAAGTCAGGTCAAGCTCCCTGCAAGCAGTGATGGCAATGTCATCTTCCTAACCCAGCTCATCTTCCTGGTCCAATTTGCTGTGCAGTCACAGAGATATTGATGGCACAGGGGAGGGGCAGTGCTGGGCAGAGCTAACAGCCAAAGCCAGTGTGAGATTGCTTTTATCAGTGGCAATCATAGCTGATTTTGGTGAAACTAAGATATAAAAAACTGCAGTAACACGGAAACAGGAGAGGAACTGCTGTGACAAGTAGAGGAGGACGGGCCAAGAGAGGGAAGGAAAGTAAAAGGTATTGCTTTCAGCATGAGGGGTGAGTGCAATGACATTTTTAGCACTGTTCTGCATAAATATGAGTGAAGATTATATTTTTGAAAGCTGGTGGAAAAGATATCACAGTAATCTTGATATGAAGTGACTAAAGTCATGCTGAGATATATTGCTCTGTGGGTAAGAAAGGACATTATTTGAAAGAAGACACCCAGAAAATATCTGGAAAATTTAGACATTGCCTGAAAATGAGAACCTAGAGAAAGAATAGTCTGACTTAAAAACAATGCCCAAATGAATGTGTGTGTGTATTTATAATTAGTATAGCAAGCTCAAAAAGGAAGAGAGGGACTGAAGTAGAGAAGGCAACCATGCACCTGTAATTTAATTGGTCTGTGTGTGAAGTCAAGATGAAGAATAGAAGTGGCCAAAAGACAAAAACCTTCCTAGAGGAAGCCAAAGGATGATACACTGATGATGCAATTAAGGAGGAAAAGGAGATGGTAAGATGGAAAATGAAAGGCAAAAGGACTGCCATGTGTTTCAAAGATTGCTGACATGTCAGAGAAGATGGGAACTGCTCTGAGGAGTCACTGAAACATGGTAGTTAGAAAATGTGACACACCATTCTGCTGTGAGAGGTATAGAAACCAGATTGGAGAGGGTTTAGGTGGATGTGTAAGATTCCAAGAAATTAATTTAAAGATTCAGTTTACTGACCTCAGGGATGAAAGGCACGTGGGAGATGGAGCAAATGGACATGCTGGAGAGACAAATGAAGTCAGGAGTGAGATGGTAAGACTTAAAGCAGGAGGATGGAAAGAACAGTTTGTTATGCTTGCTTGTGACCTTTGGAAATTTATATTATGGTTTCTAGCAGAGGTCAGTGTAAGAAATACTGGTTGTCACTGCCTTTGCCTGGCTCTGATTTGTGGTGTGACTGTAAAGCAGCAAACACAAACACATTTCAGTTATTTTCTCCATTTAGATTTCTGCCCGTGGGCTATTTTGTTTGTCTTCTCGTTGAGGTTTGCCACTGGCGTGACAAACAGTGCTCTACAGAGGAGGAAGCTTTAGAAACACAGAAATTAAAGATGGAAAATTCCTCTGTAAAAGATCAACTAGCCCACCGTGCTCGGTAGGCCAAGGGATAAACACAGTGTTGTGCTTATTTAAAATACTGCAAGAAGTCTCCCACAGCAACGGCTCCACCAGGCAGTGGATCTCACAGCCAAGCCATTGTGACAGTACTCATCCTAATCTTCTTGCCTTGTTTCATCCTAGTTTCTCCCTCCTCACAATAATGATGCTCTCACTTCTGTAAACCAAAATAGTTGTTCTCCCACAGCTGTGTCTATTTTTTCGTAGTGTTGTGTCCTACACACCGTGAACAGCTGTATTTAGTTTTTTCAACTCACATGACAGGGTCTTTAAATCAATCCTTATCACTTCTGCTTTTTTTAAAAAAATAAGTCATTTATGTTTACTGATGTCTTTTTAATGAGAAGATAGTCAGGACTGCATGCAGTATTCCAAAGAGTTTCCACTGCACTACCAGTAACAGTGGCTTTTGTTACAGTTTCTGTTTATGAACTCTACTATCCCATTGTTTTCTTGTTTCTGTTTTTTTTCCCCTCCCATCATCTCAAATTATGGGCCTGTCTAATTTACTGTCTGCTCTCCTGCTATTTTAGGTCTCTCTCGGCATTACAGCTTCTGAGACTTTGTCTTCTCAGTGAATGACTGGGACTTGAATTATTTTTTGACAGAGGTAGTAGTATAGCTGCATGTTTCCCTGTGGAACTACATTTTGTTTCCTGAATATCGTTTGTGCCAGAGCTTTGACTTGTAAAATTGATAGAATAGCATACCCTCAACCCCACAGCTTAGAGGTGTTTCCTTCCCTTCCCCTTTCATCCCCAAGCTTGAAATCATAAAAATGAACATTAAATGGCACCTAAAGAAAAACTAATTTTTTATTCTCTTTGAAAGAGTTGTTTAAGCTTCATGACATCACTGATACATGAAATTTTCTTGCTACAGTCCCAAGAGAAAGATGAATTGCTTTGTTAAATGATTTCCATTGTCACTGAGCATTACCAGACATGTCCTCCCTGTCTGAAATGTCATAGGAGGTTGTTGCTCCCAGCTTATCCCCATTTGTCTACCCCATACTCCTTGCTAGAATCTGCAAGGCAACTTCAAATGTAGCTATTGCCTAATCCTTTGTTGTCAAAATCATCCACATTAGTTGAAATAATTTTATTTTTTTTTATGGCCCCTGCTCCCAACCACACATTGGAGAGATGCAGTAAATACCTGGAAAAGGCAAGAGATGCTTGTGGACAGGATAAGAATAAAATGTAGGTTGGTGACTTCTTAGCCTATTTTAGCTGCAACCCTCAGCTATTTAAAAACTAGTGCCAGAATTGGCAATGCTCTTCAGAAATTATGACACTTCTCACTGCCTTCCTCACTGACTACACTGTGGGTCTTTTCCCAGGACTCATTTCTGGGAAGCCCATGATGCTGAAGACCTGTTGGATCACACAGCCAAAGCAAAGGGAATACATTGTGGGTTCATCCCATCATCAAATGCATTATAACAAACCAATAAAAGGTCATATCTGTTACTCACAACTCCTGTGGTTGGGCTCTTATTGAGCAGCAGGCTGTGTGAGAACAGGACATGTGTGTGCTTGCTATAGAGTGTGCTACAGAGAGGATGTGTGGTGTTAAGGCAGAGTGGCAAAACCAAAATAAAGGCTGTAGCTATTTTTCACCTAGCTGCTCATTATAGAAATGTCTGTGGCAGCGTTGTTGATGTTGTCAGTTTGCCTGCTTTTCAGCTCTTTGATACAGTGCTGTAGGACAAGGGCACAGAAGAGCCCGTTCCTCTCACAGAAAGCACACAGCAGTGCATTTGCACCACGCACTGTCTTTGGGGCAGAGAGGAGACACCTGGGAATTATCACTTGTCTGTGTAAGGCATGAGCTTTCTTCAAAAACCATGTTCTTCTCTTTTTGCTCAAGCCACAGCTAAAAGGGGAAAAGGAGGTATTCAAGGTAATTTTTCTCATCTGTCAACCTGAACACAAGTCTTTTCAGATTCCTTTCACTGCTACCTTATTCCACTTGGGCAAGCTGTAGGGCAGGATTTACCTTATCTAACTTGGAAAACTAGGTGTGTTTTGCATAGACTCAGATAGCTAAAGTTAGGTAAAATGAATCCCACCTAAGTCTTTTATCTCTTTCTGCTGGGCTAATATTTCTAGTTGTCTTTCTTGTCTGCCCTTGACATATATTAAAGTCTTCCCAGTACCTGTGCTCCTGCATAACATAACTAGGGGCCCTCATTCTCAGAGACAAAGACTATTTTCTTTCCACAGAATCCACTTCTTCCTAATGAGGAAATTACAGAGGACCTCCCCTTTCCTTCTGGTGTGGTGGCAGGGGTCTTTTCAGCTCCTTCCTTCCTCTTCTCCCACAAGTGAGAGTCCAGCCACACATCAGGATGGTCACAGTGAGTCTGTGTTGTGGCAGTGATGTCCCTTCAGTGGTAGTCCTGAAGCTAGAACCACGTGGGTATGGCAATCAGCTTTTCCTTCATAAACCTTATGCAGGAATTTGTCCCACACCTGAAATGTATTGTCAAATTTTGATTCATAGCAATGTGAATTAAAATTTGGGGAAAGATGTCAGCTTGTGGGATGGTGTTTTGGTTTTTGGTTTTTTTTAGAAAACCTGGGAATTTCTCTTAAACAGAGCATGGCACCTGAACAAATATGTCAGGTCACCAGACTCTTCACCTGAAAATTCCTTAGGATTTTTGCTGGCCCATGGAGAACAGTTCAAATAGAGTAAGTCAGATCACCATTTGCAGTTGACCTACCCACAGTGATGGTAACTTCCCAGCTATACCATGAGTCACAGATTGAGATCACTACCCAAACTCCACTTGAGCAATGCTGAAAAATAACACTGCTGGCTTGAAAAACAGGTGCATAATGAATGACAAGATGCAGCTTTAATTATTAGTAGATTAACTGATTTTATATTCGGAGTAGGTATCAACTCTCATCATACAGCACATGAGTCTGGGACAGGAAATATGTTTTTGTATGTGTTCATGCAGCTTGCAGTAAAGTCTTGTCTGCAATCCCTAGGTAATGATTTTGTGTTCAATGGTAAACCCTAACTAGTAGAAGCAATGGACAGCAGGTAAGGTTCACTGTACCTTAGTGAATCTTTGTTTCAAACATCTGGAGATAGAAAAAAAGGGACATGAGAATACCTCTCCTACAAATACATAAGGCAGCTGTTCTTGTCTAAGCTTACTATGGATATTGACACAACTTAAAAGTGCTAAAGGATCTCAGCATGAACTAATGGATTAACATACTGGTTTCAGAATATTAACATACTGGTTTCAGCTTTTTTCTGAGACTAGATACAACTCAGTTGTAAAGTTATGATTTGAATTTTCTGAACAAGGAGTGCATCATGGTACCGAGCTTCACCAGTTTGGTGCATAATTCAGAAGAGGCAAACAGTTTGAGAAAGTGACACTATTTTACCAGTTTGGTCTGTCTCCTTTAAGCACTTAAAAGTCCTAAGTGTTTTCAATTAATGAGTAGCTCTCTAAAAGTCAGCGTAACTATTTGACTTACATGTTCCATGCGATTGCTCCCTGATTGCAACTAATTGCGGCTTTTAATCTGTTTAAGGACCCGAATTATAAGTGGGTTTTTTTCAGCAGTTTCCTGTCTGATACCTGCTGCAGGCTGAGACAGCGGAGCAGAGCAAACTGCACGGCGCTGCGACTGCCAGAGGAACCTTGAACCATGAGATCAAAATCAAATTAACCCTAACTTGAAACGGCACATCCCTTCCTGCGTGCTACACGACCTTGCTTTGGCTGGGTGCGCCCCGAGCCGGGCCAGCGAGGAGCCGGCGGAGGTCCAGCATCTCCCGGCCGAGCCGCCGGGACCCGAGCCGGCCGCCCTTCCCCGGCAAGGGCCTCCCGAGCTCCTCCATCCTTTCCATTCCCTCTCTTTCGCTTAAGGTCAGAAGGATTTAAACTTCCTGACTCGGACGGGACGGGAGGGGTAGCCCCAGGCGGAGCGGGCTGGGAGCTCGGAAAGGCAGGCGCGGCTGCCCCCGCTCCGCCCGGCCCGGCCCGGCCCGGCCCGGCCGGCTCTTGTCTCGGCGGGGAGGAGCCAGCCCGGGGCAGGCTGTAGCAGC
>VWYP01027304.1:299028-369220 GCA_013400435.1 Pycnonotus jocosus | reverse complement strand
CGCCGTGCCTCTGGAGCGCAGCGCAGGCATGAGACCTGGGTAAGTTCTCCATTTAAAAATATTAAAAATAGACCCTCAGGCTCCATAGCGCTGCCGAGTGAGTCATTTCCAAACCAAATGCCTCAGTCTAACCCTTCCCCCCAGGAGATGCAATAATTCTGAAACCGGAGCGGAGGGAAAGAGATTCTTCTCCCGTCTTTCTCTAAATAAATTGAATTAGCACGTACAGGAGACAAAAGCCGTAAGAGTAGCTGGCCACCTGTTTAACGAAGTGAAGGGCAGCTCCATCCCTTTCTCTCTTCCCTCGTACCTGTCCCGTGCTGATGCCGCCCATTTTTCCCCAACATGCACACGGAACCTCTCTGCCCTCGGAATGTTCACAGTGCTTTCCAATTTCGTGGGCATAATCTACTTTCCAGTTCCTTCCACTGCCAAACACATTCACTGCCACCTTCTTCTCCATGGGACATCAGCCACAGCCACACGTCATTCCAGCAGTGACCCCAGTCAATGCAGCTCCTGGCTGTCTATGCTGAAAAGAATAGTCCAAAGCACAGCTATTTTTTTCCGCCTTTTCCAGTCATATGATGGTTTGTTCATGTAAGTGAGCTGTCTTGACTAGAGGGATATTTCGTTTGTCAAAAACAAGTGCTGAGCGTATTTATAGGCAGCGCTGCAATTTTGTGGTGTGAAAGATCTTGGTTGGTTATGCAGAACTCATCAGTGCCTGGATCAGCATGCAAGACCTGTTTACATCTCACATGCAGAGCTCTCTGTGTGCATATTTAATGCATATACCCATAGATCATTTTCCATGGTGAGGCAATGTGCACAAAACACAGGAGCTGATATGCAGTTACATATTTCTTTTTCTTAAACAGATGCCACAATCCAACTATGTAGTAGCCCCTGACAGTATTTCTCTAAATCAGAGGAGACAAGACATTGTGGTCTACTAATGAACTGACTTTCCTGAAAACCCCCTAGCTGCAAGTTAAATCCTATCCTCTTACCTTTGTGAAGAACTCTGTTAGCATTTTGACAACAAAAAATGACCTGTAGTTGAAAATCTGTGCAGTAAATTATGTCAGCTGTTTTACAGTCATGACAAGGATGTTAGGTTTGAGAACATGATCTGTGGTAGCAACCCAAAACTTAATGGTCTGTCTGTGCAGGTAAGTGGAGAATTGTGATGTAAAGAGCACTTGCATTCTTTTTTTGCTGCTTAGATTAACTTCTCCTATTAAAGCTATTTATACTTCTTACAGCCAAGAGAGACCATTGTGATTGATTGACCTGTCACATAGGGTGAAGAGTGCTAAGAAATTCCTGCAGAAGGCATGTGATTTTCTTTTAGCTGTAACATAAAAGAGATTAATGAACTTAAGGGTGCTACCAGAGTACTGAACTTGAAAAATGAAAAGGTTATTGTCTTGTGTTCCAAAACACAAGAAAAAGTAGACTTCAGATCCCAAATAAATGCAAATTTCACAGTAATCTAGGATGAGGTATACTCTTGATGTACAGTTCATTGGCACTCAGAATGGCATTCTTGCTAAGATACAACATCTGAGGAAGCAAAGTTCTTGGGCTTGGGTCCCAAAAAGCATGTGCATTTTGATGAAGCTAGGAAGAAACTTTTCCAGCGGTGGATTATTCATGGTTGTCTATGAGAGGGGTGTCCTAAATCTCTGGCTGAAGTATCTGTCATGCACACAGGTGTGGTGTGTTGCACTGGGTTCTGCATGGATGGCACTGACAAGCTGGCAGTGACAAGGGTGGGCAGGAAAGTGCAAGTGCACTCAAGCTCTTATTAGGGGGCCTTTTTTGATATGTCAGTTTTATATCAGTATTTCCTTTTGGCAGTTTTGCAGCACAGTTAAGGTGACAGTTTCACATTTGTCTTCTGCCTTCAAGATAAAATTCTTTGTGATAATTTTAGACAGTGTGTTTATGGGTTGTCTGATATCACCTGAAACTGATAAGACTTTTAACGTTCGCTGTCAAAGTTCAGCTGGAACACAGGCAATGTTTGCTGAGTCCTTACTCCCTTTTGGAAGAATTTCAGTTCCTTAAATTTCCAGCAACCAAGACAGAATAGGTGAGATAGTTAATCTTTTCTTTGATGTAGCTTCCAATCTTATGGAAAGAGTGGAGGAATGGAACTTGCATGTATCAGCAAGGATTTAAAAGTAGCAGGCACATAAGTACTAGGATTTTATCCTTTTCGTAACTCATATTCAGTGAGTTCAGTTTTCATGTGACATTTTTAGGTGCCTGTAGTATTTGTGGATATTTTTTTGCCCATAATGTATGGCCTTTTGTACTCATTGTTTCTGCTGATGTGAGTTCAAGCATAAATATACACTGACTAAATATGTGCTGGGTTCCAGGGCCTATTCAGTAGGGCATAATGACCTGTTTTTACTGCACAAGATGGGTTTATGTGCAGCTCAGAAGATGGACCGAAGATTTTAGCAAAACCCCAGTTACACTACGGCTGGCTGAGGATGGGCTATGATGTATAAGCAGCTACTTAGGTGCCACATTTTGTAGCCCCAGGGTTAAAAATGTGGGGCACACTTAGGTTTTTAATAACAACAGGAATGTGAAATCAAAAATCAAACAAAAAGGAATAAGAATGAAGTGCAAGAAAGCACAAAGATAATAGATTGTCATTGTGGTTGCAGTAGAGATAGTTGTTAAATAACTTTGGTTGCTGACTTACTGTTTGATTTTGATAAAGTATATGTGGCATGTTTTCTGATTAGCATTCCTAGAAAATTAAACGTCATTATGTTTAGACTGATGATGACCTTTTTGCTTCTGAAATTACATTTTTCTCTCACTCCATGCTTTTGCCTGGCATACGATCATAGAAACATAGAATGTTTTGGATTTGAAGGGACCTTAAGGATCATCTGGTTCCAAACCTCAGGCATGGGCAAGGATACCTTCCACTGGACCAGGTTGTTCAGAGCCCTGAGCAACCTGGTCTTGAACAATTCCTGCTCCTCTAGGCAATCTGTTCAGTATTTCATCACCCTCACAGTACAAAGTTTCTTTCTAATGTCTAATCTAAACCTATTTTCTTTAAAGCCATTCCCCCTTCACCTATCACTGCATGCCCTTGAACACAGTTCCTCTCCAGCTCTCTTGTAAGGCCCCCTTTAAGTACTGGAAGGTGCTCTAAGGTCTCCCTGGAGCCGTCTCTTCCCAAGACTGAACAGCCCCAGCTCTCTTACCCTGTTCATATAGGCATGGTACTCCACTCCTCTGATCATGGCCCTCCTCTGGACTCTTTCCAAAAGGTCCACATCCTTGTTGTGTTGGGAGCTCCAGAGCTGGATGCAGCACTCCAGATGGGATCTCGGGAGAACAGAGTAGAGGGGGAGAATTGGCCCCTTTAACCTGCTGGCCACACTGCCTTGGGTGCAACCCAGGATATGGTTGTTTTTCTGGGCTGCAGCTGCACATTGCTGGGTTGTGTCAAGCTCTCGTTTACCAGCACCCCCAAGTCCTTCTCCTCAGGGCTGCTCTCAATCCTTTTTTGGCTCAGCCTGTATTTGTACCTGGGATTGCTTTGACCCAGGTGCAGAACTGTGCACTTTGCCTTGGTCAACTTCATGTTCAGGCCCTCAAACCTGTCAAGGTGCCCCTGGCTGGCATCCCTTCTCTGCAGTGTGTCAATTGCACCACATAGCTTGGTGTCACCAGTGAACTTGCCGAGGATGTGCTCAGTGCCACTGTCCTTGTCACTGACAAAGGTGTTAAATGATGCCAGTCCCAGAACTAACCACTGCTTTCCACTTGGATAAGGAGCCATTCACTGCAACTCCTTGAGTGTGACCACCTTTAAGAAAGCATCCTGTGGCTTGTCTGTTCCTCTCTTGTGAATTCACCACATTTGACCAAGGAAGGGATGGTCTAAAAGGTCAAATAGTCTAAATGGTTAAAGTTTCTCTGAGATTTGTGAAAATATTTTAAGAGTCCATGCTGAAGGATTGGCTCTTTGTCTGTGTTATCACTTCCCACACTGGTGAAATTCAGAGGAGCAATGCTAAGTTAGTTTCTAGGTTTGAAAACATATTTGTCAATTCAGTCCAAAGGCCTTCACTACAGAAAGAGTTTGATAGCTTACTCATATTTGTGTCATTCAAGTGACACATTCTTGGGCTGTTTTTCTCCAGTAGGGGTGTGCATTTACTAGGGCATCTGTTGAATGCAGGAATACTGCCAGTGGAAGGAAATAACTGTGTGTTTCATCTTCCTTGTTTTCATATGTGTTCCCATTTAACTGTATTTCTTGAAAATCATCTGCTAATCAAGTGAGCTTAAGACTAGTAGGTCTGGGAACAACATGAGCTGCTGAACTGGGGGCCTGAGATTCTTGGAGTACTGCTTTGCTATTAAATCAGCTGTGGTTTTTAGAGTGTTAACAGCTTGAGTAGAGCCTTGCTATAGAATTGGAGACAAAGCAGTGGTGATTTTACATCTGCTATGTGTTGGTGGGTGAAACTCAAAAGACGGATACAGAAAAATTTGGTGCTTAAAAGAATCTGTGCTTGCTGCTGTGGGTTAGGATAGCACTGCAGTGATCCATTTTGAAAGGATGGTTGTTCCAGATATTATGGATGCAACTTATGGAATGCCTAAAATACCTGAAGCTTTCAGTTGATCAGAAAATGGTGATAGATCTTATCTTTCCTCCTACTTATCCATTCCTCCTCCCTATTGGAGTGGTTTCTTATTGTACCAAAGAGGTAAGTGTATTTTTTTGGTCTCAAACCACTCCATCAGTTTTATTTTTCTGAACCCGCATGACATTTTTACTTCTTGCCTTTCATAGCTAAATTTTGGTGTGGTAATTGCTTATTTGGGGGATACAATTTATTTCAACCAGATTAAATCATCTGTTAGTGTATCTAATTCAAATTTGTCTCTACCTTCATTCTGGTTAGCTAAGTGATTCTAAATAGCTATTGTCCTCTTATTCTCACCCAAGAGTGAGAATGTTTTGCAAACATATCATGCCTTTTAACAGCCATAAAAATTTTCTCCATGTTTTTGAATGATGTGAGTCCTAGGAATTAAAAAATTTGTTTGAAATAACACAGAACATCAATGGTAGAAAGCAAAATAACTTTGTTGCCTTAGATGCTACTCCTATACAAGAAGATACTTATTTTTCTGTGTGTTCTTTACTATGATCAGATCTCTTTAGTTCACACTGAACTGGCTTGCTCTGTGTTATTATTACATTTTTTAATGAGTGGTTATACTACCATCAATATAGCTGTGAAGTAGCAGTCTTACTTTGAACTGGCTGTGAACTCCAAGGAGGCTGCAGGGGTCTCTCAACTACAGAGAAGGTTCTCAGACCGTGGTGGGATATACAGAAAGATTTTTTTCCCCTCCTCATATATTTTGTCTCACTCTTAAGCAGAATTTCACTTTGAGTTTCAGGTTTGATTTAACCTCAGATACTCAGAGCACAACTGAGTGGATACATCTGAAATTCTTTGTAAATTGTTCTGTTATCAAGGCCGAGTTAGATCTGTTTGTGAAGTTGTTTGAGATGTGTGATGAAGAAAGGCATGGTGTGGGTCAAATTGGAAGAGAGAATATGCAGAAGATGAGGATGGAAAACGGGGATGCTGTTGTCTCTGTTGTGGAGATGGGTGTGTACTAGGAAGATAAGGAAGGTGAGATCTTGTTTTGGGTAGCCAGTGTTTTGTGGCAGTAAAAGTGTTGATTATATGATTGTATTCCAGAGTGTGAACTTTCTATCAAGAAGGCTATTCTGTTGATGTCACTTTGAAAACATATTTAAGCTCAATAGTTAAAATCTATCAATTATAATTACAGATACCTGAGGTCAGTAGAACACCTCAGGAGTATTTATGGGGCATCAAGTTGCTGCCTTTGTGGTGATGAACCCAGGGAAAAAAAAAAAAAAAAAAAAAAGAGAGACGTTTTGGTATTCAATCAGCTTAGGAAGGGAGAGGTAAGGAGAGGTAGATCAGATTCATCCTTTTCTCTCCAACATTGTCAAATACTTTGAAAGGTTCATTAAAGCAGTTAGAGGGATATTTTTGTCTGATGAATAGGATCCTGGCTTGCAAGGCTGAAGACCGAGCTAAGTCATTTCACTGGCTTAGCAACTTTTATTTCCTCAGCTAGAAAATTGAGCTAATTATTTTTACTCTTATTAGTATGCCTCCAAGAGCTCTTGATGAAAGGAAAGATTTGCAGGACTGAGTGGCCCATCTGCCTGGGGCTGAGCCTCCCTGGGATCCCTCAGGGCTTTCCCATGGTGCAGGGAGGGGTGAGCAGGCTGCAGATGTGGGGCAGGCAGACAGGCAGCCCTGGCAGCTTCTGGCAGTGAACAGGCTGGGGGCAGCCAGAGGCTGGCAGGAGGTGTGTGGTGGGGTTGCAGGTGATGTGCTTTGGCTGGCTGAAGTCCTGCATTTCCCAGCTGGCATGAACCTGCACAAAGAGCTTGAGGAATCACCTCGTGTTTGCCGTGGGGCAGCATCTAGGGCACTTCATTTGGCTATGCCCAGCCAAAGTGGAATATTGTCCTGCTTTTCCTCTTGGATCCTGCCCTTGTGCTGAGGAGTAGGGGCATGGCCCCTGAGCCTGCCTATGGCCTGTGATCCCTCATCCTAGCCTCACTACAGTTCCCCCTTGCAAAATTTCTGAGATGATTTTTGGGATTTCAGAAACAAGTGCCATTAATTTATGTGTATAAGAAGCTGTCTTTTAAAGTTTGCAACTTCAGTCAATCCTATTGGCAAGACTGAAAGAGCTGAAGGCTGGTCTTGCACTCTTCCACTTACCTTCCTAACTGGGAATGGACATACACTTTCCCTTATGTGAGGAGTTGCTCACAAGACAGTGTCACCACTTTTCCATGCTGCTTCAGGACTAGATTCAAGCCGTGTTAAGATCAATATTTAGTTAGATTCCTGTTGTTTTTATGGGCTGTGGATTAAGCACTAAACTTTTCATGGGTCAGATAGCCAAAGGTGTGAAGGCATGAAAGGATGAAGGTGTGGGAAGGACTATGCCTTGAAATTGGACCCTAGAGTGCTCCAACATTTTTGACACTCCTGCTTTTGATAGCTTCTGAGGTATATCTAAGACACGGCATCTGATCATTGTTGACCAGAAATAATCTCTGTTAGCTGTTGAGTGAATCTCAATTTGATCATCTTCTCTCCTGAAAAGTAGGAGAGATGATGATCAAACCTTGTTTAATTTTCAGAAGCTGAGCAACTGAGAGCTGTAAGAGGAACTGAATGTGCTGTTAACGTAGCAGTGGAAAATACTGTCAGTGTTAGAATATAAATGAAGTTCATACATGTGCCGTGTGTAACTATGATGACCCACAAGATGCCAAGTTACAGGTTGGGGGCTGCTTTTCTACTTCTCAGCGTGGCTGCATAGCAGGTAAATGAGGGATTTTTGTCAGAAGTAGTGTCTTCAGGTCTTGTCAACTGAACTCATATCAAGAGTTTTGCCAATCACATACTTTGTTAAAGATTTATCGGGCTGGAAGAAAAATCAGTTAACAAGAATCTTGTTAGCTCTCTGCATACTTTTTGTGTCTGAGGCAGGATGGGACTGCTCATTAAGCATGGTAGGCTTAGTACAGTGGGGCATTTTTATAAAGATTATGCTTCTTCTACACTCAAAATGTTTACAAAACATTCAGGTGCATGTTGCAGTGTCCAATTTGTGTATTTTGTGATCATATTTTATGATCATCATCAATGTCACAACTGCATGAAACAAGTAAAAGAGAAATATAAGCAAGTGTGTGTTTTTCTTCATGAAGGGACTATTTTTAACACAAAAAACCAATTAAATGTCAAAACATCAGTTATGGCAGGATAATCCATCATTCTCTATTGGTCTGTTTCCTTCTCCACTATTTCTTTCCCTCCTGTTTTAAAGTTACTTTTGGACTTGTGGCTTTTTGGTGTGAATTTGTTGTGAAGTAATGTTGGTGAAAGTTTTCTTCTAAGAAGCAAAAACGATTGTAGATTTTTCTGCCATGTCACTTCTGTTAGCAGCTATTGCTCTGAGTTTTGCAGAGAAGACATCAGAGGAACTTTAAAAGGTCTGTTCTGTTAAATCTCAGTTACCATGGGCCTTTTGTTTGTTTGGCCAAGATTATCATGAAGATTCATAATTTGGAGAAATTGCTGCCAATTTTGAATTTGGGTTATTCTTTCTTTAGTAGAGAGAGATATTGAAGTAGGGGTAGCTCCTGATCTTGCTTTTTCTCCAGACAGTCAGATGTGTTATGGTCTGTTGGGAGGGAAAGGTCGATTCATGAAATCATTTTATAATGATTTCTCTCTTGTTTTGCATGGCTAACAGAAAACAAATAATAAAAATTTCCTAGCTTTATGACTGTAATGTTTTTATAAACGTCTGTATCTATGTGTGTTGGAAAAGGATTTGTCTCAATGCTCAGTTCTTTTCTTTGAAGATTCAGATTAATCCTAAAAGTGTTTACTCAGATGTGATGAATTACAAGTGGATGAAATTACATTGTTGTCAAATTGACTCATCGGCCTGCTGTGCTGCCTCAGTTGGCAACATTGACTTTCATCTCTGCAGAGCTAGCTCCCTTGAAGATCTATGTTTTACACAGATGACATACCTGCCTTGTTAGAGGTCTAGAGGGTTTTGGTAGCTGGACTTTGAGATGATAATTAAGGATAAGGAAAACAAATAAGAGGGGGTAGGACATCTGAAAGGGAAAGAAGAGCAATACCTACCTCTCTGACTTAGTCATGACAAGTGTCTGCCAAAAAAGGTGTGCAGGATCACTAAAGAAGATGAGGAGAATGGGGAATGTTTAGGATATATGAGCTGGCAAACAGTTTGAAATCCCCTGATGCCATGTAAAGCATTATCCCAGCAGCTGAAGCACGTGGCAGTGAAAGATTATCTGGTGTGGCTGTGTGTCTTATGCAGTCACTGCACTTCAAGCTCTGACTCTTAATGTCTTTTATAATTGATGGAGAGACTGTTGCTTGGTGCCTGGAACGTGCTGCATCCTGGTGTCTCTCATCATTCTGTGTAAAAGGGGAAAAGTAATTGCTTCCCTGTAAAGTTTTTTCTAGTTCTGTGGTTGCTAATAGGATTGTGATTATTAGAAGTTAAGTTTTATTTTGTAGCCTTCTAAACCACTTTAATCCTAGCAAGAAGAAACTGAAGGAGTTTATACTGAAAGCTCCTAGGAGAACAGTGTCTGTTTCTGAACATTTCTGCATAATTCTGTGAGAGTTTTCACAGCAAAATGAAAAGGAAGATTGTTCCTTGCCCAGGATTTTGCTAGATGCTGTTCATTCCCAATACCTCAAATAGCCTGAATACCATGAGGGCTTCTTACTAACCTGTAACTATGTTAGTGCCTTTCTTGCCACAGAGGTAGTTTCTCCCAGTAAAAAGCCAAGAAATTGCACACTGCAAAATGCACACCACAGATATTGCCAAGAAGCTGATGCTGCAACCTCCCTGTGAAAATGAAGCATTATTTACAAGGCTTCTTTGCTTTGGGGAAAACTTTCAGTGGAAGCTGGTTGCTGTGAAAGGAAAATCTGGTGTGGTGGAAGTGTTTGATTGGGTTCAGGTGCTTTGTTGTACCTTCAGGTAGGTGCACAGGATCTGCAGAGTACATGTGACAAAAGTCAGTTTTTTAGTAAATGCCTTGGTACTTTGAGCTTTATGGAACTCTGAAAACAGTTTAAATGGGCTGTGGGCATGGGAAAAGAGCATGGTCTTTCTCACAGACTGGCATTTCTAGTCCTGCTAACATGAGGGTCAGTGATGTTTGGATACCATTTAGGGTTAGCCTGCCTTCAGAGTAAGAGTTTGGTGTGCCTGCCGTTTAATAGTTACTGGGTTTAGATAAGATAGGAGAGATTTGTGTCTTTGAGTCCTGAAGAAATAAAAGTAAGATTCTGAATCAAGTCCTAAAGCTGAAGATCTTGTTTTAAATTCCTAATGAGATTCTAAAGGAAGGTTGACTTAACAGTAGCATACATTGCAGGCTGGGTTGGGGGAGGAAGAGGGGTGTCTTATCTACTCTTGGCAGGCAAGAGCTTGTTTTTATCAGACCTGGTGACTTTTAACAGAGATTAAGGAAAACAACATATATGTTTCAATGACCTTAAGCACATTCACATTCCCTAGGTAAGGAGTGCTCAGGAAATGCATTGTGGGACCCAGTGTAATGCCATGGTTCTGCTGTGTGCAATCAGTATTATAAATGCATAGCCCAAGCTCAGAAGAGACCTTCCTGATCCTGGTGTTTTACTGTTTGCACAGAACGAGCCAAAGAATTTCCTACCCATACTTAAATTTATATATGTTAAGGCACAGAGGTTATGTTGTTTTACATTTCTGAATTTAAGCTTTCCCCTTGCAACTTATTATAATTCAAATGAATATAAATGCATCCTATAAAATTATTTCTTTGTTGGGGAGAAAGATGCTTGCATGCCTTTGTGGCACCTGTAGTAGTGGCAAGATGAGGCTTGTGGGTTAGCACATCTTAACCACTGCCTTCTAGCCCTCTTCAATGCCTGCTAGAAATCATGCTTATATTGCATTTTATACCTCTGAAAGTGAAAGGTGTCTCTGCCAGTGGCAGGGGGTTGGAACCAGATGGTCTCTAAGGTCTCTTCTATCCCAAATCATTTTGTATTTCTATGTGTAAAGATTGCTAAGTGAGAAGTTTTACAGTGCTGCTGGGAGAAGTGAGCTGTCACTCATTCAGCTGCTCATGCTGTCAGCGGTGGAACTTGCAGACAAATATTGGCACAAGCTCTTGTTTTGCAACAGGAGCAGCCGCTGTACTTGGGCTTTGCCTCGTGGCCACCCTTCAGTCTGCTGTGAAAAGAACCTGCCTCGGCTCTCCAAGGTGCTGTAGCTTTTTCCTCTGGTGATTTCTCATGTGGTTACAGTTGTCAATGGAGAAATTGTTGGCAGATTGAAAGTGTGTGGGCAATGTCAAATGAACTGTTGGTGCAAAATGCACACAAAAGATCCTGCTGATGTGGTTGTACTAGTTTACATTTAGTCTTGATATCTAAAAGTTATGACTTTTTAAAAATTTTAACTATAACAGAGCAGCCAAAGAATCAACAGATTGCTGCCCTTTCAAGCAACAACAGTTAAGGCTAAGCTTATATCACAAAAGACTGTCTGGTCTTTGTCATCTTTGAAGACAGCCAAGATGTCTGTCTTTCCTTGCCTAAAGGCAGGAAAAAGTTGCACTTGTAGCCATGTTCCTGTTCCACAGAGATGTCTGCAAACTATCTTTAGCTTGTGAGGGTATATCAACCGTGCTTATTTCTTGAATAATACCAAGAATGATAGTACTGTGTGTCTCAGTCATTGCCTGAAAAATGGAGTCTTTTCTCCATTAGCTTCCTCGTTGGCTGGGCATGTGGTGTCCGTGGTACAGCAAGAGCCTTGCAAACGCTTCGTGGTGATTGATCAGAATCTGCCAAGGCTGTGCAGAACTGGGGTAACAAAATGAGCTCAGCGTAAAATGGGGCTGGCCAGGTGGGAGGAAAGCTGTTTTCTTACATGTAAGTGTTAATAACAGTTTGGGCAGTGGAAAGATTTTCCTGGAGCTGAACACCAGTCAAATTAGTGCAGATACATAGGGTTTTTTTTTTTTGTCTGACCATCTCTCTTTTCTCCTGGTGCTGAAGATATAGTAGAAAAGAGATTTTGCTTTACGTCTTTCATGTGCAGTTCAGTTACACAACTTTTTTGTTTGTTTATTTTCCCCTCTGCTGTCCTATGTCCCACATCTCATTCTCCAAACTGCCAACTACATCTATTGCTTGTATTCATCTAAAGTGGGAGGATTTCAAAGTACAGAAGCTTTGCCAAAGTTTTTTTTGTGGCTTTTATTCAAGTTCACTTCTTCTATTTCTGTGGTTAACTTGGGGCTACATAGTCATCTACATGGAGATGATGATCAGAGTGGAAAATACGATCATTTCATAATTGGCCTAGCAATTACTTCTCGTGTTGTAGAAAAACCAGAAACATAAAAGCCCTGCTTATGCTCAAAATATCTGTATGTCAGAACTCTTTTGAAGAAGCTCCTTACTATATCCTTTTTGTAGTGAACTGATAGCAAGTGGGTTTATTCCCTTGCACAACACTTCTCAAAAAAAAGGCACTGTGTAAGTCTATTCATCTTTTTTTTTTCCCATTGTTTATGTTTTGTATCTCTCTAGTGGAATAGTTTTCTCTTTTTCCAGTTACTACTATTTTATATACAGGCTGAGTGGCTAACTGTATTTAAAAGTATTTGTAAAGTGCCTCAGGCAGAAGAGTTGAGGCATCTCTGTTCTTGCTTCTCTGCTAATTGAAGTCAAAAGAGAGTGCGTGCTTGCTTTTCTGACTGGCTCTGGTCATTGTTTAAGGGGCAAGATGAGAAATAGGGCTGTTGAAGAACTCTGGAATTCCAGAGTCTTGCCAAAGCTTCTGTTAATAGTAACGGCACAGGATATTTTCATCCCTCCCTTCTCTGCCTGACTTTTCCTTTCTCTTTGCATTGCAGGACTGCTTCAGTTCCTTCGTCATGCAGCTCATGTCACAACCTGACACGATGGGGAACTGCTAGTCCAGGGCTGACTCTTTGCTTTTGACTGAGTCCTTGGGCATGAAGACTCATGGACATTGCTGAGATGGACTCTTGAACCTTTGAGAGAAGAGCCTTTGTGATGGTCCTGCTCTGCTCCACCTGACCCTATGAAAGGAGGGCTCACCATAGCTCCGTCCTTCGCACTCCAGTCCCACAAGATGGGCTCATTCAGGAGGCCTCGCCCTCGCTTCATGAGCTCCCCTGTCCTCAGTGACCTGCCTCGGTTCCAGGCAGCCCGGCAGGCCATGCAGCTCAGCTCCAACTCTGCCTGGAACAGGTGAGCAGGACCCACCTGGCTGAGCTCTTGCCCTGTAGCAGCTCTCAATGAGGGTCATGTGTATCTTACATTTGTGCTTCACACCATTTATGACTAAGCTCATCTGTTTATAACCATGCACAGATATTTCCCACGTCCAGGCTTTGCTGGCATTGAAAGCATCTGTGGAGCTGAAAAATTTAGACCTACTAGTGCTCAGTTGGTTTTGGCCAGTATTGTTCAGCCATACTGTCTTGCTGTAAAGCAGAATTGGTTTTTGTTAACAGTTGCATCTTTTAAGTATCATTTAGGAAAACACATTCCTGGTACTGTATTACATGCTAGTTTATTAATTCACAAAGGCATGTATTTGCATATTATGAAGCTTTTATCACAGTCAAGTTCCTCTGACAACTACTAAGCTTATGGCTTCAACCAGCATTTCCTATTGATAGCTAAATACTATCTGTTGTGCATGTCATGCACAGCAATGTCATGCAGCAATGGCAACTGGAAAAACAATGTGAAAGGTGAAGAGTGAGATGTCCTGTGTCTTGAGGTAATGGTTTGCTGCTACCAGAAGTGGGTGTTCCCACCTTGTCTTCTGCCACTGGCACCAGCTCTGTGCTCTGCAGACCTTCTTGCTTGCTGACCTAGCTCAGTTTACCAATGTCACACAAAAGTAGCCTGGCAAAAACATTGCAGTTTTGTGCCATGATAGTGAGCTGAGGTCTGTGAAGCATGCAGATGCCATAACTGGCCCACAAAAGGGAATGTCTATTAAGGGAATGACATGTACCCTTGTTAGCCATGGCAAGCTCTTGATCTGCTAAACCTTCTTGTCTGCTGTCACTTTATGACTTCCTCTGTGCTGGTGAGAGAATTAGGAGATACTCCAACAGCATCTTAGAAGGATTAACAGGGCTTAAACTCTGATCTGACTGAGGTGATGCTGGCTGCAGAACATCTTCCAGCATGGCCAGGGTCTTGCCAGATGCTGCAGAGTGGGTGGTTCCTGGTAGGATCTCTGGATAATGCAGCCTGATGTGTTTGGCAGATATTACCAAAAATCTATGTCTCCTCAGAGCAGCTAGCCTGCAGCACACAGCAAAGATCCCTCAAACAGCTGTGTTCAAGAGACATCTGGCATGAGCAATGTCCCTGTGACAACTTTCCCTTGCTTACCCTAGGCAGAACTTGATATTCTGCTGTTCTGCTGTTTGCCAGCGGAGATGTAGGTAATTAAGAGTAACATTTTCAAGGTGAGAAACAGTGGAAGTATTTAAGGGCAATTAACTTCACTTGGTTGTAATCTTTCTGCTTTTGGTGTCTTGCTCACATTGTGCTCTGTTGTAAATCACATGGATGTTGTCCTGTCTCATTTCTTTTTTTGGCAGTGTACAAACAGCAGTGATAAATGTGTTCAAAGGGGGAGGCTTGCAGAACAATGAGCTTTACACCCTCAATGAAAATATCAGGTGGGTCACTGAAATGCATGAAAATGGGGTTTTGTTGCTGTTTGTTTGCTGTTTGCTGGGGTCTGTTGCCTTCAGAACCACAGTTAGAAGATAGTGGTGGGAGGAGAAGGGATGAAAGCAAACTTAAGCACAGCTTTGGGGTTTCTGGCTAACTTACTTCTTTTTTCCTATTGACTGGCATGGAGTATTGCTATGAATGGCACAGGGTATTTGGATAATTTTCCTCCAATTTGTGTGGATATGTAGCTTTGATAAGGACAGGTTGTGTATTGACTTAGGTTGTAAGGCTTTTGTTCCTTCCTAGGAGCTATGCCTCTTTTGGATATGTTTTATATGTAATAATATTGGCATCTCTTTTCTGAAACCAAACTTCTCAGAACCTTGGAGTGTTTAAAGTAAACCACAATGTTTCATTTAAAAGCTTAATCTTCACATGATAATTGCAGAGCAAAACCTGAAAATATGAACTGTAAAGATAAAAAAACTAAAAGCCTAGCTAGCATTTTCTGTCACTGATGATAGTGATGGTTAAAAGTATCATTTTCTTTTTAAAGCAGGTTTCATAATTTTCTGTGGTTTCATTCTGATTAGCTGGAAAGTTTGATTAGCAATAGATGGGACTGTAGAGTAGATAAAGAACTATGTATTCTTGCCTTGGTTTCAAGTGCTGCTGAGAGTATTGTCAGGGCTCATGGATGTAAGTTCCTCCTTCTCTTTCTACCACTGCATCCATATTAATTCATCAAGAGTGCTGTCACACGTCTCTACTTCTTTTATATGCCCTCCCCTCATTCCTATTGCACTTTTTTGAGCTCCAAAAGATTCAAATGGCAATTTGAGCTAAGTATGTACTAAACAGCAGTCTAAACTACCCCTTTCCCCACTTTCAAAATAAATGTTGCTATTAGGGCAGGAGACTCTGTCCAATTTGGTCTAGTCCCAAACCCAAAAAGTTTAATATAATTCCTTTTGAGAGTTGAGCAAGGACAGCATCTTGCACTTTAATGATATTTTAGTGTGTTCAGGTCAGAAGTCTTCAAGTTAGGTTTAAGTACTTGGAACAGTCTTAATTCTCCATGGGATGAGTATTTGCAGACATGAAAATAAAAACAGATGTCATTAGGCTTGGGAAATACCTAAAGCCCCAGCTCATTAGCAGATTTGGGGAGTGGTTTGGGCTTTGTGACTCGCCTGTTGCCCATGGCAGTGGCTGCATGCTGCTTTTCCCCTGCAGTGCAAGCAGGTGCTCCTTCCCACCCTTCCAGGGGGCAGTGCACTGGGCAGAACTGCTGTGGGGTCTGGGCTTGGCCCCAGTGGCTGGACCATGCACTCTTCATGCTGGTTGCTGAAGTGAATGCAGACTGTCAAAAACCAGGTGAAGAACAGGAAATTCTTTACGAACTGTGTATGCTTTGAGAGCAGTGCTGATGGTGGGAAGGGAAATGCCCTTTTCCACAGATATGCACTGCCAGGCTGTACTTGGAAGCATTTACCTTGAAATCATGATTAATGTTCCTGCAGGTGCCCTGAGCATTGGTTACATCCCCAAATGTCACTCTTTAAATAGACCATTTCACATCCAAGTAGCTCATTAATGCCCATCTAAGGAGCAAAAGGACAGGCCTCTGCATGTGTGTTTGTATGAACATCTGCAGCCTCACACCTGTGGTTCTTGATGGAGCTCTGTGCACAAGGTGAATCTCTAGCTTGACACTGGAGAAAAGCCAGACCTCTGAGACAGACAACTCTTGTGTGCCATGGAGTCGAGCTGGTGCCTCTTCCTTGCCCTTGCTCGTAGTTCTCCACTCTGCTCCTAGCTTGTAGTTTGCTAATGCAGCAAGAGGCTCTCAGGTTCTGTACAATACTTTGTCATTTGGCAGAGGGAAACAGGGAACAGTTTTAAAGGAGGATGGTAATGACAGGACCAGGAGACAAGCAGGTGGTAACATTTTGTTATGGATTGCTGCCATCAAGTTTTTATCTTGCTGTGATTTGATACTATCTCACTGCTATTTTTTTTTTTTTTTTTTACTGCTCTGAAAGTCAGTTATCACAGCAAGAGGAAATGTAAGAAATGCCGTTGGTAAATAGAATTTCTGTAAGTGGGAGGTGACCTGGCCATGCTTAGGAAGAGACCCTTCCCTTGATTTTTTTCCTAAGGTGCAAGCCTCTGGTTGCTGGTCTTACCTGCATGAAGCCAAATCCTGTTGGGCTTTTCAGTCAGCTGGTGGAGAGCCTGCTGGATTTGGCTGAAGCCAGTGGAAAAGCTGCTGACAAATGGGCCCCCAAAGACTTACTGATTATTGATCTCATAGACATAGACATGTGCTTTGATTTGGGTGGGTGAATATAAGCACTCAGAGAGAGAAAGGGTAAAGGCATGTTGGCATGCAAATAAATGTAGAAACATTGTAAAATGATTAGAGAGGAAGGCTGTCAAATTTAACTTTGATCAGAGATGACTATACTTCACATTGGTAAACAGCAAAACTCTTAGAACAGAAAAAATTGCAGTGTTTAGCATTGGAAAGTGTTGGACAACCTTTAAATTTTAGGCAGAATTTACTGCTACAGAATTTATTCTCAATCACTGAAAGCTTAAAGTACAAATGCGCTGAACTTCCTAAGCTGTTTTTTTCAATACTGCCTCTGATGTAAAACAATCCTGATTTTTATATATATAATTTAAAATACAAATATGTAATAGAATTTAAAACTTTTATCGGAGCCTGATTTAAAAGCCAACAATTTTAATCACGAATATTTTTTTAGAGTGGCTTTTGCCTGTATATATTTAAAACATCTCTTGTTAAATATCTAGAACTTTTTCCTTGGAAAATATGCCTCTTTTTTTATTGTTTGAAATGTAATTAAAAGGTAATTAAAATGTGGCTGTGGCTTCTGCTTCATTTCTCCTCTCCTTATCCTCACATTCCACTTCCAAGAGAAAAGGAAGTACAACATTAGGGAGATATGATATCTTCAGTGACATGAAAGGCATTTTTGTTTAAACAAAAAAGCAGGAAAAAAAATTGGATTTCAATCTAAATAACTCCAAATTTTCTGTTCATTCAGGAGGGTAATTTTTTTTTGCTTGTTCTAGGTGTATGGTTTATAATTAGAAGACTTAAGAGAAACTATTTAATTCCTTTATAATTTTAGAATAGCCTCTGTAAAATACATATGTAACTGTAAGAGGAATCTAACTGTGGCCAAAAGGACCCATTCCCATACATTCCTGTATCTTTGGTATGACTGGTAGTACAGTGCAGATATAGCTGTAAGAAATGACCAACAGTGGCTGCTACTTCATGGCTCCATTCCTTCTGTCTACAGACGGCTGCTGAAGAGTGAACTTGGATCCTTCATCACAGATTACTTTCAGGTATTGCATGACTTGCTTGCTTTATTTTGAGGTTTGCTCCTTTCAGCTTTTTAGCCTATAACAAAATTTGGATCCTTTTTTATGTGTGTGTAGCCTACAAGTTTTGTTTTTGTTTTGATGAGAAAGATGATGGAGGTACTGGACTTTTTAAATGTGGGCCATATAGCCCTGGGAGTAATTATTTTCATTAATGTGGTTGCAGAATTAAGGATAATCTTCCTTTGCACTTAAGAAAGGCTGCTAGTAGCCTGCCAAGATCAACAAGGAATTCACTTGAAGTTTTTACAGAAGATGAGATGCCTTTTCTTAAGTGTAGAGAATTCAAAAGTAGGCTTTCTGCAACAGGGGCCAGCAAAGAGAAAGAGGAGCAATAATGATGACTGACTGGAGGCAGGAGGGGGCAAAGAGAAGGAAGTTTCTATCAGCAGGAAATCAACCTGGGTGCTGTTTACCTTTTAGTCCCACAAATATAAATGCAGCTTCTGAAAAAGGAAAATGTGAAAGATGAAGGAAGACTTGAACAATCACAAATGTGAATATGTGTTGCTGTCTTTTATTGATACTGGCCAGATGGACAGAGGTTCATGTGTAACCACATGAAAGCCTGCTGGATGATTTTTAGAAGGCACTGATGCCTTTCAGTGTTTTAATTTGTTCAGTGTAGTGTTGATTAAAAAAAAAAAAAAAAGAGGGGCTACTGGAAACAAGAGGGTTTTCTTCACATTGAGTAAGAGAGAGAGAAGATTTCTGTACTTTCTGAAGCTGCTGATGCTGCTGTGTGCGTGCTAACAGCTTAAAAGAGGAAAAAGAAGACTGGTGTTGTTTCCTATGAGATTACGTGATTTATTAGATTACATGACTTTAAAAAATCCCCCTGCTGTGCTATCAAGTGAGAAGAAAACTCCTGCCCCAGGGGTAGTTATGTTTCACTTCCTCAGCCCCTCTTTGCACAACTTGTTTACTGCAGAGGCAGCTGCTGGCTCATGGCAGGATGTTTCCTAGACCCCGAGTGGGGTGGCAGCCACCAGCACTCATTTAATTTTTGGAGTGTTTTTGCTCAGTGTCAAAAGGAGTAACTTGGCATCTGTCAGACTTAGCTTGAGGTAAAACCCTTGGTGCAGGCAAGTTGTGAGACAAACTGCGAGATAAAGGATATTGTCGGAAGTGAGATGTTTCCCTCTGTGAGCTATGATGCAGACTTACTTCTGATTCCAGACTAACAGCATATGGCTATGATAAAAGTTACCACTCCCTCCTGAATGTCTTTCCTCAAAACTCCTAGGGCCATGGAGTGGGGAAGGAATTTTCACGTGCCAAAGAAGGGCTGACAACATTATTTCATTTGTCTGTGGGTTCTGTTTCACTGCTGATGCCAGCTGATTTATGGCAGTACTGCTGCCACCAAGATGAGCAGAGTGGAATCAAGCTGCTGATTTGGCTGAAAAATAACCTTGAAAGAAAAAAGCTGAAGTTTCCAACTACTTCCTTTGACGTGTTGTGGTCATCACCTCTGACATGGGGGAGGTGTTGGGAGAGGGTCACCAGGATGCAGAGTGGAAGTGCATCTTTTGGCAGTGACTTCCTCTGACATCTGTTAAAGCCCACTGAAAGCTGTCCCAAGAACCAGGTTTTCTGTCCTCTTGCATTGAAATGGACCCTGAAGAATATGCTCTCTGTGTAGCCAGGCAGCAATTAGAGCAACTAACTGGATCATGTAATATTTAGATGTGATAAACTGACTTGAATGTTTTCCATTTCTTATGCCATGACACTTAAAACTGGAGCCACTAAGAGGAACTTTAAAATCACATTTTTTTTAAGAGTTTGGGGTTTTACATTATGTAAATTTAACACACTCACACATGCGCATTTTTTATAACCATTGAATATTCAAGACTAAAATGGAACAGAGCTTTTATAGTGAGACAAAGCTACCTTTGTGATCAACTTGACTTGATTACTCACAAGTCCTTTTCATCAGCACTCATGCAAATTAACAGTTTTTAGCTCCTGAAATTGCTAAAGGAATGTTTAGGAAATGGTTGCAGTGTTTTTCTGCTACCAAGCCATCATCATGCCAGAGTTAATGAGTCTGTTTTGTCTTTGAAAGAGAAATGTAATTCCCATAAGGGCTGCAGTGCAAACTCAGATGTTTCATTCTGAAGGAAAATTGTGTTTATAAATCTGTGCTTTAGCAATCCTGCTGTATATACAACCCCTCTCCTTGGATTGAAGCCTGAGTATAAATGCCAGAGAGTTGGGACTTGTAGCATTTACTGCAGATCTGCCTTAAAGCAGTGCATCATGCTCCAGGGTTTTCAGTACTGAATTTGTCTGTGAACTGATTTCAAGAATTTCCTGAAAAGGGGCACTTTGTACCTACTTCTCTGCTCCATAACCCCATAACCCGGCACCATTTGCTCTCACTGCTGGGTTAGTTTGCTGGTGGTCAGCTGAAGTGCAATAGGTGGGAATCCTATGACCATGGAAGGTAAGAGGCTGGGATTTGGAGGAACGGGGTGTACTGGCAATTGGGACTTCTCTGGTGTGGCCATGTGATTTTTCAGATAAGCTCCCTTCATTTTCCTACTGTCTGGCCCTTGTGTTGGCAGAGAAAAATTTTTAAATATAAAATTAGCAAATGTTGATAAATTGATGCATTATCTGCCTGATTCTGCAAAGAGCCTAAAACAAAACTTTGGAAGGGATGAACTGTGTCTTTTCGCTCTGTGTGGGCTTGTTAATCTTGAAACTCATGGGGGAAAAAAATGGAAATGCATTTATGTATATTAACTCCAAACTGTTTCCTCCCAAGGCAGAGAGACCTGATCTCTTCCCAGGCACTGTAACCTCTCTCAGAACCCATAGGCTGCAAATGCAGAAAGTCAAATGCCCAGAGCTGATGCCTGATGTCCACTCTCTGCACTGGCAGAGCTGGTAGGTGAGGAATGGCAAGTGGACTGTGTTTCCTCATCTAATCCAATGAGATCTTTGATGTGTTAAAACCAGAGGCAGGCTGTTACATAATTTCCAGCCTGCTGCAGTGGAGAGCGGCTGGAGGCGGCAGGTCCTGACTCAGAACTAGACCGAGCTTCCTGTTGGTATGCGAAGCTGCAGGAGCTGCAGTGTGTGAGAGCAAACATTGCTGAGGTGTCAGGCAAAGTCCAAGCAGCAAGATGATAATAAATATCTGAAAAGTGAGCGGTGTCAGCAATGAGGCAAGCCTGGATCCAAACCAAAACTGATTTTATCTCCTGCCTTTAGAGCAGCAGCATTGGTGAACCTTCCTGTGGTCAGAGTCCCTCTCGCTGTAGGCTCCCCAGCTGTGCAAGGTGACTGCAGTGATGGGGGAAACCTGCACTCCTCCCTCTCTTGTGGCACCATAAAGCTTTTGTTTAGGTCCCCACTGCATGTTTTCCTGGAACTCCAGCCTGGAGAGATGATTCCAGCACTTCTCATGATGTTTGCTGCTCCTTTGAAAGGCTGCTTTGTAAAGCCTAGCTAACAGCTGAAAAGGCCATGTGGCTGCTTAACTGAAGAGAAAAACATGGGGTGTGTGATGCATCCTTCCTTGAGGCCAGCCTTCTGTGTCTACCTGTTTCACAGGAAGGCAAGGAAATAATTGTGTAGGCTATTGGAGCGATGGTTACTGCTGGATGCAGGCAGCACTAGCTCTTCTCTGGCCAAGTGCTGTCTTGTGCCGGCTGCCAGGGGCTGCAAGCAGCTCGGCTGCTGCACAGGGAACAGAATTCACACTTGTGTGATTTGTAGAGCTCAGCTGTGTGTCTGCAATACTCTTTTGGGTCAAGCTGGTCTTTATTACTGTATTTGTCTCCTCATTGGCTGGGAACCTCTGTTTGTGCAGATCTGCTAATTATTTCCGCTTCATCTGGCTCTTTCTAGAGCAGCTTCCATGGAGCAGCTCCAGAGACTCCATAGCAACTGCCCAGGTTGTTATCATTGATGGAGTCTCTCAGCAGCTCAGCACTGCTGTTGAGCAGAGGACCTAGGGTGGCAGCAGGGACACCTCCTTTCAGGCCCTGCCCTTGGGCCACCTGTAGATGTGTGGAATCGTTCCAAATGGAGCCTGGTTGCTCCCACTCAGAGCATGCCGTGGTCAGTGTGCCATGGCCTGGCTGATCAGGATCCCATCTGGAACAGTGACTAAGCAGGGAAAAGTCAGGGGCCCTGGTGGGATTTTCCCAGAGCTGCTGCTTGGCTGGTTGTGCTCTAGATTGTAGCAGTGCTTTCTACTCGGTCTGCTCTCCTTCTGACTCTCCCTGCCTCACTTTCATCTCTTCAGGAGGGCTTTCTCTTATCTGTTGTGAACAAAAACGGCTCTAGGAAGAGTCATTTTAGGATGTGATTTCATATTTATTTTGCAGTTTCTTCTCTATGTAGGATGCAAGTGATCTCTCTGCTTCTGTCAGTATTTCCCCTCCTGTTAAAGAAAAAAGGATGGGGGGGGGGGGGGTGAGATGCTGCAGGTCACACAAATTGTGTTTTGTAAAACACTGCCCAGAATTAGGTAGGTGTCTGTGTGCAGCTGGCAATAACTTTGTAGAAAATACCCAAATAAGTTTGGGTGATGCTTTTTTTCTGAAATTAACATCAGATTATCCACAAAGCAGTGGCTATGTGCTTGTAGAGCCTGTAAAAGTGTGCTTTAGCACTAGAACACAAAGCCTCAGTTGCCTAGAAAAGGGGGCTGCTTTAAAGAAATGCTGCAGTGTTCTGTAGAAAAACTGATCTGTTTTTCACTCAGCAAAATGAGGTCAATTATTTGGAGTTTGTTCTGGATCAGTTTTCTTCTGTTTCAAGCTTATGTTGTTTGATGAACTAATATTAATTTGTTAATTTGAAGGTGGCTTATAAAAGGCATACTGGCTGTGTTTGGCTTGGACACATGAAGAGAAAGCAGAATTTATGTATAACTAAATGGGTGTTTGTATAAACCTTCTTCCCTCAAGGATAATGGCTTGTTATTAGCAGGAGAATTCATTGGTACCTTGCTGTACTGCAGACATGGTTTTCAGACAAGATGTGAAGTTGCCTGTGATGGCTTGAGCCTCCTTGATGTTTTCTGTGGAGTTGCTGCCAAAGCTACTTTGCTGATTTTCTCCATCCTTCTCCTTGAATATAGCATCCAGAGCGGACCAAGTTGTGCTGGTGGCACGGCTGTCACCCCAAAATCCTTCCTGTTGGTTGTGCCCAAAGGCTGGCACCACACCCATGCTGCTGACTGAGTGCTTTGGACAGGCAGCATCTGGTTTGCCCCAGGCACAGTCCAATGGGTACCATTTTGCCCAGGGTGCAGTGGGAGTGTGCACAGGAAGGGCCCCACTGGGAATGCCCAGCTCCTGCAATGAGGTGCTGGGCACTGCAGGCACAGCAGTTTGAGAGAGGAGCCCCAGCTGTGGTACCTGGGAGAGCTTGCACCTTCTGGGAAGATGGTGGGACTGGAATTACTCCATTGGGCACGAAGAGAGAAACTTGCCTCAATTTCTCTAACAGAGAAGGGAAAGAGGAAAATATCTGTGCTAGAAAAAAAGGATGGAATTATCAGGAAGGTGTGTGTGTTTTATAAGGTGGTGTCTGACTGCCTTCTAATTTTTTTTATTCCCAGTGATTTGAGCATGACATACTTTAAAGAGTAGCAAACACAGACATGTTGTGGGAGGATTTTTTACTGAGGAGCAATTGAAAAGTGATTATTTTCATTTGAATCCTGTCTTTAAAAACTTAGGGCATTTAAAAACTCTCTTAAGCATTTTCTTTTAACTGCCCTTCTCAGTGGTGTATGTGAATCAGCTCTTTTGGTTTTCTGCACTGAGAAAAAGGGTCAGGCTGTAAGATTTCACAAGGTCACTTCTATCTGCTGCAAAAATCTCTCTCCAGATTTCTCAACTGCATGTACATGTGTTGAAGTCAGGACTTTGTTTCTCTACACAGCAGAGAGTAAAGGCAGGTTTGCATTCCCTCAAAATGAGCATATAGCATCCTGTGGTGCCCCAACAGCAGGGTGAGGAAAACACCCTGGAAAACCGGGAAAAGCTCATTTATGGAAGGAAGGGTATTGCTGCTCCCCCAGGCTCCCAGTTCAGTTGTAACTGCACAGAGATGGCAGGTGGCAGCTGAACTTTTTCAAATAAATGTACCCCTCAAGTTTACTTGGTGTGAGTTTTTATCTGGTCTTGCTTTAAATAAATTTATTTTTCCTCTTAGCTCTGTGATTCTGGCAAGCAGGGATGCAGCAGCAAAATGAGACTTGTAATCTAGACAAGGTCTGATACAGACCTCCAGTGTGGCTGCACTAAGTAACTTGTGTTGATTTGTTAGCAGACCCTGTAGAGTTTGTTAATGACAATTTGCCTGTCTGGCTTGCTCTGAGGGACTAATGTTTGGATTGAATCAATTCCTAAGCCTGTGACTTCTTGCAGAAAAGATGTAAAAGTAATATTTCCAGACATTTTTAGAATGGGGAGAAGGGAAATGAAGTGTGGTTAATTTTATTTATTTATTTAAGTCTTTTCCACAGGAAAAGGGAAAATCTGAGAGGATAAGTGAAAAGTCTGCAGTAACTACAGTAACTATATGGACCTTATCTCTTTTTTAAGGAAACCTTTAGAATGAGATTATGCAATCTCTTTAGCATAAAGATCTCTTTAGAGATTAGCATAATCTCTTTAGAATTGCTATAATACATTCATGGGAACATTATAAATTTGTTATCACAGAGTAAAGATTAGCATATCTATTTTACAGTCGATACAGCTGTGCTGCCCATTAGCATGTACAAATGTGTTCTTCAGTTGCTGACATAGCTGCAAAAGAAAGGAAAAAAAATTCCCGGAAGTAAAACTATCAATAATACTAACCTTTAGGCAAAGTACTGGAAAATTGTGTGCAGAGTGGGAAACATACTTAAAATGAAATCTAAAGTTCTATGGCAGGCAGAGAAGGAATTCATATTTCTTGAGAGAAACACAAGAAAATAAGCATCACATCCTCATATGTGTTATATATATATCTTTTTATTACAAAGTAGTTTAAAATAATACTGTATTAAAGACCACCTGTAAATTTCCCCTACAGTATATAAGAAGTAATAGCCTTGAGCTACAGGTTGAAAAATAAAGAAATTGAGTACTTTTATTAATAAACTGGAAGCATTTGGAAGGATTAAAGTGCCATATCACTCCAACATTATCTATTGTTCAAGCAGAAGAATACTTCTAGTGTAAGTGGGTTTCACTTTTTTCCCCTTACGGTTTTCTTGATTACGGATTTCTTTCTTCCTCCTTTTTCACACTGGTGGTTTTTCCTGGAAAGTTTTGTTGTCGTTATCCAGAGCATGATATGTGTAGTCATTTATTTCTGTTGAACAAATCTAAAACCTGAATGGACATCCTGACAACTTAATATTTCTCTCCAAAGGCTATATTTCTGGTAGAGGATCTTCATAAAACAGTCCCCTTCCACTTGTTGCTAGCATTTGGAAATGTTGTAGGTTTTTTTCATTGTGTGAACATATTTATCCAGCTTGCTAATTCCTGTTGTCGCTGCCCAGGTGAAAAATATCTCCCAGGCTGAGAATGTCACAGAGCAATGTTTCCTCCTTTTTATACCCAGCTTTGTGTTAGCTACTTGTTGAAGGGAGGATGTAGAGGTGTGCTGCTCTCTTGGCTTGGGGTGCTGCCACAGATGCCTGTCTCTGTATCAGGGCTGAGCCAGGCTGGTGTGTGGCTTCAGGAGGCAGGTTTATGATCCAGAGCAGGAGCACCAGGGCAGGATGCACTGTGGTAGCTCATCAGGAGGCTGTAGTGGTGTCCAAGCAGTGGGGTGATAGCAGTGTCCACTGGGAGTGGAAAGAGATGTGCCTTGCTCTTTGGCTCATGGAAGGTTCAAAAGTGCAGCCTTGACCTAGTTCCCCATTAAAAACAAAAACTGTGGGATGAACAGCGGGGCAGTCATCTCTGACTATTGTGGGCTACCCTGGTACTGAATCCTTTCAGAGAGGCAGAAGGCCTTATTCTCTATCAGTATGATCTCTGGACCTTTTTTAGGAATGCAATAATAGTGTATCATGTGGTGATTGCAGTGTCTTTCTTGGGGATTCTCAAAACTTTTCAGAGTAGCTGATTCACCTAGTGCTGTCGGGAGAACAAAAAGACAGCTGCTGTTTTTGCACCATTCCTACGTTTGGGGAAGGGGGAACAAAAAGCAAATCAGGTATTTGGATGTCCTGAACTGCAAATAGGTATATTGGTATCTTGATCTGTCTGGTCCATGAGAGTTAAGTTTATCTACAAAGACCAGGTCCTGCCAGGTCCTGCAGCTTGACACTGCATACTGAGATGATTCAGCTTCTCAATACACAAAGAATGGCCTTGTGGAAAGACAATAGGTAAGAATAGAGAAGTGGATGTTAGGGAGCTGAACTTGGTCTACTGTGCAGTTAGACAAGCAATGAGCAAGTACAAAAAGGAGACAGTGGGACATTTTCATAGCATTTGACTCTTTGATTGCCTCCATCATGTAATTGAGTTTCAGCATATGTGGATGCACCATTATGGTAAGAACCATTTTATTTTCTTGACTCCCTCCCTGTGACCCTTCCCATTTATGGGCGATGTTTCAACTGCTGTGTCTGTTGCATTCTCATCTCTAGCTGAACAAGGGGGGGTTAAGGAATGTCTAGTACTCACACACAGTGCTGGAAGAAGGTACTACAACATGACTAATCTTAAGATAAATATATGCAAAGTGGGTAGCATCTGAAAAAAATGCATTCTTCCATGTTCATTATAAATAAATAAAAGGCAAATGCATGTCTCTCTTTTCTCTTGGCAGAACCAGCTCCTTGCGAAAGGCTTGCTGTTTATGGAGGAGAAGGTCAAGCTGTGTGAAGGTAAGTACGGTAGGAAACCTGTTTTGGAAGGGAGTTGGGCTTTGATGTTTGGTCAGATGAGATTATTTGTATGTCTGGAAAGTGTACAGCCCTTTCTGGTGCTGCTGTGGGGTGTCACACAACCCCTGGGGAGCCCTTGCGAGGCTGAGGAGAGGGTGGGCTGTTTGAACAGCCACAGAGCCACGATGCTCCCACCAGCCATAACTGGTTCACTAAAGCAGGGGCATGGATCTCGTGTGGCAGCTGAACCTGGGCTCACAGCAGTTCTGGTCTGGACATGGATCCTGTTGTAAAACTGCTTGGAACTGCCTTCTGCCTTCCATTTCTCAATGTGATTTGCAGCTTGATGTAAGCACAATATTGGTTTCTCTGTCATGCTTTTGAGAGCTGAACTATCAAGCTTTGTGTAAATCTAAAGAAAAGAACAGTCCTTTGGGTCGGAATGAAATCCTTCAGGAAAGAAAGTGATCACAGATGGAGTTGTGTTCAAACTACTGCTGCACAGCCTGCGGGCCAGGGCAGGTGTGGCGTGGCCAGTGTTGGACCTGTGGGGAGCTGGTCACATTTAGTAACTGTTTCACGCGAAGCCAGCACGTCTCTATTCAAAACCAAGCTGCTCTTTGGTTTGACCCAGTTTTCTAGCCTGCAGGGAAGGTCTCTTGCTAATCACTAGTGTGTTGTATATGGGTCATTAAGTGCCAATAGATGCTTATAATCTCATGTCATTGCCTGGTCCTGGATTCCTCTGCACCACTCTTCACCAAGTGACTTCACCCAGCTGGCAGGCTGGGTGCCTCAGAGGAGATTTGGGCCCCAGAGGAGTTAAGGGGTTTCCAGCCTCCTGCTTGGGGTGTGCTTCTTTAGCATTGGCCCTGTGAGGGAGGAAAAAAGGCAGACTCCCACATTTTCCAAAATGTGGGTACGTGCCTTGCCACTGCCAGCTCTTCATAATGAGTGCTGCACAGCTTACCAGAGACTTTGAGTTCTCTATTCCTATAAAACTATTCCAGTATCTGTTTTAGCATTCTGAAAGTTGACTTGGAGTTGGTAATAAGCTGAGAGCTGCCCAAGGGTGTTTTGCAGATGCTCAGGTAGTTTGGGTCAGATGAAGTTTCCCAGGCAGACAGCAAAACACCTTCCATGCCTCATTTTTCTGTCCCTAGCTTGAAGTGACACTGGAGCCACTTTGCTCTGCAGGCTGGCATCGCTGCAGGAGATGACTCATGGGCACCTTTCTTTTATAATGTGTGGGCTTGTTGCAGCTCTTGTGGTCACAGTAATGAGGAGTTCTTGTTTAGTTCTGTCTTCCTGGAAAACTTACACTGCTCCTGCACCTAGACAGAGTGACTGCAGGGCAGCAGTGTTTTATCTGTGTCTATTTTTCAATCACAGCCTCTTTAACATGGTTTTTCTTTATACAATCTGTCAGAATCTCTTTCAATGCCTGCAGGATTTATGATTTTGTGGAGAAACAAACCATTCCTGCTTCCTCTTCAGAAGGAGAAGTGATCTCTGACATTTCATTCTGTCTCCAGACAGCAAAGCATTGCAGTCCTGGGTAGGAGGCAGAGGAGGGAAAAAACTTAAACATTCAATTAATCTGTTTCCTGTTGTCTTTTTTGCTTACACTTGGCTGTTGTGGTCATAGGTAGCTGTTGTGGGGGTGTTAGATAGTTTCTCATCTGCCTCCAGTTCCAGTTTTGAAGCCAGAGTCATACCAGTGAAGCATCTCTTTGAACCTTTCTGTGGTTGTTAGTGGGCTGGCTCTCTGCTCAAAGGGAAATGTCTGCAGGATCTAGTCCTGCTGGCTCTCTGCTTTCTGGCTGTGTCCTAAGCAGCACAACCCATGGGCAAGCACAGTGCAAGTCTGTGTGGAAGTCTGCAGGTGAGAAAAGCACTTCAGTACAGAGTGATAAGGCTCCTTTGAGTTGTAGTTGTACATGTCCCTCATCTAGGACCTTTAGTGACCCTGAGGCTGAGCCTTCAAACATGTCTTTAGTGGCCATCTTCCATTACTGCTCTTTGAGTCTAGACTGCATGTGAGACACTGTGGGAGGTATCCTGGAAAATTCTTTTGTCAGAAACTTGTGGTTTTAAACCTGAGTCTGTATTTGCACCTGAGTTTTTCAGGGATGTGTCTAAAACTGGAAATAAACATTGCAAACCTTTAGCTAAACGGCTTGGAGGCTTTGGGCCCAGATACTGAGGAATGCACAGCCCTGTAATGAGCATCATTTGATCTCAGTTGTATTCCTGTTATGGGAATCCCAATATACATAGCTTAGCCTGTCTTCATTTTAAGTACCCAGTTACTTTTGGAGATGTTTGTTTGAACTGGAGTCATGTAAGGGTTGGCCCCAGGTGGATTTCGTTTGGAAACCTTGGGAACAAGTGTCTCATTTGTCATCAGTACCTTTGTTGGGATTCCTGACAGATGCCTGTCTGCTGCTTGGTACTGAGTGGGTCCTGGAGGGGCTCAGCTCTTCTAAATGCTCTCCCTGACTCAGTTGCAGGATGATGTTGGATGATCAGCTGACGTTGGCTGTGACCTGCTGGTTCTCACATTCAGCTGTTTTAGTGTGGCCTCTCCCCTACTAGCTGAGCATGTTAACTGTGAGATGTGCGATTGCACAATCCTGTGGAGTTAAAGCCTCTGCTTGAAGAGGGGCTTCACTCTTTTGTTGGAATTGGTCTCATGTTTTGCACAGAACAAACAATGGGTCACAGCCTTGTGTCTGTCAGTTAAGGGGAAGCTTAGCTGTGTGATGTCCAGTTTTAGGCAGAAACTGCAGAAGTCTCTCTTGCTTGGGGAATTAGAGAGTACTTAAAAAAAATCCAACTTGCTTTTCGTGTCCCTGTCACTAAAGCTCTTGTTCCCTCCCTCTGTTTTCACAGGTGAGGATCGCATTGATGTCCTGTCTGAAATCTGGGATCACTATTTTACAGAGACTCTTCCTACACTCCAGGCAATATTCTACCCAGTCCAGGTAATTCTAATTATGGTTCAGCCAAGTGAAGCAAGGTAACTGCAATGCCTGCTAATGGCAAGTGGTAACTTCTCTGCCAGCAGCACTGTTTGGCCAGTGGCTATATACATGTCAAAACCTTCAACTTAAATCTGGGAGAAAGTAGAGTTTATCCAAGTATTAACTGTAAGAAGGAATGCTAAAATCTACTGGACAAGCACAGAGTTTAGGGCTGAATTCATTCCCAGTTGTCTACTCTCTGTGCTTAGCTAAGCTTGCATACACAAACTGTTGGACTATACCTTGTCTAGACTGAAGCTCTGGGCTATTTGTATTTATGGTTCCTTCTTTTTTAAATAGCTGTGACTGTTGGTGCAGATGACAACACTGACAGCTTGTCTTAGAGGTGTAAATCTGAAGATTGAATCAGGAGAAAATGTGTTTAACTCACCCTAATGACTTTTGAAGGGCTTATATCCCATCTGTGCCTTTGGGAAATCCTCAGCTGGGTTTTTTTTTAAGCTTCAGTAAGGGGACTTCATGTAAGTCTATGGGTAGAGGAAAAATGAACACTTTATGTAAAACCTTTTTACGCTTGGTATTTTGAAAGCTTAGTATCCCATCAGAAGTGTTGAGCTGTATCATTTTTTAATGTAGTTTTAGTCAGGATTTCCGTATGAGCAGTCTAATTACCTCCCCAGCCTATTTTGAACTTTTTTGCCATCAGAAGAAAAGAAAAATGTACCTCATGTGGAGAATGACGTTCTTGGAAATGCTAGCCTCCTCCCCTTGACTTTTGGCTCTTCTGGAAGACATTACTTCCAGAGCCTTTTAAAATTATTTTCCCTTGTATTGTTTGAAAGGCAGCAGGTAAAGCTCAAAGCTTGCCCTTTCCCTCTAATCCTATTAAAGTTGGCATTTTCTAAAAAGAGAAAGGACTTCTACAAAGACAGACACTAACCTTTCTACTGTGTTTATTTTTGTTCTTTCCTTGCTGCAGATGCTTGAAGGTAGGTGTTTGACCGGTAAAACTGCAACCGTAATACCCTCCCTTTCTCTCCCTTTGCAGCTAACTCTCAGTGAGGGAGTGACCTATTTAAGCAGGGGTTTGTCTGCACTGCAGCTATCTGTGTACTGTGGAAACAGTTGAGCTGACTGTGTGTCATACCCACTGATGCTAATAATTCTGCCACTTAACAGAAAAATCTACTGCCCAGCTCTTAAATGTCTCTGATGAGAAATGAGACAGAAGTTACAACACTGTGGGTGCAGCTTTTGGAAGTAACTTTGTTACAGTGGTGAAGGGGTAACTATGGGATGCTGAGATTCTTTGAAATCATAATTTTTTTTTTCTTGTATTTGTATTATCACAATATCTGAGTCACTAAAATATTTCAGCAAAGCTGTAAAGTTTAGGAAGTATTGCCACTTTCTGGATGAGGAACTGAAAGGTAAACATACAGGATATTTAAATCTTTGTAGGCACCTAAGTACTACACGAATGTATGGATTAAGCTGCCTAAATACATCCAAGAATTTAACTCAGAGTAAACTGCTCTAGGCTACCACAGAGAGAGCTGCTGGCACAGCAAGAAGTAGAAATTGATCTTATGCCAGGCCAGTGTCCTAATAACAAAATTGGGCTTTTCCTAGAAATAGGGAACTGTATGAAACCATTTATATGGTGTGGCACAACATGTGAAGAAAGCTTGTCCAGTGAGTGTCTTCCACCAAGCTGTGGTTCTTTGTACACTGCTCTGATAGATGGGAAAGTCAATTTGTTTGTGATTCCCCATCCTTTCCTGCAAATATCAACAGGATTATTTAGTTGTGCTCTCCTGTGATCCCAGCAATTACCCATTCAGAATGAAACTGAGTCAGCCACATGTGTGTGTATGTTACCAAAGGTAGTAACTCACACCAGCCTCCTGTCTCAGCCAAGTTTAACCCCAAAGCTCAGAGCTGTTGCAGAAATATGACCTTTAAGCAGGCAAGTTGGTTAAATTGCTGTACAGAGGGAAACTATGTAAACAGGTCACTGGCTTTCGTATAGTTGCAGCTGTTGATGTGACTATTGGTGTGGAAAAAAGAATAGCAAATCTTGTTTTGCTTGGCACAGAAACATGTTTGCATTTTGAAATGGGGTATGAAGTTAATGGGACTAAACTGCATAATGTAAATAAAAAGTTTGCCGCTGCTGAAATGTAGTTTCAAGATAAGTACTGGTCTTTCCTGAACGTTTTTTCCCTATACAGTGATGGTTTAAAAGAGCAAACTGCTTTTATTATGGCCATGATGCCCTCCATACTATTGGTTTTAATTCATATTTACATATTGATAATGCTGTTAATTATGACATGCAACCTCTTATGAATTAATGATTAACTACTGTTAATTTCTTCCAGCTAAATATTTGCTATGTTGAGAGTATTATGGACATCATAAAATAATTCCCAAGCAGACCATGGGGCAGAGATTAACATACTGAGAAGAACAAGGCAAACTTTTCAGGCTGAAAAGCGCTGGGCAGGGCTGGGAAGAAAATTTCTGCTATTGAGTTGCAATGGGGCAAGAGAAAGTCATGTAGATATTAAACATAGCAGAGGGAAAAGTGGTAACACCAGAATGCCAAATGGAGTTGACTATCCGTGTTTAAATATGCTGAGAAATGTTATATCATCTGTTAAGCCTGATCACTTGTGTTGTTGATGTAAAATAGGAATGCCTTGCAGAGAATATTAAAGATTTTTAAAATGATGTTTGGTTCAAGCAGGCTAGCTAGCTTTGCTCCAGCCTAAATCCTGTAATCTCTAATGGACTGACTTGTAGATTCTTGTCATATCAGCAAGGTCTAAAGTGCAGGCATTGAGCAAAAAGAGGGTACAATATAGGTCAGAGGTAGATTTACTTAAGAAATATTCTGTAGCAACTTAGTTCCCTACCAAACCTTCTCTGCTTTCTCAGCTCCAAGCAAGAGAGGCAAAAGCTACATCCAGCCTGGGCTTTTTTGTGAACAAATTGGATGGCAAGTGGGTTTTATGGATACATACATAGTAATCTGGTGAACCAGAGGCCCATTTCTGGCTTCACACCAAACCCCAGTAGTGCCACAGATGAGGTGATGCTCACTTCAGAATTAGTGTGAGACTTGAAGGGAAGAAATTAAAGAGTATCATGAATCCTGAACATGAATGACCAGGGAGTGTTTTGTCATAGCAGCAATGGGCAGAATAAACCCTCCTGTCTGTTCCCATGTGTTGGTACAATGCTCACACATCCCTTTGTCTACACTTGGATTTTGCCTTCTTTGTTTTTTAGGGTCAGGAGTTGACTATCCGTCAGATTGCTCTTCTTGGCTTCAGAGACTTGGTCTTGCTAAAAGTAAAGTTGGAAGAAATCCTTCCCCTGGTCCAGACAAAGGTTCCAGCTTCCATTGTCCAGATGCTGTTAATTCTGCAGGTGGGGAGCCTCTGCTCTTCTTTGGATATCTTGACCTTGTTGAAATCATACAAACACTGGAGGAAAAGTGGGGAGAGCAGAGGGTGTGATGAAGGGGGTGTGATATGTGCTTATTTGGGAGCGGTCAGTGTTAAAATGAGAGCTGGATTTGGATGCCCTGAGCTTTTCTGGGGACAGGTAAAGATCTTGCCTTGAAAGAGCCAGGGGTTTTTTTGGGTTTTGGGGTTTTTTTTTGGTACCTCTCCTCCCCATCTAGGAACAGTGTGAGGACTGTTTTTTCACAAAAACTTTCATCTTCTACCTTGTCTGAATGTCTCTTTCTGCCCTAGTTTTCCTGATTTCTCAGCTTTGCAAGGACAAGGAAAGTCTCCATCACAGCAGATAATGGAATTTGAATGAACTGGAACTCTGGCTGCATGACACCAGCTCCTTGGCTGGCTGGGATGCTGAGTAGTGCCCATTAGAGAAGAAATACCTTTTGGCAGCAGGCAAAATGAGAGGCCATCTTTCAAAGGCCTCTCCGAAGAGATCTAGAGTGTCTGTGATAACAATCCTCTTTATCCATATCTCAACAGAATACTTTCCAAGCATGCCAAATGCAGCTGGTTTTGGTTTTTTCCTCATATTTCCCAGCCTGACAGTCCTGAAAAATGCCATATTACATGTCTGAGTTGATAGAATCATAGAATGGTTTGGGTTGGAAGGGATCCTAAAGATCATCCAGTTCCAACCTCCCTTCCATGGGCAGGGACACCTTCCACTAGACCATGCTGTTCAGAGCCCCATCCAGCCTTCCTCTGAGCCGTGTGCAGGACCTTTCATTTGACCTTGTTGATTATTGTGAGGTTTGCACAGGCCCCAGTCTCGAGCCTTTCCAAGTCCCTCTGGGTGGCATCCCTTCTCTCCAACACACCACACAGCCTGGTGGCTTTTATTTCTTCTCCAACATAATGAGTGTCTGAGAATGAAACTTTATGGAGCACAACCAAAATTGCAAAGTGGCTAACCTGGTAGTTCTGTATGAGTTCTCACTGTTCTGATGTTCCAGTGACCCAAACTGAAAGAGCAGGTGATACTAAAGTGCTACCTCAATTTCCCTGAATTGGATTTTTTTTTGTTGGGTTTTTTTTTTTTGTTTTGTTTTTTTTTTTTTTAAATACAAGACTCTTCAGAGCAAAGAGGATCTCAAAGCAGCACATTTGAGGAGAAAAGCTTATTGAGGCTTTGCAGGAAGTTAAGTCTGAACGGTTTCTGAAATTACTGTTAAATTGGTTGGTGTTATCTACCATCTTCACAGCTGTAAGCTGAACCACAGAGGGTGCTTTGCCTGCAGTCCTGCCTAGGAAAAGAGCAGTGCTTTGTCCAAGGCGTGTCAAGGCTTTTCTACAAAGAGATGTTTTCTGGTAGAATCACCCTGGCATAATTACATTGCTGTAGTACACTGTGCACATCCTCAGTGGGAGCACACCTTGTACCTTCCTGTCACTTGCTCAGAAAAAAGAACTGTCTGCTCAATGTCCATGGGGTGTGACTGTAACTTGAACAAGGAGATTGACCTGAAAGGCACCCCAACCTCCATCAGCTCAAAAAGCTTTACTGACACAGCTGGGATATTCCAGTACAGAGAGAACTGACAGACCACAGGCTTTCTTCAAAAATCTTTTAAGGGTAACATTTACTTCTTGTGTTTGATTTTCAGAGTGTCCATGAGCCTACTGGCCCCACTGAGGGCTACCTACAGCTGGAAGAACTTGTCAAGCAGGTGGTATCACCATTCTTAGGTTTGTGTGAGGATCACAGCTCCTCTGGCAGCACCTGCTTGCTTGGTAAGACATGCACATTGTAGCTGAAGCTGTTATTGGGGTACTCAGGTTGGGTAAAGGAAGGCATTTGTGCTGAAAAAGGAAACAGTGCATGACTCCATAGAAAACAAAGGCTAAAACATCCTTGAGAAGGCCCTGATTAATGTTTCTGTATGTAGATTTTTGCAACAGGCTTTTTCTTTTCCATGACCTCGTGAACTACTAGTGTCCCATCACTCTATGTACACACCCACAAACTCTCCCCTCTCTCTGGACATGGACTGGGTTTTAAAACCTCTTTGTCCATGCCTGGTGTACTGCTTTCACCACAGTGAGAGACTGTACCTGGTCCTTGCTGCCTGCTCTCTGTCTCTGCTTGCTGGTCCGCTTCAGCTGCTGCATCAATCAGCTTTTGCAAACGGCAGAACTGCTGCATATTAATTCTGAGGGATGACAGGGATTTTGCATGAAGTCTGCCTTCATCTGAGGATTCTGTTAAAAAAAAAATCCCAAATTAAAATTCTGTGTTTAAAGTATGGATAAACATGTCTAGGTGAGAGAACAGGCACCTCACTTAAGGAAGAACGTGCTTATTCTGGGAAACTTTTTCACATGATGCAGGAGCTCTGCTTACACATGTAGCCAGCCAGAAGAGGTTGGCCAGCTAATGGGCATAGTGTTACTGATTTGATAGTCCAGAAGATTTAAATAGAGCAAGTGAAGAAAGCTCCAGTCTCCCTCTGTTTTTACTAGCTTTAGCCTTTGCTTTGATGCAAAATTGTAGCTTGCTGGAGACCCACAACCTGCCTTGTACTACAATTTAGCAGCACATGGGAAAAGATGGTCTTGTAGTGGAAGAACTTACCAGAATTCAGACAATCTGTGCCTGTAATAAACTCATGGCATTGCTTTAGGAAAACTGTGGCTCAGGACTTTTGTTCTTGTGTTGCTGGGCAATCAGATATCTTCTGTGCAAGTGAACATGGTTGTAGAGTTCAGTGTGGATTTGCAGATCAGATCCTAAGGCTCAGTCTAGACCAAAATCCCCTGTAAAAGTTGGACTTTGACAAATTTGATTGCTTTGCTGTTTATGGACATCTGCATGCTGCTGGGATAGTTTGAAAGACAGCTGCCTGACCTCTACTGAAGTTTCTACCCATCCTGGATTTCTGCCAGCTGAACAAGGCATTTGTGCCATAAAAAACAAAACAAACCCCAAAAAACAAGCAAACAAAAAAAACAAACAAAAAACCAGAAAACCTACACAAACTGGCCTTGAAAGGTTTACATGCCTTAACTGAACTTACTTTGATTTTAGCTGTCATTTATTTGTGTAGATTTCCAAGGTAGCCTTTTACCCTTGCTCCACCTTGTGCTGAGCATGAGGAAAGAAGGAGCTTGTACAAGACAGGGCCTGCAAAACAGCACTTTTCTACAAATAATCTTGGTATTTTCCAAGTGCTGCTGTGGAGATGGCTTCTTTTTCTTAACTTTCACTTGTAATCAGACTTCTTTCTCTTCCCCTCTCCCTCTTTCAGTCACTTTTTTGCTTTCTCAGAACCAGTTTCTTCTCTCACTAATGATGGTGAAGCCCAGTAGATTTCCTGTAGCAGCTTTTGGGAAGGTTCTGTTGGGCTTTGGGTGTGCTTGTGTTCTACACAGCTGCTCTGGAGGCCAAACTGCCCTCTGGACTGGAGCCTTCAGGGTAAATGAGTGCTGGGAAATGTGACTGAAGGTGTCTGATCCCAACTGTGAGTATTCATAAGGCTCCAGCCTGCAAGGCTGCTGTATCTTAAGCTGATTTAAAGTGAGAGAGGTGTGAAAGGCGACAGGGCTGCTTACAGAGGGGAGTTGTAGATGGCAGCATTCTACCTGCTCTCTGTTAGCACCCTTTTTGCTTTGCCTGTGTAAATTAGCCATAATCTGCATGGTAAGGATGGAATTTGCCAAAGGAATCCAGCTCACTAGAAACAGGATTTGTACTGGGGATAGGAGAGAAGATAAAACAGCCACACATCACTGCTGATCTGAGGTTGCTTGCAAAAAAGCACCAGAAAAACTCCTCCCAGTTTATATTCCTGGTCATAAGGCATCAAAATAGAAATAAAATTTCTAGTTCAGCTATGCATGACAACTGGCAGTAGCAGGGTGAACTGTTGGCTGCTCACCTGTTCTTCCCTGCAACAAATAGTTTGTTTTCTGCTTTTCTTCCTGATACAAGCTTCCAAAACTCTTATAACCTTCAGTGACGAGTGCTTTGCTTTGCATTTTGTTACTCTTGTGTTCTGCAGTCTTGGTTGGAAGCCTTTTATATGGTTTAAAGGCTTCTGACTTTATGAAATGAGACCCTGCACTTCAGTGAAGTTTATGAGAAACAAAGAGACACACAGGGAATGGCTCCCTCAGCTGCTGCAGGGACAGACCCACAGGAGGTGTTCAAAATCACATGGAATATTGCAGCGGGGGGGAAGCCAGCAGGTGAACAGTAACAGTGTATGATTCAACCTGCTGGGGTGGGGTTACAGTGAGCCAAGGCAAAACTCTCACCCTTGCCTTCGTTCAAGCTTTCAGTGTAAGAACTGAAATGTGCTTCATGATACTGCACTGGGGACTGCACCTTGGGTCTGTGCTTTAGACTTTTTCCTCCTTAATGCTTTTGCTGAGCAGATCATACAGCCTACCCTCATCCATTCTGCATCACTGCCTTTCCCCTTCAGCACTGCCTTTCCCTTGTGCTCCTTTCCCCCAGCCTGTTGTGGACTGTTCCTGTGCGCTGTTAGGTGTGTTCTGTGTCCAGCCTCCAAAGTGTTGCAAAGTGAATGAAATGTCCTTTTCCTGGCATGATCTTTAATCAATATGGTGGGATAATGCCAACAGAATGGCCTATTCCTTGGCAGATGGAGGGACAGTACAATATAAGCATCAGGAATTTCACACAGACAACAGCTAATGGCACTTCCTGAGAGAATTTTTTCAGAGAAAGGCATGGCAATTCAAATCCCCACTGAATGGTTTTTTTGGGGTTTTTTTTTTGTTTTTTTTTGTTTGTTGTTTTTTTTTTTTTTTTTTTTTGAGACTTGTGTTGCTTTAGTGTCACTTATTTTAGTGAGACTACCTGCATGTGAGACTACCTGCTTGGTCTTCACCCCTTGATCAAAGAGAATACTATCAGGATGCTAAAGAGAGTCCCTTGGCTGCACTGGTGACACCTTGGCTCACTTCTCTCCTAGGCAGCAGCCCCTAGAGCAGGGTGGGAGGTCTCTCCTCTCCGGGGCGGAGGCAGATATCCTTTCCCAACACCTAGCACTGTGAACAATGAGCTCCTGCCTATTTTCCAGTGGTACTGAGGTGGGGCGCTCTGTGTCTGCACACACCGAATCCTCTCTGCTCCCCGAGGCCAGCCCAGCAGTGCGGGCCGTGCTTTGTTGGTGTGCTGTTGACCGTTCCTGTTTCCCCTTTCCCTTCCAGAGAGGCGCTACTCCAGGTCCCGTCCCAAGGCCCTGACGCCGCTGACGGAGCAGGAGGGCGAGGCCTACCTGGAGAAATGCGGGACCATCCGCCGGCACACGGTGGCCAACGCTCACTCGGACATCCAGCTGCTGGCCATGGCCTCCATGATGCACACGGGCATGGTGGCCGAGGAGTCGGACAGTGCCGAGCAGTGCCTGCTGCTGCAGCCCAGCTGCTTCGGCCCGCGGCAGTGCTCCAGCGAGCCCAGCATCGCCGACGGCCCCGAGGGAGGCGGGGCAGCGGCGGCCAGGCAGGACCCTGCCGAGCTGAACTGCACCTCTGTCAGCTAGGAGGAGCCTGCCTGGGGACAGGAGAACTGTGTGCACTGAGCTGGACAAAGCGGGGGGTCACCTCTGCTGCCAAGAAAAGAGAAAAATGGGAGTTTTGCTCATGTCACTGAAATGGGCTCGAGGGTTCTTACGGCTGAGAATGATCTCTAGATAGGTTCTTTTACCAGTCTGGGATCGTTGTTGATGGAGGTACCAGGCTGCTTCCAAATGACCACTGAGGGCTGCAAAGGTTTTGCTGTTGAACAGCACAGTCTGCCTTCTGTAAGCTTTCTCCCTCTATTAGTATAAACTTTTTGACATCAGGTTTCCTTCTTTTTCTTTGGTGTGATACAAATAGTTCTTTCTGCTTTTCTCCATCTTTTCCAGTTGTGATTCTTCTTTGTTATTTGTCCCTGCAGTGGAGGCCTCTGTGCTCAGTGTTCTCTTTGCTTCTGGTGCTAGCGTGGTGAATGCTGAGCACTTCTTTTCTCTTTTAAAGTTCAACTCAGGGATGAAACCATTTGCATCCTGCAGAAAGATCTGCTGAGGTGGTTTGTTAAGAGGAGGAGATCCTTCACCTCGCTTCCCATGGGCATGGATGAAAAGTCCAAATCAGAATTAATCAGGCTTACTTTTTTTTTCCCCAAGCCTGAAGAGAACCAAGTTTACATGGAGTCTGTGCTGAGTACTTCATATGTATTTTATTTGGTTCCAGTCATATCTTGGGGGTTCTGGTATAAATTGGATGCAAAGGATGGCTGGGGTATGTAAACTGGGTGCAAAGTATACTGAGAATCCTGGCATTTTGGCATCAATTTACTCTCATAATTTCAGGGGTGATAGGGCTATGATGGAAGAAAAAATCAAATAGGAAGGAATTGCTGCACCTGTGTGGGAATTGTAAAGGTGCTTCTCAGCACTGGGTCATTGTGACTCCAGAGCAGGAGGGGATAATCAGGATTTCATCCTGGGCCTACCCTGGTACTTTTAGCACTTGCAGATTTCATGAGACCGAGGATAATCAGTGGGGTGTGGAAAGGAGCCCTGTCTCTGTGTATTCGTGAAGTGCTCCTGACCTCCAGTGGTATCTGACTCAGTGCAGTACTGCTTTTAAGATAAAGTGAGGGCTCTTTGCAGTCTTTGGTTGTGTTTTTATTGTGAAGTTTAGGGGTGGGTCCAGTTTGCAGGTGTCTGTGTCAGGCACTGCAGTCCACAGTGTCTGCTTTTGTAGCATCACTTGGTACTCCAATGCTGCTTCTGTGGGGACAGATCCAATCTGTTTGAGCTGTCCCTGGCATACTCTGCTGATGTCTTGCTAACCAGATTTGCAAGTGTAATTACAGGCTTAGAGGTGAACTGCAGTGCTGCCTTAAATGTCAAATCTCATTAGAAATATGGGCACAACACAACTACCACTTGAATCTGCTCCAAGTGGTACTGTAAATAAGTGTGTCTTAACAAGGAAACAGAAGGTTAGGATGAGCCTTTGGGACTTTTTTTGCATGCTATGACATTAACTGTAGAATTTGTCCTGCTTCTGTTGGGCATTAAACATCTGCTCCACTGGCTGCACTGGAAGTACAGCTCTGACCTCCCAGGATTTGGCATGAGTGGCACATACAGCAAAAGGAGAACAGGTTATTATTTGGCCACAAAGCATCAGAAATACGAGCTATGAGCACAAGCTGAGCTGCCTGGATAAATTAAGGTGTTGCTTTGTCTACTGTGGTTTGCAATGTTGAGAGAGGTACTTGGATGGATCTCCTTTTCCCTCCTGTCACTGGAGCTCTTGGCCTTTGTGGAAAGGCCGAGTGTTCGGATCACCAGCTGTGCTTTCTGTGGCAGGAAAACAGATTGAGTTGTGTTGGCTGCCTCCTCCTCAGAGCACCCACAGTCCAGCAGAGGCCAGGAAGATGTGCCTTTGAGGAGTGTTCCCTCAGATAAATTACAGGATAAATTGCTCTCCTGCTCATAAACTGGGCTGACCAGGCCAGCTTACTGTCATCTGCCCCAGGGCAGCCCTGGATTGTGGTGGAACTGCAGAACCTCTGTGGTGGCAGCCAAGCCATGCTGGTCTCACTCTGGCACAGTCCCTCCAGTGTGGGGCAGATGATGGTGTCCTGCTCACAGTTAATTTCTTTGGTCCCTTGCCATGATTTAAAGCCTTCTCTTAGTCACACTAGTGTGAGGAGGTGGTCACCCTGCAGCATTTCAGTTCACTCTTATAATGCTTTTCTGTTTTCTGTTTCTCCTGTAACACATTTGCCTTCTGTAAATACCCAAACCATTTCGATTAGAGAGCAGCACCCTCTTTTATGGTGAAAACTAGAATGATTTATTTATTTCCTGACATATTCTTGGATCATCTCTAGGGCTAATAGGAGTTAGTCCTGGTTTTAACTTGAATTTCTTTTGTTTTACACATGTGTATGATTTTAATTATTTTGGTTTTGTATCTGTTACTTTGCAAAAATTTGCACCAAGCCCTCTGAATCATGCACTTCCCTTGTTGTTTTGTTTTTACGGAAAATTAAAGCTGGTGGCTTTACTTTGTAAACTGAAGTAAACACAACCTGTTCTGTAAACCACACTAAGTGTATGGCCATGACCACCACATTTACAGCCACGTGAGATTGCACAAGCCTCTGCAAGTGCTTTTCTTTCACAGACTGGGTGAACCTGAAGGTGCCTGGAAAGCTGTGCCATGGTGACAGTGTGAGGCTGGCCTGGAAGGGAGCAGCTCTGAGGGGCAGTGCTGAGCACCTGCTCTCTTCTGAGGAAGCTTCCAGTCCTCTGGAAGCAAAACTTCTGTCCCCATGCCAGAGCTGCAGCATGAGAAGCACTTGCATCTTGAATACAGGGTTCTGGTTTGGGGTTGCATGGGTTGCTGACCATGTCACACAGCTGTGACAGGGCCACAGGGTGGGTCTTTTCTACTCTCGTGGTCACCAACTTGAGAAAACTTCCTGGAAGAGCTGTCAGAATGGGAAGAAGGAGCTTCTCTCACCACCTCCTGAAGTCTGCTACCTTCTACTTTGGAAATGACCTAGACTGAGTCACTTCTCATCACACTGAATCTGTCTTCCCTTTTTACTGTCTCCTTCTGAAGGTAAGTGATTTATTCTGTGTCCATGCAATTCTGTCATAAACTTATTGATGAAGCTATTCTTAGTATCACTGGCCTTTTTCCTGATATTCCCCATAGCCAAGCATGTGTTTTTATTGCCAGAAAGCAGAGCTGCTTCTGGCCCTAGCCACGTGGACAGCAACTTGGTTTATTTTTTTATTGTTTTTTCTTTTTTTTTTTCTTTTTTTTTTATTTCAATCAGAAGACTTGCAGTATATCTTGCTGCTGGCACTGATGGCAGCAGGGTGAATGCTGCAGGGTTTGGATTGCTTTTCTTTTTAGGTCCAAATGGCAATGGGTTCACCTGCCAGGCCTTTGGGCACTTGCCACTGAGTCAGCAGATGGAAAATATTTGGCTCTTAGAGGCAGCCTGTGTCCCCCAGAAAGGAGAAGTTGCAGGTCTAGTGAGAGACAAATTGTGGTATTTATGGTGTGCTGTTAGTTATGTGAACTTCTTAATTTTGCTTTAGAGTAGCAAACTTCCCTAACTGGATTCCCTGTTCCTTCCCAACCTGACTCCTTCCCCATGCCAGCAGCAGGAGTCCTGGGCCTGGCAGAGTGCACCTTCCTCACCCTGAAGGGAAGTTGTGCCATACACAGAGCCACCAAATGGGTGTCTGAGCTCCTGGAAGAGGCCGGGCTGTGTTGCCTGGCTGCCCCTTCCCCACTTGGGACAGGGCTGCACAGAGCCAGCACTGCTTCCCACTCAGGAAAGCAGGTGAGAAAGCAAGATCCACCCTAGCAGAGATTCCCCACAGTGCCCAGGGAGTTTCCCGGGGTACCTGAGCTGGAAATTCAGCTCACAGTCAACATTCTCTGTAGGAAAGTCACTGCAAATTTTCCTGTTAATTAAAAGTGTGAAGAGCAGGGTATTTGGTATTTCCCTGAGCAAAGAGGAGGTAATTAGTCATCCTACTCATATTTCAAATATGGAAGGTGGATCTGGCAGGAGAACAGTAGGTTAAATGGGATATTCTTGCTTGTCCACACATTTGGAGAGTGCTTTCTTTTCCCCCTGCTATCCCAACAGCTCTAGGTAAGAGGCACCAAGCATTCAGCTACATAAACAAAAGCTTTAAAACAGAGGTAGCAGCCTTTAAAGCAAGTTTGCAGCAAAGGTACAGCTCATTCTCACCAATGTGGTGCTCAAAATTGCATGCTGTAAAATAGCTGCCACCTGGTACCTGTGAATTGGCTGCCTTTTATTCATTATTGGCATCTGAAAATACCTGGAGTACCCTTGTTAGTTATTTCCATCTGGGAGAGCGAGTGCTGTTTAATCGTGCCAGTTTATATCTCTCCTGTAAGTTCATCCCTTCCAGGGGGCTAATCCTCCCCCAAGCTCTCCTTCAGGTCTTGTGAAAGCTGTCCTAAGTCCACAAACAGTGGCAGCTCAGATGTTTGAGTAGTTTGGATGCATTTCTCCAAGTGACAAAGTGACAACTCCAGTGCATAAGTAAGCGAACTGAAAATCGTCATTATTTATCAACAGTTGCTTACTGTGCAGGGCCAACATGCTCTTGGGGCCACAAACATGGGCTTATGTGTAGGAGACTCACCTGCAGGGGAGAGAGCAGTAAAGAGGAGGAGGTGTACGCAGGTAAAGGAAATAGATTACTAGATTAATCTTCACTTGAATAATGGGTATAACAGAAGGTAGAGGCTTAGTTATGGTTTGATAACCAGACTTTGCAATGAGCATAAGGAAGGCAAACTCCTTAAACAAAAAGACAATGGCTTGAAGGGTCCCACCTACCCTAAACTCCTGCCACAGCACAGGGCAGATTTTCAGTAGCTGTGAATTGCAGGAGTATTCAGGAGTGTTGCTGTTTGAATTGTCTCCCATTTGGCTTCAAAGCTAATTCCCACTTATGCCAGGAGCTAGTTGATAATTCTTGTAGCATAATGATTATAGACTGTGCAGTAACAACCGCAGTTACATTGGAAAATAGGTTGAAGTCAGAGAATCATTCTTTCTGATCTTGAAATTTATGAAGACAGCTGCATTGGCTCACATGCAGGAGTTTTCTGTGTTTGGTGGTTTTTTTTTGTTGTTGTTGTTGTTTGGGGTTTTTTTGTTTTGTTTTGTTTTACTTTTTTAAAAGCTTTTTTTTCTTTTTCTTTTTTTTTCATCTGAAAGAGTGAGTTCTGTTAGAATTGCTTGGGCTTCTCAAAGACAGACCAGTTACAAGACACTCAGTCTTCAAGTCAGTACTGCGACAGGACTACCTAGAAAGGGACAGAATTTATTTATATTAAATGTCAGTAAGAAACCACAGACTGTGTCATAAATCACCTGCCCTGCAGGCCTCTGAAGCTGATTTACACCTGTCACTGGTCAGCCAGCCTTCTTTTTTAATCCTCTTCATGCTGAAGGCTTATTGACTAACATATCAATGGTTCTTGCAGTAGCAACTTGTTCACCCTTGTCCCCTGTATCTGTCTCATGGCTTCACTTATGACAAGTGCTAAGCCTGTCTTTCTTCAGGTACATCTCAGGATTGTGTGTTTGCTGTGTGCTTGGATGTAAGAGATGAGAGGGTGGGAGAGGCTGCTCTGTAGGAGGGAACTATGACAGTATGTGTGAAAAGTGCCTCTTAAGAGATATATGCACTACATCTACAAAAACCAGTCTCTTCTAATTTTATTGTTGTTTTTTGTTTTGGTTTGTTTTGGTCTCTTTTTTTTGGTGGGAACAGGAGAGGAATTCTGATATGCATTTGGAACTTTGAATCTCAGAGATTCAAAACCACTGTCTATTTCAAATTTGAGTGAGGATTTCTTGTGATTGTGATTTCCCCCCATCCTGTTGCTTTTTCAGAAGACAGTGGTGGAGGGTGATTACATGCTGAGCATTACTGTGTTTGGTAGTGCAGATGGAGCTCCTCTGAGCTCGTCCATTCAGCCTGTCCCTGGATATCATCAGTCTCTCTTCTGGCTCTCAAATGTTTGACATCTCCTCTGAAAGCCTGCAGCAGACTGGAGAGATGCTGCCCACTGACCCCACAGTCCTGGTTAAATTCAGTGGCTCATCCTCAACAGCAGTGTGTTAAGGGACCTTTCCTGTCTCACCATCCAGGAGCTGCTCTGGCAGTCACACTTCCACTCCCTGAGCTGTGCGAAACCCAGAACTGAGCTGGTCAGGAAACCTTTTCTCTGACTGTGAGTGTGGGGTGTGCAGCAAGTCAAGAGGGGCACCCATGGGGTCACTGGAGCCACCCACTGTGAAGGGGCTTTGTTCCCAGCAGCGACAGCTTGGAGTGGTGGCAGTGTGACTGCCAGAGTGGCTCCTGGATGGTCAGACAGGAGAGTTTCCTTAAGAACTTCAAGGAAAAGGAGCTGCCATCATCTAGCCATTCCCCTGTCGGAGTGTTCTGTAGTCTTTAAAAAGTCCTGCTCTTTGAAATCAAAGTAAATGCTGCAGTAAATGGGAGCTGAGAGCATTTGCCATGAACCTCCTCCTAGCTTATTGAAATGTATGAGCTGGTGTGAAAAAGACACCCACGCTTGTCAGCGTGGAACAAACAAAAAGCCCATTTTCAAAAGCTTATTTCTTTGGCTTTACCCAATGCTTAATCTAATCCACTGTTTGTCTGCATCAACATAGCTGTCCTCCTTTGCCTGGGGTTTACAGTGTGGAGAGGAAATTACTCAAGGTCTGGACCTCTCTCATATTTTTTCTTTTTTTCCTGACTAATTGTGGTTGGCTGATTGACTCACAGAGCCGGTGATGCCTTCAGAGGGCAGCAGCAGCCTCTCTCCACTCCTCCTCCTCCTTGGCTCAGCTCTATATGAAATAGAGAGTGAGGGTGGGTTCAGCAGCAGACCCTGCTCTTTGTAGGGACTCTGGAGAGACCAGCTGAGCAGAAACAGGCCTTTGAGGGAGTGACTGTTTGAGATATGTTTTAGTTATTTTTTATTTGCAGATATATTTTTCCTACATTGCTTGTTTGGGATTGCCCTCATTGAGGGAGCCTCCAATAGGCTTTTGAGAGTCTCAGAGGAAAGCAAATTTGTCCCTGTCTCTTAGCCTCCAAGCCTGCCCTCCCTTCCCCAGGCTCTGCCTGGGACAGTGGCACTCCTCACCTCTGTTTCCACTGTGTGCTGTGGGGCCTCTGGCTCGGGTTGTACCAGGTGTTACTGCAGAAAATGTGGGTTTGGGAGGAGGAGAGCAGAACCCATGGGCTAAGCCCTGAAAGTCTTTCTTTCAGTGAGGGGGTCCAAAATTGAACATGGGATTAGAGATGTAGCTCAAAGGAACAGTGAGTTAGTACAATTCTGTGGGAGAAAGGCTTACCCACACTTTTATCCTTTCTCATTTTGGTAAGGACATGTGATGGTGTTGGATGCACAGTTCTGGCTCAAAAGCCTGGGGACAGTTGGACTGGACTGGGGCAATTTTCATTAGAATTTATTTTTCTTTATATAGATACATTATTATATATTATACATGATCTATTTATAGTATACATTTGTATATATTTAATACTGTACATCAATATAATACTGCATTTGATAATTTAAAGCATGTCTATGTATATAATATGCTTTTTTATTTTTGCATTGAGTTTGTTATCTTGATAATTACTTTATTTATCTGACACTATTACAACTGGACTGAGAATATATAGGAAACAAAAATAGGCAGAGGTTAAAATATGGCTCCTTTGCATTCACACCTTGGTTTCCACTGTTGTTTGAAAGCAGCCAAGGAATCAAGAAATCCACTGTGGCTGTTCATTGCTGTCCTGGGTGTTTGGTGGTCTGACCTCCCTTTTCCCAACAGCACTGAATTTACCTTTCAGGATAGTTATGTTTCTAGCCGTATAAAGTCTAAATCTCTTCCATTCCCCATGGATCCAAAAGCACACACTGTACAGATCACCGAGATGAATTCAAAATATTCAGTCTCTTCATTTTATCTAGAAGGATGAGTACAGGCACATGCCTGTATAAAGGACTTTTGCATGAAGAAACTCAAGCTCAGGGAGTTGTTTCTAGGTGAATCATACTGGAGGCACTTGCTTAAGCAAGTCTAAACTCCACACTGTGAAGTTTATCACACCTGGGTGTGATACTGAAACTAAGAACACTTTTATGTGTCACTTTTCCTGGCAGTGCTTTCGCTCCTTAACACTCTGTTAGCAAAGGCCAAGGTCATACCTGGCTGAAACTATTCCTTTACTAAAGACAGCAACAGAAACAAAGTTAAATCTTGGAAAGAAACAAGTCCAGGCAGGCAGGAATACCAGAATGGAAATAGGAGTGCTAACTCAAGCATACTGTTGTAGGATTCAACAGGTCAAACTCCTTCCCACCTTCACCTGACACCTGCTATGTGAGCATAGAGGGGGAGGAGCAGCTGCTGCTGGAGACAGAAGGGAAAACCAGCAAGTTACTAATACTGATCTGTAGCAGGAATCAGGACCCTGCACAGGGTCAGACAGGTCACACAATGAAAGGTTTGTGTTTTTGCCTTTCTATTTTTTTTTTCCACGTGTGTCAATTATCAGCTGAGTTTCATGGAAAGCAGGTTCTGTCTTAGAGGGCTAAGAAGCTGAAACCTCGCATTTTTGGGCAGGCTTTTAGGAGGCTATCTCTCCTGCTTCTAATCAGCTGAGAGAATGGAGGAGGGTTTTGTTTTGCTTTGTTTTTCAAAACTGTCAGTACCAAACTGCAAAAATACTGCTCTGTTTACACTTTGTTCCCTTCACTGTTGAGTGGGATAAGGCTCTGGACAAAAGCCACCAGAAAACATGGCCTGTAAATCCATTCTGCCCCAGGCCAACACCTGTCAAGTCTGGCCAAGTCAAGTCAAACCTGCTGGTACCTCAGTGAGAAATTCAGCTGGAATCTCCAGGACCATGGGTAGACCCGGGCTTTCCCCTGCTTGATCAGCAGGTGACTGGCTGCAACAGCCATCTCCCCTGGCCTGCAGAGCAGCCAGCTCCTGGAGGCAACAAAGAGTTGACTGCAACAAAGGAGCAGCATGGAATCGCTGAGAGATCAGTCAGAGCACAAACCAAAAGGAAAAGAAGGCTCACTGGTTGAGGCTGGGACTGCAGCTAATAAAGAAATTATTTTCCTGTTGCACAATCTCCTCCTTGCACGCAGTTTCATCAAGTTTCCTATTCCATTAGAGAGGAAAACCCCGAGCCAAAATGGAACTTTCAAAACTGTGAAATGCAAGTGGTTGTTTCAGTGGAGCAAACATGTTCAAAGAACATGGTCACCAGAAGGACAAACAGTGAAGCAGGGCCCCAGCATTTGGGTGGAAAGATTATCTTCATGATGCTGTAGCTCAGTCTTCATTTGCTCTGCATTCAGCACACACTAGCAAGGTAAATTAGTTTTTACAGGTTTGTTGTGGTTTTTTGGTTATGTTTTTTGTTTTTTGTTTTTTTTTTTTTTGAAACAGAAGGAATTGCAGTCTTTTAGAAGGGTCGAGAAGTGGTGGCAACAAGTCCACTTGGGCTAAAAACATGAGTGAGGAGGGACTCAAGATATGACCACTACTTCAGAATCTTTCTTCTTCTATGCAGAAAAGAGGAAATGAATAAAAGAGAGGACAGGAGAAACAAGGACACTTCTGACTGAGGGTTGGCTTTTTTAATGCTCTTGTGAACTGGAAAGGACTGCAGAACTAGCATGAGCTCTTCACCCATTCTGAGCCCCGACAAGGTTAAAATAACTTAAACAAGTATCTGCCTGTGTGCTCAGAGACACATACTTATCAAGGTGGCTAGTTTTAATTGTAAAAACTTAAAAAAGACCTGAAGGCCACAGCTCCTGACATTTGGTACTTCAAGGTCACTAAGAATGTCATGTCCTGTGAGGATGGTGATGGCTCAAGGGTTGACTGAGTCCAGTGTGGTCAAGCTCTCCCTTCCAAATGGAGTAGACAAAGGCTCAGTGGTGGCAAATGATGAGCATTGTAGTAAGGCAGCTGAGGCTCCATTTTCTTCATGTGGGAAAAAACAATTCTTTATTCACATCCCTTATTTTTTATACAGTTTTCACAGACCTTGTGTGCAGCACCTATTGGCTGTAGTTTTCTTACTACATTTTTTGGTCAGAAGGTGATTGGTGTGTACTGGCTAAGATTCACATTGTTTACATTTTTCCTTTTTGGGTTCTCATGGAACAGATCTTACTGTTTACACAAATGCACTTATTTTTCAACCCAAGCATAGTTTGTTGAGTTAAAGAACCTTTCATACCAAGATTGTTTTCGCATGGGGACTTGCAAATTGCTGAACTACACTTAGAACAGATGACAGGCTCACTATTAATTTAATAGAACAGGCCTGATTTTATAAGGCCTTTCTTTTATAATTCTTCTACCTGTGGCAACAGATGTGAGGATGAGACCACTGCCAGGGAAGGGTTTCCTTTGGTAAGTTTTTGTGCTAGCATAAAAATTTCCTGTTTGAGTGGAATGACATTTTTTGGTTTTTGGTTTTTTTTTTAAATCCAAGATGAGTAACAGGCAGAATTCATCAGCCCTCTTACTCATTTCATCCAGACAGGCCTTAGATTTCCTCCTCACCATTTTTGGTCCACTAACCTCCCCTTTTATTGCCTTGTTTTTGCTGCATATGCCAATACCACACTCAACCCTTTTCAGGGCTAATTTGGGAAGTATTGTTGACTTCTGTAAATGCTGTCTTGGAACAGGCTAGAGTCACAGCTCCTAAATGAGAGACAGCACAGAAGAGCTGAAGTTTAGCACAGTGTAGTAAGGAATGGCAAAGGGAGTTTCTCTTTCCAGCCAGCAAAGCTGGAGTGTTTGGCTCTGGCTTTTTGGGGATGAGGAAGGTAGCAAAGCAACTGTTTTGGTACAATTTAACTGTTTTGTTAAAGGATTTTAGCTAAAACAAACATGTTCTTCTTGTGAAGTCACTGCAATGGACTGGTATTTGTTCAGGAAAATATCCAGTCAGAGTATCCTGGTCCATAGCTAGTTCAGCCATTTTTTTTTTCCCAGAAATATACAGGTACATGTACGTTTGTATTTACACAGGTGTGAACATGTTCCTATATTGCTGCTCTTCTGCTTCTGCATGTGGACTTTCCATTCTAGGGGCAGCTGCAAATGCCAGCTTTTCCTGCTTAAAAAAGGTCATTATTACTTCATCTCATCAAAAGATTTTAGTGCACTTACAATATGGAACACTAAAAATAGATTAACACAACATAGCTGAGCAGGCCTTCCTATCCATTAGTAATGGAAGCTAATAGGACCAACCTAATGGATGAAAGACAAAGTCATAATTAGCTTGACATTAACAGCACATTACTGCAGTAACATTAACTTAGAAGAATCTTAACATTTTGAATATCCCTTCCTGCAGATGCTATTAAAAACAGATCCAGGCTGAGATAAATCAGAGATTGCAGTAAAGAGGAACTCCCTCTGGTTTCTGATCTCAATCTCCTGCAAGAAAGTTTCAGCCCATAGTTGCTTTTATGACAAATAAAACAAGCAAGCAGATGGGGCCAGAGAGGTGAGTGTGCAGCTTTTTTGAGTTACATCTTAATCGTCCTGTACTTTATGAGAACACTTAGTTTATTATCTATTACATGAGCTGTATCTTCTAGTAATGAATTAAACTATCAATACCCTTTATAAATGCCAGAAAGTTTTTATATTGAAATATATTCTTTGCCTTCTTGGTGCTATATGACTCCAGCCACCTCTGAAACCCACAAGACAGAGAAAATACCACAGCATCAGTTGTCCTGTATCAGTTAATATTTTTGAATAGCCCTCCATATGAATAAACATGCAACATGCAGTACACAGTTTAATTAGTTTATTTCTTAAAGTTCTGTCAGAAACATAGCTGTGCATTAATTACAAAATATATTAAACTATCAGTCAATTTATCCAAGGGAACAGGAGTACTTTCATTCTGTTCAAATGCAAACCTATACAAACCTTTAACATTGACACAGAATAATTTTTTTGCATCCGTCATCAATGTATTTGGTCTGCTGCCATCTCTAAATAAAAATGAAAGGTCACCCTGATTTCTTTTCATTAGCAAGTTTAATCCCTTGATAGCAAACATAACCAGACATATCATGAGACCACTTAAAAAACAACTCTATACATCTCACATTATCTGAGCTCCCACATATACATTACATACCAACATTTTTAGCAAAATAATTTTCCCTGCCCTGCAGGGGAAGACATTCAGAGGCAAAGAGATAACACGTTCATAATATATTATAATTGGGAAATTTGTGCCATAGCAGCTTTGCAATTACACACACTAAGAGTCGGTGACTTAAAACATGTTAAAGACAACAGAAATTTGGAAGATAGAAGAAGCTAAGCCACTTTTTAAACCACCTTGAGATCTAGTAATGTTGCAAAGCATTGAGTTACAGAACAAAACCCCATTGCTGAACAAGTTAGACAGGACACAGGTTAATTAAAATATTTCTTTGATTTAGAGATGACTCAATGCTGCAGACCTTTCTCCTTCCATTTAAATAGTTCTAGCAATTATACCTCAATCCACCATGTAAAACAAGTTGTCAAAGGGAGAGATTTGAAGAAAAGGGAAAGAGGAAAATGGAACAAGTACACTAATAAATATTTCATTAAGATTTATAATCTTTTTATGACAGTAAGATTTAACTGATACTTAGCAAATTAGCTCTGACAGTCTCTCATGTAATATTCTGACAGTACAGTAATTTGACATCAGGGTTCTAGTTGGTAACATAAAATACCAGTAGAATAGCAGCAGTGAATAAAGCATCCATATTACTGTGGCCAATACAGAATTATACATGCAGTAGCCTTCTATTCCCTATTGGCTTGTGCTATTGTACAATTTTAACCTGAATCATTTAAACCCTGCCACCACAGGGAGTTTCCTCCTCAGAGGCAGAAGTATATCAGATCTAGCAGATAAGACTCAAAGCAAAAATTCCATTCAGAATATAAATCTTCAAAAGCAAAGAAAGTGTTAATGCATTTAGTGGGTCTTGGGTATAATTGATTTGAACAGAGAATAAGGACATTTTTCTTATTGCTAGGCTTGAGGAAGGACCTGGAGCAGGAAGAAGCTCTCAAATGACAAGTGTTTTTCTTACTGCTTCCCCCTTCTGCCCCTCAAAAAAACACGGGGAACAAAAAAGAGTGGCAGTTTTTGAGCATCTTGAAAAAAACATGGATAGGTAACAGCCTGAAAATAGAGAACTTGTGTACAGTGCCTTCTGTGCAGAGTGGCTCTGGGCACTGCCATGGACATCAACAGCTCTTGGTTAAAATGGCTTTACTGGGAATGCTCCAACTGAAGACACTCCAGAACAATTCAGCTGACAGGATAAGGCTATTAATTATAAAATCGACTTTGGTTTTAAAGAGGAGATCTTTCCCTATTTTGAGTAACATATGCTCACCTTTCCCCTGACTGAGAATACACCAAAGTCACCAACAGCTAACTGCATTTATCATAAGCCAGTAAGTTCAAGTTTCAGTAGTGACAATACTCCGTTGAACACAATCCCTCTTCCATCTAATAGGTGCTACTCGCACAAGAAATTTTACTTATCTGGATATGATGAACAAAGTGGTAGGTTGGGCCCTGGAACTTTTACCTCTCATGAAGGCAAGCAGAGTATCCTCTCAAACCACTAAAGTATAGCAAGTAGTCTTTCTTTAGGCTTGTTTATATTAAGCAATGTGCCCTTTCCCCACTGGTATTGCTTGGATGAGGCCAGATAGTTGGAACACTCTTCAGTATCTCTTAAGCTGCAGTTTCTCCAGTCTGTAGGTTGTTTCACTAGTCTGCATAAATACTACACATAAGCTCATATAACGCTTAGTTCTTTCTTTGGTATCTGAACATGTACTTAAGTTATGTGGTAAACAGAACATTTTTCTTCCCTCCTTTTAAAGACAAGATTCAGAACATTATCAGCACCATGGAAGTTTAAATTTTTAGCACCAGTGAACTTGAACTATTCAGCTTTGACTGGTCAAAACTAACACTTACATGGCATATAATCAGTCAGTACAGAAAACAATAAACACAGAAAACACAGCATTAGGAACCTCATGAACCTCTGACAAAGTGAATCAATCTAGTGTTTGATAAATGAGTAACTATGGAAGCCAGATTTTCTTCCTAAAAGTAAACAGGATTATAGTTTTTCCTCACACTGCTGAATTAATAGGCTTTCCTTACCATCCAAATTGCTGAGTTGGCCCAGCTCCTATTGTCTAAAGGGACAGGAAATACCCAAAGCAGTTGGATGCTGATATGGCCAGCTGCCCATGGAGAATTCACAAAGGATAACTTGGGTACCTCACCCACAACACCAAGACATCACTTGAACAGATGCAGGTCACAAGCTCAGCTTTGGTACAAATTCGGGTTTCAACAGTAAAACAAATTCTGGATCACCCTCTCTGTACACCCCTTTGCTCATGTGTGCACTCATAACCTGAAACATGTCCAGTACTAAGAGATCCACCAGCACAAAGGGATTTCATTCAAATGCTAAACTTGTATATCTCTTGATGATTGTGGTTGACATTCTGGGCCTAGAGCATACACTTACAGAAAGATTTATAAAAATAAAGAGAATTAGGGAGACACCTTCAGACCACCTTACAAATATTTCTTCAGTGAACTCAGTTCAGAGTCATTTAACCTTCTCCACAACACTACTTCTTATCTTTTTGGAAATACCAACATCAACTCTGCATCAACATGCAACTTCCTGAAGAAGGAAAGGGTCAAAGCATACCCGAACCCTTGGTGACATGAACAAAGTCTTAACCCTAACTTCAAACTTCAAGAGACACAAAGCCAATGCAAAATTCTAGATAAACTCTCTCAACTTTCCCAAGCTCTGTGAAAAAAACAAATGAAAAAATCCCTCATCTTTATTAATTTCACTCCTTTCCTTGCAACAGCATCTATTCCAAGGCACTGAGGTGAAAAGACTTACAGGTCTATTTGATATGACTGAAGTTTTACTGATCTGGGATGCACAGGTTCTGCAACAGGATTTTCCTGTAGGCAGTTTTGATTAACACTTCATTTAGTTAGCTTGCTACAGAAATAGCTTTTTACTTTAAGAGAGAACCTTACCAAATATTTAAACATATGACCTCATATAGAAAAAAAATATACCGGCAACAACCAAGTTCCATTCAGATGAAGATCAACTACGTTGGCAACTCTGATCTTTTTCAAATGCAGCCTTTGTGGACAATGAAGCACTTTTGCGATCTGGGTGGAAAAATATGAGTAAAGCTCCATTGCTCTGGTTAGGGCTTGCAGGCTACATGGCTCCATCAGTACTGCGGGGCTGGAACCCTTCCCTGCGGACACTGTTCAAGTCCAGGCGCGTCAGAACCTCGCAGCGCACCAGGAGCGTGTCGTCCTTGATGAAGGTTCTCTGCTTCAAGTTCCGCAGGTGCATGAAAGTCACATAACCAAAGCCTTTGGGATTGCGGTGAATTGTCGGTCTCTGGAAGGCCAGCAGCTCTGGCTTGGCTTCCATCACCTCTTCATGGTTCTGCCTTTCTGGGCCTTCTGATTGATCCAAAATAGAAAGTCGTATGGTGCCTTGGAAAGGCCAGGGCAGGTGGCTGTCATATTCCCCTTGCATAGTGTGGACAAACAGAGAGATAAAATTAGCACAGCGCTGAGCACTTGGTAACTGGATATGCAGGCGCAAGCACAGCTTGTAGCCAGGCTTCCCTGTATAAAAGCCAGGACTGTGCATCACTACAGGTCTCTCCTCTTCCTGGGCTTTCTGGAGTCCACTGAAGTTCTCAATCTTCCAGATATAAATACCATTACATTGCTGTGCCTCCATTTCAGTAATCCTTCCCTCCAAATTTCGGATTGTACGTTTGAGTTCTGCCATGTGAGTGTTCTGAGTCTCCATTTTAGCAATGAGTTCCCTGATTTGGTGATCTTGTCTTACCAGACGACCTTCCAACTGCTGAATAGTTTCCTTGAAGTTTTCAACTTCTGGATTGCAGTCATAGGCAGCATGTGACACGTGTGAGAACAGAGCAGGCTCAAAGGGTAGGCCATTGATGAAGGATACAGGATTTGCAGCAGTAACATTGATATTCTGAAAACTCTGAGCCATCATCCTCATGTGAACCTGAGTGAACTCCTGCATATGTCGTGCCAGTTCATTCCTTTGCATCTAGGATTTAAGAGATACGGCATTAGGAACACATCAAACATCTGCAAGCACATTTTAATTGTTCACAGAGCTTTTTAAATTTGAAAAAGCAATTTTGAAATGCAATGTATCAACATGCACTGTTTCAGCATTAAGATACCTCAAAACAAAAAACCCACAACCACAAATCACTGAGGATTCTGGGCTGGTGAATGAGACAAGAATAGGAAAACACATTACAAAAGCAACAGAAAATCACGCAGAAGGTCTGCAATTCAGAAGATACTGGTAACAGGCTTACCTTTTCAGGACACCCAAAGGCATTGTAAAAACATGGCACTGGGGCAGTAGGACAATCATTGTCGTAATGGTTAGGCATCTAAAACAAATCAGATTTGATATTACTTCTCCATCAAGAGTATTCTCTTATCCAAAAAGGATGCAGCTGGATGGATTTTGAACAGGTACCTTAAGTCAAATCAGTTTATACCCATGTAATTTCTTAAGAGAATACAGAAGTTTTGAACAAAAATGTTAGCTGATAAAAATTAAACACCCCACTTGTATGTACTGTAACAATTAATTGACTTTGTTCTGAAATCAGGCCTCAGAAAGCATTCAGGTTTCCTTGCTAGACCAAACACCTTTTGTTTCTAGCCTATCCTCCTGCCAGATTATGTTCGATTCCTTCCCTTCTAAAGGACTTGCACATACTCATTGTATCTCTCTTTATTATCATCTTCCTCAAAAAGTTCAAGTTTCTTCAAGTTTTTTTGTGGTCCATGTTTTCCAGATCCAGATCAGTCATCTCACTGCTCTGGATCCTCCCTATCCACCCTCCCTCAAAAGCACAACAACTTCAACTGATGCCTTATGAGCCCTAAACAGAGCAAATCATAATTCAGTGTTTCACAGGCAGAATCCCCGTTTATATAACCCAAGTGTTTGCCTTGTTTAAATACCATGATGAAGCACAAGGCTAACAGAGGTCAGCTATTATTACAAATGTTTAGCATTCCCTGTTCCCCACTTCTGCAGTTCATTATTCTACCTAACAACAGACTTTTTCCTTTGTCATTACTAAGCTCAATCCTGTTTTTCAGAGTATTTGTGCAAGATCATTTTACAAGATCATTCTTTATTTAAACTCGAGCCATCAACATAGTTGCCATCCCATATTAAACAAATCAATATTTATTATTTTCCTGCCAATGAAGTTATTATTGAGCAGAAGAAATAATAATGGCTATTACAACAGTAATGGACAAGCAGTATTCCAGCCAGCATACCCATTTGGTAGTACATTTACTTATAGCTACTTTCCAACAGTGGCTTTCCAAGTACTAAAACTCTCCCTCTGTGCCCAAATCAAAGCCTCCTCTTGTAATGTCAGCCATAACCACTGGCAACTGCTGGTATTTTTTCAACTCCATTTAAGATCAAAGACAAGCAGCATGGCACCTGTCAAGAAGCAGTACAGCTGAACAATGTGATGTGCAGCCAAAATCCTACAGATCCGTGCAACCGCAAGCTGGAGCAGCATTTAAGGGAGTATCATACCTGATTGGACATTTTCAGAGACAGGCAGGTAGGGATTTAGCAGCTAGTAACAAACTGTGTCTCTGTGTTTAATTTCTGACTAAGGAAGTGATGTAAATACGAAACACCTGACTTGGAATAAACAGAGGAAAAGGGAGAAAGGGAGTCTCTCACCTGCTCTCTGATGAGCACCGTGTTGCAATATTCACAATATACATTGGCAAGTGGGCAGGTTTGGTCATGAAGCTTAAGTGAGCAAACAGAAAAAAGAAAGGGGAGAAACCATCAGTAAAGTTACCCAATTTAAGAGAGGGCTGATTACTCTTGCTCACACATTGGATTTTTATTTATATTCGTAATTTTGCATTTAGCTGTATGCAACTGCAAAACAAAGACAATCCCTTTACCCTGAACAGTATGTTTTCTATTACTGTTTTTTCCTGGACTTATACAAGAGATTCATAGAGTTGCAGATATTTTATTTCCTAAAGCTTTTATGTTCCAATGAAATCTGATTTTAACCACAAGTTTCTAAAATTCATGTTCAATTTTACTGGAACTATATGAAAGCGCTTTCTTTATTATTATTTATTTATTTTTATTTGTATTGTTGGACTATATTAGGTACATTTGATTGACAATACACAATATTAACATCCAAGGGCATTTAATAGTCCTTGAGATACAACACTCCTATATATAGATAAAGAAATGGTAACAGCAATAGGAAAGTATTATCCTCAGTATCACCTGAGTGAAAAATGCAGAGCCAGGTAAAGAGTTCAGAAATTATCTTGGTGTTCTGTGGTAGCAGATAACCCTAAAAGATTTATCTCCTGATACATCCTCTCTCCCAGGCATAAAAACTACAGATGTAAATAGTGCTTTTTCTATTTTATGGGCAGTAGATACTGGCCTGTCTGATAGTAAGGTCAGAAATCAGTGGTTCTTACACAAATCCACAAGTCTTCTCACACCACATGGTTCGGTTCCCAGTAAGTTTGTATTTAAGGACAATCTCTCCCCAACTTTTGCCTGTTCCAGGCTTGTGTCATGAGTTTGTAGCTTCTAAGCTGTGCAGCAGCCCAAAAATCCCTTCTAGACCAAAACCTTTTAGTTTTTGTTTGTTTTTTAACTGCTGTTCCCTTTCCAAGCAAATCCATGTGAATGCAGGTTGACAACCTGAGACTCCTGCTAAATACCTCTTTATCTTCATAGGCCATAGATGTGGCACAGTTTGGGCAGCACACTTGGCGCCTCGGACACTCTTGGGTCATGTGCTCCTTCAGATGGTTCTTTGGGAAGGTTCCTTGGCACTGTGGGCATTCCACAGTGGAAAAATCACACTGCAGCTGGTGGTCCTGCAGAAAGGCAGAAGAGGGGTTTGATACTTCAAACAAGAACTTTCATCTCATCCATTTTCATGAGAAAACACAGTGCAAGACAAAGAAATCACAAACTTTCCTTCATGCAAGGAAATCCTTATACACTTATGCTGACTCTACCAACAGCCTGTTACTGTCCCACTATTAAGGTCAGGGTTTCATGTATTCAGAGCTTTAAGAAAGTTCTCAGTAAAAATTTAATTTTATATTTATCATTTTAACTGCATATATTATTTTCCAAAACTATTATTTCAACTAATATATGTAGCTACTTAGAGAGACTATTAAACTGAGTTTAAGAAATTTGTGTGAAGCACAAACATAGCTGCTCAAAAGACAAACATCAATGATCCTCAGCAGAAAGCTGTATTAGTAAAACTGTCATGCACTGTGAAGTTCACTTGAGAATCACCTAACTACCATTAAATACTCATTAAAAACCCATATGTGTAGCTATAGACTTGAAAGAAAAATGCATCGAGTCAGTATAAATGAGTACCACGTATGACCTGGTTTATTTATTATTAAATATTATTATAATATTTAAGTCATTTCTAATTTTTACTCATCCATGAAAACAAGGTTCTGTATTTTCAAAACTACTTCTCACCTCTAAGTGCCTGAGCTCCATCTTCATGCTGCAACCCTTGTTGGGACACTTGACCATTAATGAAAGGATTTCCCGTTTGGCGAAGTTGTCAGGAAAAAGTTGATTTTCAAGCAGAATTTCATTGTCTACAGGACATTTGTGACCTGCATCTCTACAATTCAGAAAAGCAAGGAAAGATATTCCAATATCACCAACAGATTTCCAAGCACTTAATTTAAAATATTTTTACATCAGCAAGACATTAGTGGCCAAATAGTAACACAGCAACAAGATCTTTGAAAACAATGGTAATTATGTGGCAATGACCAGAAAGTATGAAAAGTATTTCAGAAAAACAGAAAACACACAGTTTCACTGGAGGTGGCATGACTGGGGTTGCAGCACTTTTCAAACTCAATTTTATTTGTACAAATGCCATGTTAAGTACTCTGGAAACAAACTTGAGGAATATGTAAAGGCACTAAGGACTTACAGTCCTGTTTCTGTAGGTACTTCACATAACTCAAATATCAAAGAATATTTCACATACTACTTCAAAACAATTACTTAAACTTTCTTCGAGCTCCTCTCATTTTTTCTCATTTTACAAACAGCCAAGGAAAAAACCAAAACTGTCTTTTTTTCCAGATTGATTTCATCTATCAAATCAAATTTTCCAGTATCAGCTCATTCTGAAAGCAGTAGGCCAACATATTGATTCACAATTAAGTAATGCAGTGAAAGAGGCATGAGAGATCAAAACTCCTGAGTGCTAATGGAAACACCAATAAAATGGAAAAATATATGGGGTGGAAAAATGTCAGAGAGCACTTTTGGTGCAAGGATCAAAGGCCAGATCATTGTCACTGCCTGCAAGCACGAGGGGAAGTAGAATGTAGTGGGCTGTGGAGACCAGGAAGGAATTTATGTTCTTTGCTGGAAAAGGAAATAATTGCTCAGCAACTCCATCAGCAACGCTGCTAGAGGAAGTGGAGGTAAAGTTGCCACTGCAAAAAGAGGCAATGAACTTCCTTTCACAAGTTTTGCTTGCAGAGCAAGCTCACCACATGCCTGAGAATCACACTCCTAAACAAGTGGAAGAAAGAAAACACCTAGCTTGCCTTGTTTCAGAGCTCCCTCAGCTATGACCAGTGTGATCTTTGTCACAAGCCAGAAATGTTCCCTCACTTCACAACCTACAGGAAATCGGTTTTCACAGGTATAACTCAGTTACAAACACCCTGTTTAGTGGAGTATAAAGATAGCTCAACAGGCCTGCTGACAAGACAGCAGCTTTATTTCTACAAAGAAAAGCTAATCATGAGTAAGAGCAGCCGGCAACAGATGAATTTGAAATAATGATTACCAAATCCCCAGTTTAAGTAACTACCATATAAAGGGCAAAATAAGAATGAAATGCAATTTTCCAAACTAAGAGAGCATAGTAAGGAAAAAGCAGTAATTCATTGTAGGACAGGCTTCAAACACTATTTACAAGGATCAGGATTGTGTTTAAAACACTGCTAAGATCCATCAACAAAGACGTTGCTATATGTTTCCTGTGACAGAATTGAGTTTATGCATCTCAGTTCCAACTCACAATACAGTGAAGGCTTTCCTATGCTGAAATTATTTATCACATTGCACTCAGCCACAACAGTACCTGAGAAACAATGGCCATCTGCTACAAAGTACAAGAAATATTCCTGTAATTTCCCTTGAGATTAAAATACAGGTATCCAGAGTAAAGCCAGAATAAATCTGTAAGAAAAGGCTGCTCTCTGATTTTAATAAGTGAGCAGTTTAGCCAAGAAGCTGAGACAGTTGGCAGAGACTTTAAATGCAGCCATGCCAGCTGCTGGATGAACTGCCAGCACCCCAAGATTTCCCTGCTGCCCTTTCTTACCTCACAACTCTGCTTTTCCAATAAAAAGAGGTTCTGATATTTGGCAAGCTCTACTACAAACTCTAAGTCAGCTTTGCCCTAAGATACAGGAGAATACTGGAGTGAAACTGAATTACTGGACCTGAAGTTAGCTCTTCTAAAACTTCCAGTAATGTATTTTGTTGACAAATAACATTTGTAAACTCATTTGTAGTTAGGTAGATAAGCTTCTCCGCCCCATGACTTATAGCACTTCAAAGCACTTCAGGCAGCTTTATTTAAAAAGCTGCCAAGACTTTCTGGGAGGCAAACATTTACTGTGATCAAATCTCATCTAATCATGTCCTTCACACTGTAAGATCGAAGAGTCCAGTTTTTAAAAGGTTTTCCAATTTTTTTTCTGGCTGCAGCCACAACTTCTTCAACATGAACAACTACAATTGTTTGTGTAAGTCATAAGAAGCAATTACTCAAAAATTGCTTGTCCATCCTTCATAATTTAAAATTGTTATTTTCTGTGTTCACTTGAGTTAAGACAGTGGGGAAATGAATAAAGAGAAGCAATTTTTCCTGATCAAATGAAGGCTGTGACAACCACTTAGTGAAAGAAACCCCGTACTTAAGAGAATGTAAAATATCACTTTCCATTTTCATTTTAGTTCTGTAGAAGCTTCTCAATACCTCAATCAATCTGGTACTGTAGACAGTACATACTGAAAATCGATACCATACTGTAGACACTACATAATCCAAATCAATAGCTTGATCTATGGATACCAATTAAGCATGCAGTTCAGCCCTTCAGGGATTCAGAGAGGTCTGGCACTGCAAGCTGTCCTCCCTGCTTTCACAAACAATCATTCAAACTCTCCTCCAAAGACAGAGTTCAGTGGGGAATGAGGGGGAACTTTTACTAGCAATGAAACATCTTGAATATTACACTGATAATCTACTGTCTCAAAAGAAAAAAATGCTTTCCACCTTGTTTAGTATTCACTGAAACAGCCATCACTATTCATAGATATATAGAAAGGATATAAAAGAAGCAGAAGCTTCTGGTCATGGTCCTTTCCATGGAGAAATTCTTCTTGAAAAGTTATGTAGCAGAAACTACAAGGAAGCCCACAAAACACTGTATTCAGAGAACATAATTGTTGGCATACTATTCATTTAGTGAGCTACAAATGATGGATAGGGAAGAAAAAAGAAATGGAATAGAACTATGGACAAATGGTATGAAAAATCAATCAAGAAAGCACTGTCCATTTTGCATGCTATAAAATAAATACCAGGAATAACACAGCAACACTGAAGACAGTTGAATGATCTTTACACAAAAGTGTGCAAAGTATGGTTGAAAATGAGCCAATTCTACATATGGGTCACACAGAATTGAATATATAAATTCCTACCAATGTGACATTTGAGATAAGTGAGCAATTGCTAAGAAAAAAATTGGGCTTGTGCTGAAAAAGAAAAAGCCTACAGCATTGTATCTAGCAATGTAATCCAATACTCACACCTGTGGGACACTGATGACTTCATTCCAGGTTTAAGGCAAGTGCTACAAGGTATTCTCTGCCCTTTCTCACTCTCTCAATCATCCATTTTTCTAAGTCCAGCCTGCTCTTGCCTTTGTATCTTATTTCCAGTCCCTCATATGCCACCTGGTTTCCTCTCTCAAAACTAGTTTTGTTCAAAACTAGTCCCTCATCACATTGTCTCTTCCAGCTCAGGAAGGAAGCAGCTAATTTCAGGTGAAGAACTGAAAGCATGTATTGCCTTATTTGCACCAAGAAATCAGGTTGTCTGTAGTTTCCTACAGTTATCAAGAGAAACAATCATAGGGAAATGTGACATTCTAGCCATGAATAATAAATTTCCAGAGTTCTATTAGCACTCACTAGTAATGCACCTTGGGCAGCTCTGTTCAGTTTAGATTGACCTTAAACTGCTCTGGTACATGAATTTCTTCTTAAAAGCAGCTTCCACAGGTTTTCCTTTACCTTATTGATTTGACAATGCAGCCTTTGCAGAAACGGTGGCCACAGGGTGTCTGCACCGCTTCCCGCAGAGCCATCAGACAGATCGGACACTCGTATTTGCTTTCCAGGGGCGGGTCGAACTCCACGTCGTATCCCTGCGTTTCCTCGGTGAAAGAGCTGGGCGTGGTTCCCGCGCTGCTGCCCATGCTGGAGCTCTCCTCCTTGGCTGCGGCGCTGCAGGCGCTGGCCATGGCTGCGCAGCAGCCGCTCTCCCCGTCCCGGGCTCCACAGCTGCTGTCACTGTGCAGCAAGCTCATGGCAGCTGGGCAAGGCTGCAGGGAGTGCACTGCAACGGGGAAAAAACGGGGATTAATTGAAAGTATTTCAGGACCCTCCCTCCCAGGCAAGGACAAAAATTATTTCCGACCAGAAATACCGGAATAGAGTTACAGATTTGGTTCTACTCAAAATCACTGGTTTTGTTTTGTACCCGTTATCTTTTTTTCCTTATCTTGTGATATGTAGGAAAGGACACTGCATCCTGTCAACATAGTCCAGACACTGCCCGCCCCCCTCCCCCTTTCAGTAAGCTCTTTCATATGACCATCTGATTTCTGTAAAAAGAGGAATCCTCTTTGTCCTTGCTATGTGTACTGAGGATGTTTCTTTATCTCTTCCGTATTATTTACGTCTAAGGCATACAAACTGATTTTGTGTGGAAAAAATACTGTATAGAATCAAGTTTTCTTAGAGGACAACAGCTCAATTCCATATCTTCCTTGCAGTGTATATATATTATTTAGCATTTTCTGTATCAAGCAATTCACAATATAGATTTCAAATCAACTTAGCTGCAGGATCACAAATAAAATATAAGCCCAAGTACCTAAACCAAGCAGCTGATGTGCTGTAAATGAAATTCAAATATACAGCACTGCTGATAACATTTTAGAACTGCCAATAGGACTTCAAATTGAGTAAGAAGCTACACAGGAGATAAGGATAATAATTCCACAACTCAAAAGCTATCTACAAATTACTAGTACCCAAACAGAGCTCTTGCTCTCCTTTCTGTCTCCCAGGCTAGCTGGCAGGGAGGACAAGGGACATGATTGTAAGAACAGAAGATAAAAGTCACCTTTCCCTGAAGAGTGGTGGATGGCATACTAAAGCCTGCTTTTACAACACTCCTCCAAAGCAGGGTGAACTCATAAGTATGCAATGAAAAAGTGTTCGTATCCCCCAACAGATTGCTAGAGTTTCTACACAAAATGAGAGAAACTTAAAAAAAAGGTCTTAACAACAAATACAAATTCTAAAGACCAAGAAACCCTCCTCTCCCCTGATTTTTTTTTTTTTATGGTTACAATAATTTTCTTAGAAGCCTACTGTGGTTAGTTTTCTATAAATGACCTTTCTTTGAAAAACAGAGATTATCACCAGGTGCAAGGCAGTAGGAGTAGCCTGAGGGTTACAGAGCCAGGCATGCAAAACAAGCCAAATAAGCCCGGATTTGATAATCTTTTGCACAGCAGTACAGGCAAAAGTCTCTTGCACTGTTCACCTAATGAATTCACTGTAATAGCATTATGGGATGCACAGCACATTTCCATAGGGATGGAAATGCAATCAAGAGACGAATTGTAAGAACTGTTTATCTGCATCACTGCTGCAGATGCTGGAGGCAGCAGACTGAATAGGATTACTTTGACCATGAACTCAAAAAACTGAAAAGTTTCTTGCCTACATCAGAACTGGAATATCACAACTCATTTTTACAAAATGTTCATGGATAAGAGGAGGACATACAGGTAGTTTTATCTAGGTACTTATTTTATGACACCTTTAGATTACATCAACAGAAATACTAATCACACAAGGCCTCAACTAGCATTTATGGAAAATATATTTTGAAGACGTGCAAAATCACAGAAATGTGCTTTAGACCATCTACATGATAAACAACTGGCAATACTGTGCCTGATAAGACACTATGAGCTATTCTTTTCAGCTATTCAGACCAAAAAAAGAGGCAGATCTGTCTAAAGAAAAACCAACTTACTGTCTTTTGGTTAGGTACAGTTCGAATACTCAAAGCAGAACTTCTATCCTCTTGTATAAATATATGACTTTCCATCTTGTTGGGGTAGGCAGGGGTACAACAAGTATCTGAAGAACGGCATTCTTGACATTTCCAAAATACCATTAAGGTACAGAGCCTCAAAGCACAGGCTGGCATTCTGAGTTGTACTGAACTGACCAGCAGTGCAGAAATAACTCTAGAGCAAAGCTGTCTGGAACTGCACCCAGAGAGTGCTGCTCACTTCCACTCTGTTTTCCACCCCAATGCATTGTCCCTATACATTATCTACCACAACAGGCTCTATAGCTGAGGCCCCTAAACACAACAGCAACACAAACTAAACACCAAGCATGCTCTCAGCAGCTGCTCCAGCCATAGTCTAGACATGACCAGTTTAAACCAACAAAGGCACCAGCTCCCCCACTGACTCAGAATGGATGCAGAGGAATCAATCTTTAGAAAGATGCTGTGTGTGACAGAGAAATTTAATTTTTTTTTAGCCTGCCATCAGTAGATCTGCTCTCTCTGGAGAAGAAACTCAGCTTGTTTCCACTGTTAAACTAACAAAACTTATTTAACAGCTGCTAAAGAGGATGTCCATGGGCCACATTTCATGAAAAGTCACAGGAACTAAATTGGGTCAATGGAGTGGGAATGTTGGTATGCAGGATATTAGAATCCACAGGCCAGCCTAGGACTGAAAAATTCACAGTACTCTACACCACAGGGGTATATTTAGTGGGACTAAGAAAGGGAAGAGGAACATACGTCCCTTTAGCAATGTCATAAAGGAATTCAGGAAGTCATAAGAAGAAATATTCAGCTTTATTCAAATTCAGCTGTCACATTAATTGCAAAGAAGTGCATGACTCTTCTCTTGGCCTGTTCCTAGGAAGAAATCCCACACTATTTACAATTCTGTTCTTATAAAGAAGCAGCCAGGGTCTGACTAGGTATAATCTTACTAGTTGAACACTTCGTCTATTTAAGTGCTGTGCAGTGTCTCTTTGGCCATTTGAATTGTTTCTACAGACATAACAGGTATGAATATTCAGTTTACAGAAAAAAACCTTCCATAGCAGAGAAAGTGTAATGACTGAGTCACTGCAATCAGTCAACATCCTAGTCTGACACAAATCCCCTCTTATTCAGTGATATACTCCACTCCTACATGGAGCTTTTTATCTGCATACGACCAAGTGGTTCACAAAAAACAGAAGTGCAAGTATCTTTTTAAATTGGGAAATTTAGGCACAAAGAGGCAGCTTAAGGTGATTAAGAGCCAGATTTTAAACTTTGTTCATATTTTATCTAAGATAGGGTTACTCCTACTACTCTTATCCATTTCATCTTATCTGTGACCAAAATCCTCCTTCCTCCACACATATTTTAGGTGTGGGGCAAGGCACAATTTTCAAAATCAAAATCCACAGTGCTGTTACTCAGACAATTAACCAAGGCCTTATTACTCCACCACAGTTTTAACTAATTTCTCTATATGCTGTAACTCCTGTACTAGGAATTAGACCTGTTTCTTGTGGAAGTCACTTTATCCTCCAAGAGCAGAATGTAAGTTTAATCTTTTTGGACAGAGCAGAGCTAGGACAAAACCATACAGAAAAGTCTACTTTGAATGGCAGTGACAGGTCTTTTCCCCAGTTAGGGTAGAGCAGACAATCTGTGAGTGTACTGTAGCAGTTCTTCACCTTCCTCTCCTGGGGAATTAAAAAAATGCTTAGGCTGGAAAAGGATGGATTTTAACTCCCAAACAAGGCTATATCCCAAAATTCAAATCAAGCTGCTACCCTTTCTTTTCAATTATCAAACAGGTTTGCAGTGAAATAAAACTTGAGATTCCTAAAAACTACATCAGTTTTTCTTATTGCTAATAGTTGCTATTCTTCCTCTGTGCTGAACAAAATGGAGTCAAATGCAAGTATAACAATATCTAAATATTTACCTATAATATCTTGTGTACACCACAGCCTTGAAAACTTATCCTGTTTTTTAAATGTTAGTTGTTTAATACTTTAAACACTTTTCTAGACTGCTCTCTGTACCTTTTTTGTTTCCACAACATCCAGCTTTCAGATCCAGGAACAAGAGCAATTAAACTGGATCATTACGTGGTAATTCTTGCTTTGGCTAGTGTGAAATTTCTTAGGCAGAGAAAGTCTTAAACTACATTTGGTAATGTACTGAAATGCTCTTTTCTAGAGTTAGGAAGTGCTGCCAGACCTGCTGACTCTGGAGATAATGGGCTTTAGCTTGGGCACAGAGGTATCCAGGCCTTGGGCTGGCAAAGGTTGATTTCGCTCTCTGAGGCAACAGCTGCCTTGTTTGCCAACAGAAAGAAAGGTGCTTTCCATGCCAAATGGTAATGGTCAGAACTTGTTTGATCATTACCTGTGCAGCAGAAGTCTGGGAATGCCTCAAGGATGAAACTTTCATGCCCCAGAAAAGACAGATAATGAAAAAAGACAGGTTAAAAGGAGTCCCCATCCCACTCTTCCAACTTTGAACCATAATGACACCTTTCTTCACTAAGTAACCTGTGCGCTGTTGCTATTTACACTGCTACATTACAAAGTCATTAGGCTGATGTGAGATAGCACAGTCAGACCAGAAGAGCAAACTCCTGCAAGAATAATGTACCTCATGACTGACAAAAACTATTTCAAAACAGAATTTAAATGCCCATATTTTAAATTAATGTATGCAACAAAGCTCAGTACTCCTGTTTTTTCAATTCCCATAGTATAATGAAGTTTAGGTAGGACTTCTATGGATTTTCAAGCGCCAAACTCCTCTAAATCAAAAATAATCACTGGTATCAGAAAATATCTTCAGATTGCCTGTAAAATTCCACTACCATTAAGAGTATTAGGGAGGAAGTAAAAGTAGGCATTACATATTATTTTCACTGAAATACGGAATAATATTTTCAAGCATTAGGCAAACTTAAGGAATACTGTGCTATCAGTTGCTATAAGAGAGAATTTTTATTATAAATCAGGAAGTGCTTAATACAATAAATTTCCACATGACCTTTCCTGGAAAATTGACAATGACTACCCATGCAAATCAATACACAGGACTATTCCAAATCCTTTTTCTTACTCAAAGTTCACAAATATAATTAATTTCCTTGCAGCCTGGTCAGCACACACCCAGCAGGGTAAATGCCTTTAGCACTGCATCAACAGAAAAACTGGCCAAATGTTTCTCTTTTTTTCATCTGCCTTGTATATGTATGTATAGATTTCTGGGTCATGAGACTGACAGACCAGTGGAGTGACTTTGGATAACCTGTTTATGGAGTAATACTTGCAACAGTTATTCCCAGGCACATTAATCAACGGTCTACTGATAACTGATAAGCGCCATGTGTTTCCACTGTGAGGTTTGTAGCTATCATCACTATGGACTCATACAAATGGACTATGTGTAGGCAGAACACATGAAATTATGCTAATGCCTTTTAATTAATACCTATAAAACACATCCATTTCAAAGCTATCAAATGGCTAGACAAGCCGAAGCAATAGGACATTCAGGCAGAACTTGTAACTGCAAAAACGAAATTCTCCTTTCTTGTAAAAGTCTGCAAGCATGCTGCTTATATTGTTTGAGATACAAACTTTCATTTTTTTCTAAAAGCAGTAACCTTTAAGACATCCAAGTCTTTTAGATAACCACCATACTCACACCATTTTAACATGTGAACCTAAAGGCTTGAAAGAAGAATTTTTGTTTGAGGCAAACACAAACAACATTCCGAGCTCATTAGACTATCAAGAGCTCCTGACTGGAGCAGAGCAGCCCTTGGGGGGGGGTTTCTGAAGCTTTCCAGGTGACTTCTCTCTATTTGTAAAGAATGCTGTCAGGCTTTAATCACCTAAGTACTTTCATGCTTGAATGTTACTTAGGAGACTAGATGGTGACACACTCACAGTTACATTCATATTTTATCCTATTTGAGTATGTCAAAACAAATTTAATTTTAGTGAGCAGTGGAAGCATACTAGACTGTATTTAAGACCAAGATATTCTACGGGTTTTTCCATAATCAAAAAACAAACCCAAGCCAAAACTCCCTGAAACTTTTAGTTTATTAGCTTTTAGACAGAATTTACTAGGAACTGTTCAGAATAACAAACACAAGGAAAGCACTGTTAAGTGAGAAGAGCAGTACTACTGAATTCTTTCTTTGGCAGTGACTCTGGCTTCAGCTCTCCCTTTGCACACTGAGAACACATTCACATATGCATTATGCCTTTCTATATCCCTCAGCAGATCTACAGAGAATGTGAGATGCTGCCCTAGTGCAGACAAAGTCAACACCTCTAAAGCACTTCAAAAACAGGCAGGGAGAGGTATGGCTGTGAACAAATGTGATTTGTGCACAGCAGTCTCCCAGCTACATTTAATTACCATCCACCTCTACAGGCATGAGACTTGTATGTGGCATTAGTAAAATGATCTGAGATCCTGGGAAAGCAAACAGTTAATTAAACACACATTCTGAAACAACTGAAACATTTCTCCTTTTCACTCCACCTTACATTTACTTTTGTTTTCTTTTTGACATGCTTTATACCCAGAATATTTTATGGCCAGTTTTCACAGTCTGGATCTAAAACTCTTTTTTTTTTTTTTACATGTGCTTAGCTAATCTGTGCTACTGAGATACAAAAGTTATTGTTCTTGATATAGTAAATGCATGGAAGTTCAATGGGTGAAGAAAAGAATGTATGTTCACCTCAGATACTTTTTCATGCTGAAGTTCCATCAGCATAGGTACCTGTTATGTGTCCTGTATTTCTAAATACAGTTTTCTAAGACAGAAAGCAGTACTGCAGTGTTACAATACTACAAAACTTTAAAAGTCATTTATGTCTTGATAAGTTCTCATTCAACAGAGTCTGACTGAGCTCCATGAATCTTCACTCACTGGGAAAAGCTGAAGGTAATGTGGAATATGCAGAAGAATTATCCTTTTATCAACATACTTCTGTGACTCCCCCCCCCCGCCTTCTTCAACTTATGGCCTCTTCATTCGACGGGAAGACAAAGCAGTTTGCTCACAAGTATTTTAACAGCTGGTGAGCACAGCGCAAAATTCACCCAAAGCTTCAAATCAATACTTTATTAATCACTCACAGTGGTATCTAAGATACCACAAAATCCACAGAGCTGAGGGGTAGCGCTGCAGAACATGCCAGAGGCAAACATGGGGGAATACTTTCGGCAAGCTTTAACAACTAGGTCTAAGAGATATAATTAGAACATTTTCCTCCCACCTACAGCTGAGATTTCTGTTTAAGTAAGAAAAGACTCAGCGTGACCTATCTGAGCCAGACGAAATTGATGGAAATTACTACTGAAGTCATAATTTATTACTAGTGTTAATAAAGTTACCGTAAATATTAAATACTGCCAGTCTCGACTAGAAAATAAGAGCTATTGGGTTTAGAGACAGTAACCTTTCTTGCAAATTACCCTTCAAAGAGCTCCCGAAGAATTTACTGAGTGGCTCTGTTTCACAGTGGGAAAACCAGAGCCCAGGTTCAGCCGATGTGCTCGACAACCGGCAGCCCAGGCGCAGAGCCCCCCGCTGCTCCCGCTCCTCCCCCTGTCTGCTGGCCCCCGCCGGGGCAGAGGCAGCACAGAGTCACTGCGGCCGGGTTCCCACC
>VWYP01027304.1:278447-298776 GCA_013400435.1 Pycnonotus jocosus | reverse complement strand
CGGGGGAACCACGGCCGCTGCAGCGCCCTCTGCCGCCGCGGAGGGGCAGCGCCGCCGGGCCGGGGAGGGGCGGGCTGGCCGGGCCGCGGGAGCTGCGGTGTCACTGTCACCCCTCCCCGACACACACTGAGCTGTCACCGCCGGTGGCTGAATCCTCCTGCCGGGGCGGTGTCCGCTCCGCTCTGCTGATGCTCTTAGGAAGAGCCATTGGGATGCTCTCCGTTCCGTCCTGAGCGCTGTTAAAAACGACGCGCTGAAAGTGTGGTGGTGTGCGTGATAACGCCTCGGGAGTCGCCAAAGAGCCAAAAAGCCGTTTCTCAATGCAAACCAAATGCTTATTAGGAACAATTTCCTCTCCCCGCCTCAGCTGTCCCGTGGGGACTCCTGCAGGCACCGAAGCCGGGTGCGCTGCCTCCCCCAGGGCGAGTGCAGAGGGAACATCTCCCGATAGCTCGGAGAGCGGAATTTTAAGGAAGTGAAATACCGGGGCAGTGTGAACAGAGACAGCTTCATTTCCTTAGGAATGAACGACAGGAATTTGGTTGGTTGCATTAGGGAGTTTTCTTGGCAAGAATCTCTGATTAACACACATTTAAATCCAACAAACTATTGCCACTGTTGGGGGTATGGGGGTGGTGCGGGGGGCCACAGTTCCCCAGTGATTTTCAGTGCTTCTGTCTGCACGCCATGCTCCCTGGGAGCTAGGAATCAGTGGATTGCTCCATGGCTAGAGCGCCTGTCTGCCTCTGCAGGGTGCTGCTCCCGGAGCCAAGGCCATGCCAGACCCTAATGCACATCTCTGAGCACTGTTTGTGCCCAAAACATACTTACATTCTTTTTGTTAGGACCTGCCAGGAAGCTAAAGATTAGGAGAGAAAAATAGCTGGGCCATCAGATAGGGCTCCAAAGTATCACAATAAAGAAATAACAACATTAACATACATAAATAAATTGAAGCTTTGTGGACCTGCTCCTGGAACTGGGTGAATTTCAGAGCTACCCTTTTCTCCTGCCAAGTGAACATACTGTATGCTGCTTTCATGAGATGTAAAACAAGGAAATTTGTCATTGCATGGCTTTGTAAAAGATATCCTTAGATGGTGAGTTTTGTATACATTAAAAATACTATTGTTTGTAATCTACAAGGCGTCAAGTGCACTGATGTCCAACCTATTTTAACTGAGAATTCAAGGAACTTATCTGGAATAAAAACTCCAAGAATAAATGAATTCTTTTATTCAGAACAGTTTCCAAATCTGTAAGGCTTAGGCCCATTATCACATATTAATGTCCACACTGTAACAGAAATGAATGCAAAAATGCTTTTTTCCACTCGGTGGTGCCACCTGCACAGGGAAAACATTTTCCAGTACTGGATCTGTGCAGCTCAAACTGTTCAGCAATTGTGCTTTTACCGACACAAAACATGCCCAAAGCTGTAGCAATTTGAGATCAATTAAAATCTTTAGCTGCCTGCTGTATCCCTGGGAGACAGTATTTTTCCAAGGTGATTTCCTGTGTACTTGGAAGAAAAGCACTTGACTAGGCTTATATGTGCTCATGTAGTTCCTTTGATAAGGAAGCTGATGCCTGTACAGTGTGGTTTTGCAGGGGAACTCAGGCTCCCAGGGGGAACGGGACAGGCAGCCAGCTACCCAGGTGAAGTTTTGAATAAACACTCCAGAGGAAGAGATCTGCTAAACTTCTCAAAGAGCCTCAAATTCCTCCATCCTATCAATGCATATTGTCAGGGAACTGTGCCTGCCATTTCAAGATAAGAGAGGAAATCAGTCTGTGACTGCAGAGAGTGATTTTGATTGATATCTGGCATTGCAGCTTGACCTGATTTTTTTTTTTTTTAAAAGGTCTCTCCAAGTTCTAGGGAGTGAATAGTAAAAATAGGTAGGTTGTTAGGAAGTTCAGGCAAAACAGCAGAGTAGTGAGCTCAGGCCTTACCCATCTAATGTTCTCAGATGTCTAGAAATGCCTCAGCCATGACATCCTTGTCCCACACTGCCTTGGCCTGGAATGACATCTAGGGATTCTGTTCTACTTTATCCTGACACTCCCATTCAGATGTTTCTGATTGGGATTTATTTCATATTAGGGTTTTGCGTGTGCCAGAATCTGAGCAAGGATAGCAATATTTGTCTCTAAACCCTTTTACTTCCCCATGCATTGCATATTCCATAAATACCTCATTTCATTTCTCCATACATTACTTGCTTTGGCATGGATCTTTCCAGTACTTTGCAGGTGCTGTTAGCCTCTTATGTGGCACAAAAGGCTCAGGACTACCCACTTCTCCAAGACATCATCTAACAAGAATAGCTTGGGTCAGAATGGCTGGAAAAAGGACCTGGAGCTGCTGGTTGACAGTCACCTCAAAATGAGCCAGCAGTGCCCATGGGGCCAAGAAGGCCAAAGGTATCCTGGCCTGTTTCAGGAGCAGTGTGGCCAAAGGACCAGGGCAGTGATTGTTGCTCTGTACTGGGCACTGGTGAGGCTGCACCTGGAATCCTGTGTTCAGTTTTGGATCTCTCACTAGAAGAAGGACATTGAAGTGCTGGGGCAATGAGACTGGTGAAAGATCTAGAAAACAGATTTTATGAGGAGCAGCTGATGCAGTTGGGGTTGTTTAGCCCGGAGAAAAGGAGGCTCAGGGAAGACCTTATTGCTCTCTACAATTGCCTTCCTTTCAAGGATATTGTACCAAGGTGGGGTCGGGCTATTTCCCAAGTAATGAGTGATAGGACAAGGGAAATGGCCTCAAGTTGCACTAGGAGAGGTCCAGATTGGATATTAGGAAAAAATTCTTCACCAGAAGGGTTAAAGAGTAATGGAACAGGCTGGCCACAGAAGTGTTGAGTCACCACCTCAAGGGGATATTTAAAAGACATGCAGATGTGTCACTTATGGAAAAAATTTAGTGGTGGACTCGGCTGTGTTAGCTTTGTGGTTAGACCTGATGATCTTAAGAGCCTTTTCCAACCTAGAGGCTTCTATGATTCTAAGAACAGAAAGTGTTGTAAGATCAGAGTAGATAATGGAGTGTGTCCTCTCACCTATTTTAGCTATAGCACACATCAAGTACTAAAACTTTAGCTGGTTTTTCTTCTGGCTGACATCAGATGCTGTCAGGTAAGAGGTGCATTAACTGGGAGATCCTGAGCTGCAATGTAAGCACAGTGGCCTCCCTCAGCCACCTTCTCAGGGGGCAAGTGTGCAAGTCAGAAATGGATTTTAAGTCGTGCAGGATCACAAAGTCTCTGGAAAAAGGGAAATGCCTGGGTGTTTATGTAGTTTATCTGCTATTGCAAATTCCTACTTGTGGATTGTGAACTTATGTTCACATTTGAAAGGACCTGATGGATCACTAGAATTTTTGCCCAGTGTTGTGTGTGGAGACTGAAAACTTTCAGAGTGCTCTTATATGACAGCATCTTTCCACTTTGAGTCAGTTTTTGAGATAGTTGCTTTATGGAGACTAAGCATAGGTTTTCTTCTTGGGCTTTCAGGAAAAAGACTGTACTGGCCACTATTTGTGGTCATCTATGGCCCATACCTGGTGTAATACCTAGAAGTTACTCAGTAAGTATGTAACTAACTTTTATATTGTTGATTTGTCCTGCCTGCCCAGGGTCTTCAAGACCCCAGATACACATTACTAAAGAGGTAATATCCATGAAAATGAAATACTGGCATCAGAAGCACAGACATTTTGTGATCCCTGTTGTCATTCACCCAAACTGCAGAAGGTTGGCTGGGGAAGTGAACACTGGCCTTCAATGAAATAGCTTTGACGTGGAACACCAGTGTGACCAAGACTAGGTTCTCCTCTCAAAGAGTTAACAGTGAAGAAACCAGTTATGAAAGTACAAAGAAGAAGGCTAAATGCAAACTTTGTGTTAAAAAACAGTGCAGGTGCTCCTCAGAGAGAGTCTGCATACTTATCTCAGAGCCCAGGAGTCTCACACAAGATGGCCTTGTTTATGTGAATTTTGTGGTTAAGCCTCATAAATTGCCAGGTGCCACCTGGATTTGAGAGTTCTGTATTGTGTTCAGTTCAAATAAACTGTGGTTAGCACCAGTGTTGTAAGGGGAACTCAGAGGGAGAGGGATAAGTGAGATAAACAGCACTGCAGTATCTTTAAAAAGCAGAGGGAACACAGAAAGAGTGAGAGCACGCATGAGAGACAGCACACAAGCTTGACATTTGGAACAAACTGGGCAGACACGGCAGCAGCTCTACAAACTGACAGCGAGCTGAAGGTAGGGTAGCAGTATTAATGACACCATTCCAGGTGCTTGTAGGACATCCCAGTGTTGGTTCCTTGTCCTGGTTTAATGGGCAGGTCAATGATTTTATATGTGCTTCCTCACTTCAGAGGTTGTTATGTTCATTTTGGTGACCCTTTTTATACAGCAAAGTCTTCCCTGATGTGAACAAAAGTATTGCAATCTTGCTTGTCTTTAGAAATGAATGAAATACTGTGATCTGGAGGAAAAAAGGGATTTCTTTTCCCTTTTCAAGAGTAAAAGAGGCGATACTGAACACAGCTGTTTGAGTTGATTAAATAACCATGGCTGGAGATTCATGCCTGGGGTTCTCTCTGTAAGAATCTGAGTGGGGTAGGAAAGGTGAAAAAAGATTGTTCAGCATGACCCCCAACTAGAATAACAGAACACAGGCACATTTTGCATGAGTAGCAGGAAATATTGCTAGCACTGGGAATATTTCTTGCTCTGCCAAGAGAGCTGCTGTAATCTCCACTGCCTGGGAGCTAGACAATTCAAAAGCATTTGATGAGTAGTGTGTTGGCAACAATTAACTACTGCAGAAGGTGAAGGTCTGATAACCTGAGAGGGCGTCTTTGTCATTCATTTCTTCCAGGACATGTTCAATGAAAGAGGAAAAGAAAAAGCTGCTTGAACTTTCCTTTAGCATGGGTAAACCCTGTCTGATTCATTTGAGCTGGTGATTAGTAGCAAGAGTCAGGTCATGGCTTTGGAGATGAGTATGGCACTGCAGTGGCTCTTACTTAAAGGGTCAGAAGAGCAGAGAAAGTATTAAGTATTTTGCATTAAATGTACTCCATGCTGGCTGTTTCTGTACAATGACTTTGATATCATCCTGCAGAGGCATTACACATGGTTTAAGACATTCTGAAGGTGCTGCTGGTGATGGTAAAATTACACAAAATTGCATGGGGTGTTATGTAGAAGAGAAGGATCTGTGGGCAGTATAGGGCAACTAGGTATTCAATTACCCTACAGGTGGTAGGAACACAGAACTGTTCGGGGGAAATGAGTTACTGCTCAGAGCATAAATTTCACCAGGTCTGTCACTAGATGCAGACAAGAGAGTGAGACAGTAGTAATGCTCTGAATACATCTGTGCACAGCTGCACCTCACAGATCTGTGACCAGCAGAATACAAGCATGCTCGTTGCCAGGCTGGATCAGCAAAGGACAGCAGGGGACTGCAGTGCAGACAGAGATATTTAGGAGTGCAGGCAGCTGGACGGAGCAATGTGGGCAGATGGGGACAGTGGTATGGGCAGCTTGTTCTCAGTGGGATGGAGTGAAGAGAAGCTGGGAGGAAAACAAACTTAAATTTTAGTTGCCAAGCCTAATGGATGATTTTAAAGTAAAACTCAGCTCTTCAGGAAAGAGCTAATCAGACTGGTATGTCATTCTGGATGTGGAACTTAATGAATGCATACAGTCCTTTCCCAATAGACTCTTAAGGGTCGTACTGAAATGATGCTTTATTGAAAGGTTATAGATAAAATAATCTCAGAAACCAAGGACATTGTCACTTTGGACCATGACTTGGATGTATTACCTAATGAAGGACACCTTCTGAAAATACACCAAACTGAGATTTCTAGCAAGTTATGTGGACTGTAGATAAGTGAGGATAAAATCAGTAAAAGAAATCACAGCTATGTAATTTCTAGTTCTAGTGCATTGTCTTAAGGTACAGTCTTCCTCATTTTTATTACTCACTCCAACCAGAGCAGTAAAACCAAAATAAGTCAGAAAACATAACTGAATTTTCTCTATACTATTTGTTTACCTTGTGCACTTCTCATAGCCAGGTAATGAAAAATAGGTTAGTTACTCTTGCTGTTTCTATAAATTTTATTTTCTGGGTCTGATGCAGTAGCAAAAAGTTTCCATGTTTGAGGTGAAAGTCTTGTATTTATTTTTATACACACCATATTTCAATGGAAACCACATTGATATTACTTTTGGCTGCACCTCAATGAAAGCTAAAATTAGGGTCAAATTTACACAGACATTTTCAGATTTCCAGTACCAGTAATCCTTATAGAGATATCTCAGCAAGGTACTTAAATGAACGACTAGTGTACAATGTATAAATATTCTCTCACGATCAAATCTGAAGCCTGTATGCATTGCTGTATTCCCTTTGGAGTTCAGGGAACTGTAGTGCTTTGCATCAACAGAGGACACACTCCTCCTGCTTCAATTGAGCTACTCATACTCATTAAGCACATGCTAAAGCACCTTACAAAACTGGGGCCTGAATAAAGTCTACACTGGGATTGAGTGGCCTGTGCTGCTCTGCCCATGTGGAATGCCACCTATGAAACACTTCTGACCAGATTCAGAACTAACAAGTAACATGACAGCCATGGGTTTGCTGATTTAGATAATATAGCATGAACACACAAAATTCTACCTTTCAGACACCAATGGAGTTCGGTTTCACATTAAAAAATCACCCACTTTCAGAATGTAATGCTGTTCTCTATAGTAGTTTTACTTATGGTAAGCTCCATCAAGCAAAAGAAGGAAGGGGCGGATTTGGATGTTTACTACAGGATGACTAATGGCTTTATGTAAGGTGCACAGGTCATCAAATAGGCATGTGATGCCTCAGGATCAAAGTAAAAATAAATTTGGGAATTCATCTCAGATATTGAGTGGACAGCTTTTTCTGGGCTTGTCAGTTCAGCAGATATCTTGGATGAGTAATGACTTTCAAAGTATTTCTTAGTTAAAGTGATTAGAACTGTTCTATTAAAAATCATAGCAGTATTATTAATTTTGGAAAATAAACTAACTTACATTTTTCTGTTTCTCAGGTGAACTGGTTTCTGTGAGACTGCAGGTATCAGCAGCATCACAAATGGACCTACCTGAAGAACTTCAGCATACATATACAAAATTTTCTGAATGGAAATTCAAGCTCTTCAAATTGCCATCATTTGAAAAAACACCCTCTGATGACAGCCAGCACATAAACAAAGACCAGGCAGAAGAGACTGTTTCTTCAGACAAAGAATTCATCCTGCGTAAAGATGAAGCGGTACCAAGAGGAGAAAAGATGGAGTTAACAGGCAATAGGCAGGAACTTGAGGAAGACGCCCATGCCATGAAAACACAAGACAACAGAGCTCATCAGAACAATCTAAAGGAACTCTGCCGCATCTGTGGAGTTTCATTTAAAACTGATTGTAACAAGAGAACTTACCCAGTCCATGGACCAGTAGATGATGAAACTCTGTCACTTCTGAGAAAGAAAGAAAAAACAGCAACCTCTTGGCCAGATCTTATTGCTAAGGTTTTCAAGATTGATGTGCGAGGGGATGTCGATACTATCCATCCCACTCGATTTTGTCACAACTGCTGGAGTATTATACACAGAAAATTCAGTCATACTCCATGTGAAGTATATTTTCCTAGGAACAGCACAATGGAGTGGCAACCCCATTCCCCAAACTGTAATGTGTGCCATATTACCAGACGAGGAGTCAAGAGAAAAAAACAGCCCCCAAGTGTACAACGTGGCAAACGTGTCAAAACCACTGGGGAACGTGCTCGGCTCAACAGAGGTGTAAAGAACCAAGCACAGATAAACAACAAAAATTTAATTAAAGAGATTGTCAATTGCAAGGATATACATCTCAGCACCAAGCTGCTTGCAATTGATTACCCACTAGATTTCATTAAATCCATCTCCTGCCAGATTTGTGATCATATTTTGGCAGATCCAGTGGAAACAACATGCAGACACTTGTTTTGCAGGACTTGCATCCTTAAATGTATCAGGGTTATGGGCAGCTATTGCCCCTCCTGCTGGTATCCTTGCTTTCCTACTGATCTGGTTACCCCAGTGAAATCCTTCCTGAACATCCTTGATAACTTGAGTATAAAATGCCCTGTAAAGGAATGTGATGAAGAGATCTCGCATGGAAAATACGGCCAACACCTCTCTGGCCACAAGGAGATGAAAGACAGAGAGGTCTATAGCTACGTAAATAAAGGTGGCCGACCGAGGCAGCACCTCCTGTCTTTGACGAGGAGAGCTCAGAAACATCGTCTGAGGGAACTGAAACGTCAAGTCAAGGCTTTTGCTGAGAAAGAAGAGGGTGGTGATATAAAGGCCGTATGCATGACTTTGTTCTTGCTAGCTTTGAGAGCAAAAAATGAACACAAACAAGCAGATGAACTGGAGGCTATAATGCAAGGGAGGGGATCTGGACTCCATCCTGCTGTCTGTCTGGCCATCCGAATCAACACGTTTCTCAGCTGTAGTCAGTACCATAAAATGTATAGAACAGTAAAAGCTGTCTCTGGGAGGCAGATCTTCCAGCCTTTGCATGCTCTTCGCACTGCTGAGAAAGCCCTGCTACCAGGTTATCACCCATTTGAGTGGAAACCTCCCCTGAAAAATGTATCTGCTAACACAGAAGTGGGAATTATAGATGGACTGTCAGGACTGCCACTCTCAATTGATGATTACCCGGTAGACACAATTGCAAAGAGATTCCGATATGATGCAGCCTTGGTTTGTGCCTTAAAAGACATGGAGGAGGAGATCTTGGAAGGCATGAAAGCAAAGAACCTGGATGACTATTTGAATGGCCCCTTCACTGTGGTAGTAAAAGAGTCCTGTGATGGAATGGGAGATGTCAGTGAGAAGCATGGAAGTGGGCCTGCTGTCCCAGAGAAGGCTGTTCGCTTCTCCTTCACAGTCATGAACATTTCTATAGCATGTGGGAATGAAAGCAAGAGGATCTTTGAGGAAGTAAAGCCCAATTCAGAGTTGTGCTGTAAGCCCTTGTGCCTTATGCTGGCTGATGAATCAGATCATGAAACTCTGACAGCAATCCTGAGCCCCCTCATAGCAGAAAGAGAGGCTATGAAAAACAGTGAACTGCTGCTTGAAATGAGAGGCATCCTGAGAACATTTAGATTTGTCTTCAGGGGTACAGGATATGATGAAAAACTCGTGCGGGAAGTGGAAGGGCTGGAGGCCTCAGGTTCCACTTACATTTGTACCTTGTGTGATGCCACCCGTTTGGAGGCATCCCAGAATCTGGTCTTCCACTCCATAACCAGGAGCCATGCTGAAAATCTGGAGAGATATGAAATATGGAGGTCCAACCCGTATCACGAGTCTGTTGATGAGCTCCGTGACAGAGTGAAGGGTGTTTCAGCCAAACCTTTTATTGAGACTGTTCCCTCCATAGATGCATTGCACTGTGACATTGGCAATGCAACAGAATTCTACAGGATTTTCCAAATGGAGATTGGTGAACTTTACAAGAATCCTGATGTGTCTAAAGAGGAGAGGAAGAGGTGGCAGTTGGCTCTTGACAAACACCTCAGGAAGAAGATGAACTTGAAGCCTATGTTGAAGATGAGTGGAAATTTTGCTAGAAAGCTCATGTCCAAAGAGACTGTAGAGGCAGTATGTGAATTAATAAAATGTGAGGAAAGGCATGAAGCCCTGAAAGAACTAATGGACCTTTATCTGAAGATGAAGCCAGTGTGGCGATCGTCATGCCCTGCCAAGGAGTGCCCAGAACTGCTGTGCCAGTATAGCTACAATTCACAGCGTTTTGCAGAACTCTTATCTACAAAGTTCAAGTACAGATATGAGGGCAAGATTACAAATTATTTCCACAAAACACTTGCTCATGTTCCTGAAATAATTGAAAGAGATGGGTCCATTGGGGCCTGGGCAAGTGAAGGAAATGAGTCTGGAAACAAACTGTTTAGGAGGTTCCGAAAAATGAATGCCAGGCAGTCCAAAGTCTATGAGATGGAGGATGTCTTGAAGCACCACTGGCTATATACCTCCAAGTACCTCCAGAAGTTCATGAATGCTCATAAAACATTAAAAAGCCAGAGCTTCACCATTGATTCAGGGGGTATTTTAGGTGACTCCTTGCCACCGGAGGTTTTGGAAAACAATGATTCAGCAGATCTCTAAATGTACAGCACATTTGGTGTTGGGTTTGTGATGGTGTCTCCCTGCAAGGATTCAGATTCTTCTTCAAACCTGTAGAGGTACAGAGAAGTCTGAAATTTACACTCCCTCTTAAGGTGCTGAGAGGAGTTCCTTTAACAAACACCGTGTGCATTGGGAGTTTCCAAGAGGCAAGGCACTGGTGTATTTACCAGTTGTTATATGAGATGAAAGCAGGAAAAAAATTACAAAGAAGGGTCTTTGTTTTGTTCTGGTCATATTGTTTCTAAGGGATAAAATCAAAGTAAGCAAGGTTTTATAGCAAGTTTTAGTTGGGAGGGAATATGATTGTGGAGCATTATGACAGTTGCTGCAAAGGAGCATTGCTGTTTGTTTTGTTTTGCATTTTGTTGAGTATTTTCCTATTTACTTTTTAAGAGGGCTTTATTATTTTCTTGATGATTCTTTCGGTTTTATAAGTAAAGATTTGTCAGTGAGACAGTTGGATAATTGTTTTGGGATAAAGTTTGGTTATTTTTGCAGAAAATACTTGCTAAAGATGCAAACTTTGATGTCACATACTGCAGAAATATTATTATTTAACATATATATTGTAGTACTGCTTAGGAGCAGATGATGGTATCATCATGCTAATTTACTATATGAAGATATAGGAAAGGTAGCTGAAGTTTTTAAAAGATATTTTTATCATAGCTTGTTTACTCTGAAAGGCAAACTTGTACTTGTGCTCCTAAATCAGGATTTACAGTACCTTGTGGTTATCTCATTATATAAAGTACATTCAAGCTCTGCTGTGTAGCTTGTTGCCTCATGAGCATTTTAGACTTCTATGGTAACTTCAATATATAGTACAATTTGCATTAGCACAGTTTTATTGAATGAATTCCTGGCCTCACTGAAGTCACCAGTAAATCCTCACTAATAGCAGTAGGCACACAGTTTCACCAAGTGACTTTAGTCACAGCAGTCCCATTTCTCAGGAGATGGTTATTACCTTAATCAGATACATGCCAGTAGGATATTTCCCTGGCTGCTGCTGCTGTACTCCAGCTGTATCTGATACCAAACTTTTTCTCATCTGGGATACACCACATGCACAGCCTCATTTTCCAAATCTGTAGAAGAGGGATAATATTTATTACCCTCAAAGATAGTTGCTTACATGATTAGTTAAAAAGCAATAAACTCTCTTGAAATTTCTGCATGCCATATTTTTCACTATTACAGCAGTGTTTAGTTGGTATTTGTCTTTCTGAAGTGATATTTAGTATATTCATAATTCTTAAAATTATGGCTTTAGTTCGCTGCCATATTCATGAAATATACTCAAGTACCTGAGATGCCTCCAAATCATCCAGCCTTTCAGATCTGCATCTGTGGGTAGGGTGTTACTGCGTTTGGAGTAATGTTTCTGAAACAAGATTAAATGTAGAAACAATCAAAGCACAGATCTAAAAGAATCCACTTTTTTTTCTTCATTTTGATGTGGCAGAAGATGGTTTCTGAGTGCAAGTGAACAGCGAATTTAAAAGAATTAACCACCTGAGGTTTGTTTTGTAGTATCTTGTTCATGTTGTTTACTATATCTTTAAGGGTCTGGCATTTACTATTTATGGACAATGAAAAAATAGAACTAAGAGCTAGTAATTAGTACAAATATTAATGTTATTCTAATTGTGCCTTTATTTTGGTTTCAACTAATTAAATAGCTATTTTAAAAAGTCTGTAGTTTAGAATTTTAGTTTAACATGATTGCGTAAACATAATTTAATGCAATGTAAAAATCTGCAGTTGGAAATAATGTCTTTTTTCCTAAGCAGTCATGAGGGCTACAGCATTTTCTGTATTGTGTACCATGTATATCTGCACTTACTGAGTGTTCATTTCTAGATTAATTTTCTTTTAAATTTCTTTGAAAACAAGTATTTCTTATATAGCATAAAAACTACTTTTACGTAAGTATCATTCTTAAACAATAAATGCAGACCACAAATAGAACTGTTGCCTAGGGAGTATAAATAGCAGGTATAAAGAACATTCTCTAGCAGTTATGGTTTTGCAGATACAGTTTTCATATTTGGTCAGCATATATGTTGTTATACAAATAGTTGAACACTTTTCTTTTTTTTCTCTGGATGTATATTTGGGACAGCTGTTTTACCTTATGTTGTATTCTTGAGTTTGCTTGAATGAATTAGGGGTTTGTTTAACAATCTTGATTCATTTCATGGTGATTTTCACTCCATTTCAGTGGTATATATAGTTTTCATTGCCTTTTGCACAGAAGTGAATTTCAAATAGTCCAAAGTCATCCATAGCAATGCATTGTTACCAAAATGCATGTGTGTCATGGAGTGAAGGACCAGACTTTGTTAATTTTGCATATGTAATTTCAGTGACTCTTACTGACACATTGTCCAGTTCCAAGTTCAATTTAACAGACTGCCGATATAACAGCAAGTGATTGGTCTCACTGTCTTTGAAAGGGCTGATGAAGTTTGATCCTTGTATGTATGATTTCTTAAGCCTTACATCCTGGGCTAACTTATCAAAATGAACAAAATGTGAGTGGGGACAGAGGAACACAGTGCCATGTGGCAGTATTCTTTTGTGAAATATTTTCAACTATAAAGTCACATTTCACTCTCCACCAGCTCTGGGCAGGATAGCTGACACAGAGAGGTACTACTATTTTTTTTCCTTTTCTCTTTTTTCAGACTCGAATCTAGTTAAATCTTCTATTTCCCCATTGTTTACGCCTTTCTGTAAATCAGTTGAGAATTTTGAGCTCATTAGAACAAACACTGAAAGGGTAGGTACCTGCAAGTGAAGCTTTTGTAAACAGAGCTGAAATAATGATTCTGCATGCACAGAGCCATGCACTGGAAGGCAAACAAACCCTGTCTGTAGACAGGTGCACCATGTGGTTATGCAGCTTGTTGTTAAGCTTTCTGACTTTGAAGAGGCTTTAGAAATATGGAGAGACTTCTATTCATTGTACTCTTTCTAACCTTCACATTCTCTTTTTTACATGAATAACTGGTACAAATCCTTCAGTAATTCACAGTAAATAATTACCACCTTGTTCTGAAATTGTATTGACTATAATTTTCATACAATCACATTATATATCTTGTTTTGTTTGGTTTGATTTTGTTTTATTCCAGGGTTTTGTATTGTGAATTGCCATGTTATAAATGATGTGAACTAGGTTAGAAGCCATGATTCTGCTATCATATGTTTTTCTTCCTCACAGGAAGAATCCTCTTGTCTTTAAACAAATCAGCTTTGATTTTTAGTCAGGTAGTTCAGAAACAAACTGTAGATATTTCTGACTACACTGAGTTATTTGCATTGTTTCACTGCATGGCTTCATAGTTTTGCTTTTTCTTACTGTATTACAGTTTCTTCTATCATTAAACCAGTTTAAAATAAAGGTCTTATAAATGTTTAAGTTTCTGACTTTTTATTTCTTTCAGTTTTTCAATGATGCACATAATTTCCTGGTGGTAGTCTTAGTTTTCATTTAAATTGTAGATGGTTTTCACAGTTCGACTGTTCTAATAACCAGAGGCAGATTCCAGCCCTGTTCTGGAAGTCACTAAATTAACATAAATGTAGATTACTCTGTGAATCTCAGCAGTCTTTTCAGCACCCTTCCTCACAGGCAACTTTTTGTCAGAACACTAAACTGATATAAAACCAGTTTTATTTAGTCTGTAAATGTCTTTTGGTTCACTTACACATACCATCCCAGATTTTATGTAAAATCAGCCTTGCACTGGTATCACCATGCTAATACATTAAGTGTCTTTTGCATCAAAGTTTGGCTCCTCACTAGAGGTTAAGCTGTAAAGATTAGTTCCAATCTACCTTTCAGTCCATTATTTGTAGCTTAGCTTTATTCTACTTCAGAAAAATCTTTATTTCTTCCTTACAATGATATCTACAGGTTAAGAGATTTAGGTAAACCAGCTGGTTTGAATGGAACTAATAACAAGCAAATTAAGCTACCTGATTTCCTGTGTAATCAGATAACAAGACATCTAATATCTGGACTTTATATCACCAACTTGGCTTTTTCATCTGACCTTAAGTAAAAAAAATTGTTGGATGAAAAAGAAACAGAGCCCATGTAAAGCAAGAACCTAAACCTCAGACAGTTTTCTGGTAAATTAGGATGATATAACTCCCTTACTCCTAAATCTGTAATAACTGACTGAATTTTACTTTCCATGTACTTCTGTGGGGATAAGATGAAGAATAATTGATGCCTGTCATAGCTCTTCAGAGTACTGCTTTAGAGGATTGAATATGGTGTAATTGCCAACCATCTAACCACCCACAACTACTAAGTTTTTCCTTAAGTGTTTAAGGAGCTTTTGTACCTTCTTCATCAAGCTTAATACTGTCCATGATACAAAAAGACGCATTAGAGAGGATTTAATTAGAAGCCTTTCTAGCAGCATCAGGAGGGAGGTCAAGAGGTGCATTTGTAATAATCTTCCTCTGGAGATGGGCATTCTGGGCAAGAGGACAAGTAACTACCACCTCTAGAAAGGAGATCCTGCACATCTGTGGAACAGCCAGTGCCTTTCCACAGTGTTCTTCGTGTACATGTTTATGTATTGAGAAACTGGAGAATTTATAAGGTTATTGTCTTGCTTTTTTCCAAAGCAAATAGGGGCTCCAATGCCACAGTTTTCAAAGCAGAGACAACAAAATGGAGTTTGATTTTCAAAGGCTCAAGCCTTTCCCAAAAGTCAGTCTTGTTTGAAATGGAATAGGGTAGGAAATCAAATATGGAGGGAGCTGTAGCCCTCAATCATGAAAAAGAAGTAAGCCAATCCTCCTGTCTTTAATACATAGGGTCCAGGAGTAAATAACTTAACAAATTCCTTTTCAATCTGAATTCAATATTTTCCTTCTGCTTTGAGCTCTCACTTGCATTATTTCCATTCCTTTCAAAGGTCTATCGGTACAATGAGTCACTCTGAACTATAACACATGGCTTAGTGCTACCAGTAAAGTTTGTGCTGTGCTTTTCCTGTAAATTAATTCAAGGTCCAAGCACCTTTCAATAGCAGTAAAATCCATATATTCTTCTCACAGAAGCTGATAATAGCAATAGAGTGTTACTAAAATGTGTCTGGGAACCATGATGCTGCTTACTGTGGTTACAAAACACACAGGCCAATTGGATGCAGATACAATAGAGATTTACTTCTGCACTTAAATCTACTTCATTTTATCTGTTAATTCTAACCTGCCTGAGCAAGAAACATTTTGTATTGATTAGCTGGTTTTAAAGACAATGAATGCTTTTGAAGTACATGATTCAGGAAATTAGGTACTTTCTGCAGTCTTGAATGCTATGTCAAGTGTCTTCTTTACAGGCTGAAGTTTGTATATTTCTTTACGTTCAAGTCCTTTCAAATATTTTCTATTTTACGTACAACTTCCTTTTCCTGCAGTAGCTACAGTGATGTGATATAATGCTGCTTGTACAGCCTTTCACTGTGAAGCTGGGACATGGTTTAACCAAGCAATTTTCCCCTCCTACTCAAATAAACCATACATTTAAAAAAGAAACACCACAGCTCAAATATACAATGCAGTTATTTTATGGGCCCAATGAGGTATAACACAATGTCTGACTGTGAATTACTTTTTTCATAGCAACAGTGTTAAGTAAATAACAACAGCTTAGGTAAGAGCTGGAAGGGGCCACAATGTGTGCTTGTGCTTGCCACATGCTGAGCATCTGTTCTCAGCTCCCAGGGATTCAGGGAGTCACTGCACCTGCAGAAGTCAGTTCTGGAAATTCAGAGTTGCACCCAACATGCTGCAACCACACCACCAGTGTGTGACCCACAAGGCTTTATCTCAGGCTACATGTCACTGTTGCTGGGCCAGTGTTGAGCTTTCCCATTACAAAATATTTCTGTCCTTTTATTTGTCTGCATTAGAAGACAAATTTGACATACACTGTGCTGTCCAAGGAACTTGAGACAATGACAGTAACTGAGAGAGGTAACAGGCAAAAACTCAAACTGGGTATTTCCAGGGAATTCAAAAATTATGGGGAGCCCAGTAATTCTGGGGAGTAATTTGTTGTTGTAAAACAGCAAGGTGGCAAGAGGTGGAGTTTTGTTGTGTGACTATATTGTTCCTTTTCATTGGTGTTGAGATGATGTGGCTTTAATGTAGGTGTGGATTTTTTTGGTTCTGCATGATGAAGACATATTTTAATGACAATTCAGTTCTCTAAGACCTATGACTAACCTACAAAAGGGGACATTGACTACTGAATTTCATCAGTTTGAAGGGACTTTACATGAACATGATATTAATTTACTCCTTGGAAAAACATATAGCACTATATACTCTGAGCTTACATAAAGTAACATGACAAGGCAAATGGGAAGCTGGCATTGAAATCCATGAATTTATATCCATATCAGGCTGTAGAGAAGGTGGTCAGGGTGATATACTTCCCCTTTAGAAGCTCAATCCAAATTTTAAGCTCCCTCAGCACACGAAAAGTTTGTAAATGGAAACTTTGTATGGTTGTCTTTTCTTTGCTGTTGACTTGGGGTGGTAAGGTTTTAAGGGGAATACTGTGCAGACACATCTGTGTTGACAGGAATACTGTGCTCCACACACCGCTTTGTAAAGGAGTGGCTGCTTAGGGTCTGCACATAGTGATCAAATAGCTGGCAGCTGCTCCTGTTTTTCTTTTTTATTCAGGGATCCAGCATGAGAGTTGGACTGTGAATACTGAGCTATTATTGTTGGCTCACAAATGTTGAGCTGCTGGTATTGATTTTCTGAAAAGATGTTTGGAGCAGTAACAAGAATAAAAAATAAAGTCAAGAATGATTGGCTTCACAAATAGCCAATAAAAGAATTCACAAAAATCTTAGTAAACTCTTGAGCTATTCAACCTTGACAATGTCCTTTTCAATCTGAATCCAATCTTCTCCTCATGTTTTGAGCAGCCAACTGCATTTGTTTCTACCCTCACAATGCTCCACTGGCCCAATGAATCACTCTGAGCTACAGTTTGCACTTCTAAGCTTTCACACTTCTACATAGTCACCCTGGGAAAGCAAAGAAAGAAATGAGTAGTGAAGGACCTGGAGTAAATGATAAAAGTCCTGTTCATCAGAAGGAATTTCTTCTGAAGTCAATGGGAGCTCACAGCATGTGGCGGCTGTGAAGCTAGACCCCTTATCAGGCCTCATATAGACCTTCAAAGCATACATGCTGTCCTTTTGTAAACTTTAGGATTTACAGAGTTTGTTATTTTCATGAACACATGAAAAAATGCAGTCATTTTTATTATAAACTTTATTACCTTACCAAATTTTTAAAAATACAAACACAAAGCAGTTGATAACGACAGTAGTTTAAAAAAGCAATTTAATTTTTATTGTGAGATGATGTTCCACAACTGTAGGCAAAACTGACATATAATCATTCCATAACTCTCAAAATAAAAAATTAATTATCCAGAATTAAATGCTCCATATGTAAGCTTTCCATAATGGAAGTCCCTGAAGAAAATTGACCCTCAGTATCTGAGTATTTCATTATTTCTGACACAAGGGACTTAAACCACTACTTTTGTTTAAAATCAGAGTAATTAGTCTCATTTTATTTCATTCCACCAACATAAAATTGGAGTAATGCAGCTATAAATTAGGTCAAATATTTCTAGAACTACTGACTAAGATAAAAAATTAAAACAGGCAATATAATGTTCTTTATGGACAGATGGTAACAGCATTGACTGCATGGGATAATGTCTTATCCTACCAGCAGTTCCATTAAACTTACCAGGGAGTAAGTTATAGCTTAAAATTCAGCACACAGTTTACCAGTGTCTGGCTGTGTGTTTGCACAGTGCCCTCTAGGATGGGGTCCCTGTCTGGGTGTTACAAAAATACACAGAAAAAATTAATGTGCACTGAAATTTAACAAAAACATTGAGATAACTGAAATAAGATCTCTTCAAGCGCCAATAATCCACTTTGCTTCAACCATTGTTGCCTTTGCCTGTGATTTCCTTTCCTCACAGGTGAACACAAATCAGCAGTGCAAATCTATTCAAAGAGTCTCCGAAGAATGGACTTTTTCGTTGATGTTGATAACTTCATGGTTTTCTTTTTGTGCAATGGTTTCATGGGTGGCTTTTTCAGGCACACCACCTTTTGGGGAGTTTGTAGCCCTCTATTAAGGTCAACGTGCTTGTTGCAGAAGTACTTAACATTTGCTTCTGAGAGACGTAGAAGTACGGTCTCTGAGAGATCCATACACTGCGCGTGGACCCAGTGGCCAGCCCCACTGGAACACAGGATCATTGCAGGCTTGTTGAGTTCTGTCGAATAGAAAGGGACCCAGGTGTTAATGTCAATATTGCAACTGGCACAGCAGGTGATCCAGTAGCCTGTTTCTGATTCATCCTCTTCATCATCTTCATTGTAAGTATCAGCATTGTCAGCATCAAAGCTACTGGCTTCTGCACTAAAACAAAACTCCTCCGAATCTTCAAATGGAGCAGAGTCTTCAGGGTCTTCACTTGATGTCTGACTGCAAATTTGTGTTATCAATTCTTCTTCCTTGTCCTCTTCTGGTCCTTTGCATCTCAAAATGTAGAAGTAGTTTGCATCTGGGATTACTTGTTTGTTGGCCCCTGGAAGGCCCAGCAAAACAGATCCTTTGCCCATATCACAGCCAAACCACATTCTGCAGTGTTTAATATCTGGTGTCCACTCTGGGCTCACACTTTCAACAATCTCTATCTTATCATCTTCCACAACTATGGTGTTACATGCCAGCCGTTTCTGGTTGTCTGAGTGGTAGCCACCAACAAGGACAAATTCAGTGTCACTGATCTGGGTCACTATAGCACTTGACACTGATATCCCCCCTGGCAGGATGGTGCAGGTCACAGCCGGGCTGCCTAGGGGCAGATCAACTTTTAGCTTGTACAAGTTGGGGGACCTGGTGTTATTTTGAAGTGAGTGGCCTCCCAAGATGTAGATGGTATCATCTCTGGCAATTGACACATGGAAAGAAAGTCCATCTTGAAGCTCTGGAAGTATGTATGATGTACAGCATCCAAACTCAAAATCAATGAGAAACACAGATGGAAAACAGTCGACTACGCTGTTCCATTTTTCAGTGGTTCTTTGTGCAAGAGGAGCAAGTGTCCTCCCTCCAAACAGAACACTCATGCTTTTTCCCCGGCTGTGAACTACATTAATTGTATGCCCGTATCTAGCTTCAGGGACATCTCCACCTAGGTCTTTCTCAATGCATTGGAATGTTATTTTCTTGCTAGTTTTGCTTACCAGACTCATAAAGTAAATCTTATCAGAAAGTTCATTGTTGGGTGTTTTACCGCCATGGATGATATACTGGTACTCATCAGCCCCTGCATCACTTCTGAGTGTGCAAAGAGCAGGGTAGCGGAGAGGGGGAAGGTAACATGAGTCTTTAGAGAACAAGACAGGTTTCATTTTGAGCTCATTCTTTTTTATATCAAGCAGGAAAACACCAGTGGGGCAGGATCTCTTTGGCCATCCTTTCTGACCAAAAAAGAAAACATGCCCATCAAAATTCAGGAGAGAGAAGCCTGGCTGAAGCAAGGATGAGTTACTGACGGTGGATACCATCTGCAGTGACATTTTGTCTGTTGACTGGGCCATACCGTGGCTGAGAAAATAAAATAAAAAACAAAACAAACAGATTAAACATGCATTAGATCCTATCACAAATATTTAACAGAACTTGAACAAATCCTATGGAAGTTCTAAATGCTATGCGCTGCAGTTCACTCTGAAACGCACTAAGACACGCTTTCCTGCGTCTCTAGACATGAATCCAGCATGAGGTGTACACCGTGGCCGCGGAATGTTGGGGATATTGTGCACACCACACACTGTAGTCACATGGAGCCCGCCCACGGTGCGGCCCAGGCCTGCGCTGGGGCGGCTTCCCGGGGCGGGCACGGCCGCTCCCGCGGGCTGCTGGGGCTGGTAGTCTTCTCTGGGTGCCCGGCCCGGCCCG
>VWYP01027304.1:266565-278337 GCA_013400435.1 Pycnonotus jocosus | reverse complement strand
TGTCGCCCCGAGGCGGCCGGGGATGCCGCCAGGAGCCTCCCGGCTGCCGCAGGCCCGGAGCCCCGAGTGCGGGAGCCTCGTCCGGCGGGGCTGGGGCTCGCCCGGGGCGGCAGGAGACCCCCGCCCATGCCGCTGCCGGCCGCGAACCTGCCCCGGGCCCCAGAGTCAGTGGGCTGCAGGACGGGCGTGCACGGAAACTTCCGATTGCTCGCTTTGTTTACAGGGAAAACGTCAGCATTTGTTGAGTGCGTTTAGAAACACGGGGCGGGGGAGGACGGGGGGAGGACACTTCACGATGCTCTAATCCTTTGTCTTTCATCTCTGCGCTTTGCTCATGCTTTCATGAGTAGGTTTCAGGGGGTATCTTTTACTCTTGAAGACTGAACGGAGTTTATGTAATCAGCCCGAATATTGGCTGTGAAAGAGCTTTGGAGAGCACAGACACTAAGGAGGGAAATCACTGGCTGATTCATTGGCAGTGTCCTTTGCTGACAGCGACTTGTGCCCTTTAGTAAATGTCCAAGTTCTCTGTCCCAGCCTTGCAAAATCCCCAGAATTTAAAGGTGTGAACTAAATATTAGAAAAAAACCCCACTAAATCCTACATTTTAAGATATAATTACGTTTTTTTCCTTAAATCTTTCAGATTCATATTTTCCTTGTTGCTGCTTTTCATTTGCTGTGACAGCAAAAAGCGAGACACATAGGGTTTCTTTCTTAAGGAAGGATTTGGTATTTTCTAGTTACATGACATCAAAACCTGGGGGGATCTGAATAACATCGTGTAGAGGAAGAGTTGCTGCAAAAACATGGGAACTGATGACACTGACTACCTCAATTGCCATGTTGTACCATATTGCTGCAGTGCCTGTCTACAAATTGGTGTGGGAACTGCTGTGCTAAAATAGGGATCTGCCATGGGATGTTTTCAAAGGTGAGATGTTTTCAGGCCTGAGCACACAGACAGGGTAGGCATAGCCATTACTGAGTCTGCTTGAAAAACAATCCGTGGAACAGTGTTCTGATGTGGAAATCATCCAAAGATGAGTTCTGTTCACTGTACAGCCTAATGTCTCTGCCCTGAAGGCGGTAGTGTTTTTCTACATTTAGATTTCTTTTTAGAAGTACTGCACTGTGGGTGAAGTTCGGTTATAAGTTAATTAAATTAGTGAACCCTTTTCTAGGCATGTCAGTATACACAGCAGGTTTTGTCCTTATTATGCATGAAGAAAGACTCCTGAAGTTATTTACCTTCAGGTGATATGCTAAGCAGGAATCTGCTGCTTGTTTCTTACAAGCATTCAAAAATGGCATCATCAGAGGAGCTTGCACTGAGTTAGGTTTACATGATTAGATGTCATTTGTCTCTTCTTTTGTATTGTCTGGTTACTTAGCTTCTTTGGTTTTACAGGATCTTTGGAAAAGTAAAATGTCTTCCATACTGAAGATGCTGTAAGAAAATTCTGGTTCTAGATGATAAAATTAGAATTCTTTAGCTTGTACCACTCCTGTTCTACACTTGACAGCTGGTTTATATTTGAAGTCTAATGAGACTATTAAAAGTGGCAAAAAATTTATTTGACGTATTGGTATGCATCTTATATTTTTACATATACTTAAAGAATCTCCAAATAGGGCAATTATTAGTGTCCACAATGTCACAAACTGTTTTCCAAATATTGAGCGGTACTCAGTTCTAGAGAGTTTATTAGCTGAAGAGTCTGCAGATACAGAGTGGAGAAAAGATCAGTGAAAATTATTGATTTGTAGACACGCGGAACATATTGGTTAAGAATGCTTAAACACACTTCCTTGTCACCTTGTAATATTTCTTGAACTTTACACAAGCAAACAGTTCAGTCCATAATGGAGGGAATATTTATCTGAGATTTTTGGATAGAAGTAGCTCCTTAGGCACTGGCTAGAATTGCTTTGGCTTTCCGTGTATTTTTGTGCTAATTACGGTGTGTCAATACAGTGTGGTTGCTCTTTGGCTGTGCTGACCTCCAACTCTAACCTTCCAATACCACTGAATCCTTTGGGCCATGGCTCATCTAACCCTGAACAGCTTCGGGGAACCCAAAAGATCTAACCTTATAAGCAAAGAGTTTAAAGTGCTTTTTTGTGGCTTTATGTTTAGAACTGGAGTTGGATTAGCATTACAGCTAGTGCAGAGTGAAATACAAATGCCTTTGTTGTGGTGCAACGCAAGATACTGGTAAAGAGACATTATAAGGAGTAAAGAGGAATAAAAAGAGAAGGGGGGAGTTACATAAACAATTACCAGGTATGATGACTTAAGTCATACTTCATCATATTTGGTGTTTTATAAAAGGTTAACGTAAGGGTTATACAAAATGAGAATCTCAGTATTACTTTTATAAGCCCCCTATTTGGGAAGCAGTAGAGACCTGAGCTAGAAGCTGAGCTAACAGAAAGAAGAAAACTAATATTCTCCCCGTGTTTATTTTAAAATCAAACAGTATTTTGACTAGGTTTTTCAGGTAAGATCTCTTTATATGGCAAGAAGAAATGATAAAGAATTCAGATTTAGATAGATGCATTAGGAGGTACATTTATAGAAGGATCAAATGAAGAGGCAGGGTTTTTTAAAAGCACTAGCTAATGTAATTTGAAATGTGCTTACTATGGAAATAGATGGACATAGTTACAATTTCAGAAACCATATTAGATGTTCACAGAGATGTAGAGGATGAACAGCTTTTAGAGATGGGGGTAGGTCACTGAGTGACCTGAACAGCAATTGACATTTCATATACCTTTGGGTAGTCTTCCTTGTGTTCTAGCTTCTCTTATGGAAGCAAGTCTCCCATTGTTTTGTGTCCTAGATCCTAGTAAATCTAGGGTTTATAAAATGTCACTAGATGACAGTGTTTAGGCACTGAGTCAGTCCCAAACTGTGTTTATTAGTTTTTGTCCTCTTTGACCCTGTGCAGAAATGGTTTGTTCACCTATGTGCTTTGTCTATTACCCAGTTAGGCAACAAAAACATTCTAATCAGGAGAACAATGACTAATCAGTACTGCTGTTTAGTGTGACATCTCATATTTTTCAACATTGAAAGTATTATTTGTAATAATTTCACAGTAATTTGAATGCTGCAGAATAATGAACAATGAATGAGTTGATCTTATGAACTGTAGCAAACACAAAGAACCCTTTTTCATTTATACAAGAATAAGGTATTTGAGCTGTACTGATTGGACACTGAGAGAATTGAATGCAGGATAACATGGAGTCTTAGCCGGTAAACACCCATTGCTGACCATTAATTAGTTTGCAGTTATTTTGGTGTGAACACAGATATCTATTATAGAAATAAATTGATTTTGCAGTATTGTGGTTTTTTTCCCTCTGACAGATCTGGTTTTCCATTTCCAAAATGGAAAAGCATATGCCTGAAAAGCAAGTGCTGTTTCCAAATTCCCCACAATCAAAATCATATCCAGACACACAAAAAAGTTTAAAGTCCTCCATAAAGAAGCTTGAGGAAGGAAATTTTTATATAGTATTTCTCAAAACATTTGCTAAGTGTATCAACCAAGTTTGCTTTGGGCAAAACAGTAATTTAGACATACCTGGCTGACAGCAGTTTTTTGCTTCCTCCGTAATCTTTCTGTGTAATTGGGATTCAAATGTGAGCAATGTGAGGAATCTTCTGTGACAGCACAGGGGGCTCGTGGCATGGACAGACAGCCTGATGGAGGAGAATCTATCTGCTTAATTTGCAGATGTGCTCCTGAGAACTCGATCTACTGTGCCTAACTGGCTGTGACTGGTTTGTTTTCCTTTCCTCTCTTGTCTTCAGATGGCACAACAAGAAACCCACCAGCCTCCAGAAGCTTTAACTCTTTGGTGTGAAACAAGCTCAGAGTGACAGCAGGTGCCTCTTAGGTTGTAAATATCTGCAGCATATGCTTCTTCATGGTTGAATTTTTTTATGCTGTTAAACCTATCAACCTTGTGATCATCTTCAGATTTTTTCAGTAGTATTTTAAAATGTACTATAAAATAAATTATGAATTAAAAATAATTTCTAAAGGTAGTACAAGAAAATCTTGCTGATTGCCATACTACTTTCCCCAGAAATGCTGTGCTGCAAGCAGGCAATGACATTGAAACAGGGAGAAGGAAATGACAAATGTATGCAGTTCACTGAGTGAGGGCTGACTAAAAAGTCCAACTCAAGGTCCACTCAAGTAATTAGAGATGTCTTTTTTTCCTCCTTCGGTGGCCTTCTGATCAGACCTTGAAAGACTAATAAAACTTTGCACCCTTCTGTGGCATTTTTCATCAGTTTCACAGTGCTTTCCTCCAACAGCAAATAATGAGACGCTGGGAAGTCCACTGGGAACATATCCTTTCAACAGCTAGCAGTGCTGGGGCACAGAGGATAAGCCACTTGCATAACACAGCACAACAAATAAACAGAAAAACCTGGAAAACAATTTACTCTTCATAGCTCCCTGCTTTTGTTTTCCTGGCCCTACTTCACCCACTCCTGAGTTACAACATCTGCTGCACAGTATTTTAGAAATATCTCAACTCCCATTTGAAACTGCTGTGAGAATAGAAATAGAAGGAACTTGAAATGGAATTTGATTAGTACAGCAAAGCAAACACACCAAATGTTTGCGAAAATTGTCTTGAGACATTGAATAACTGTAATGCAGATAGGATGAGGTGATGTTTCTCATCTGAAATACAGCAGTGCTAAGGCACTGTGCCCTGTAGCATCCATATGGGCCTTTTCTACTGAAACAAAGATAAAAGGAAACTGTAGTGTGGAGCTGAATGCTGAAGAACTTCCCTCAAATTTAAGGGCATTCAGATCACATTTATTTGTATTTTCAGTAGGGCCTAGATAATACTTGACAGCTTCTTATCTAAGTGTTTGATGTATTCTGAGCCTTGTTTGAGTCTGTGGTCAAAGATCTATAGCAAAAAACCCCCCTAAAACAAATATTTAAGTGAAAAATCCAGTCCCCCAGCTGTGTCACTTTAATATTTTTCATTCATTTTAGACTCTTTCTACCAGTTGACATGCCTTATCTTTAGAAATTCTTTTTCCAATTACTGTGGTTGAGAAGATGGAGAAATTAAAGTTTTTTGGCAACAGCATGTCATTTTTGGATGAGGACATGGTCTGTCCAAGCTGGTCTCTAACTGTCAATGACAAAGTGCATTGAGAAGTTGCAGCAAATAGCTTCAAAATAATGTGTCTGCATGGTAGGGAAATTATGTTCAAAACTGTCCTGGTCCTAGCAAGAAGATCTTGGATTTCCATCGTGAGTTTAACTGGCAGAGAACCCTTGTGAAAAGGAATAAATAGACTTTTCCTTCACAATTTCTATTTTAATAACATTGACAGAGGTAGTATGTTTTCAGCAGATTGCTCACTGTTATGGAAATGCTTTATTTCACTTGATTTTCTTCTTCTACAATTAATTTCTTAAAGTAGTATATTGTTTGCATCTTCTTCCTCCCAAATCATTCCAAATTGCGTTGAGATATTTCCAGGGTTTTCAGCATATTTTCTGCCAGTAAAACACAGTCATCTCTGAGCTGAAATGTAGCTGGCTTCCTGTGGGTTGCAGTAATGCACTCCAGCTCAGCAGGGAAAGGGAAGGCTGCCTTACTCATTTGTGTATGTTTTCTCAGCCAGAATGCAAATATGCTGGATACTTTACCAGGACGCACAGGCTGAAACCTGTAAAAAAGGGCACAGGGAATCCAGCATCCTACAAAATTCAATTTTCTGTCTCATCTAAAACTGACAGTAAACAGTATTCAAATTGTGAGGGAGAAGGCTTTATTTGGAGGGCTTATCTAAAATACCTGATTGAATCCAGCTGTGCTTTGACTGTCAGATCCTGGACAATTGCATTCCAGGAGGCAATGACTGCTGCAGTTTGGATGAAATGTTACCCTTGCCAGGGGGCCCCCAGGTTGTCTTTAAAAGGAGCAGTACTCTTGAAGCCATTGGAAATTCATTAAAAAAAATTCTCAGGTATGGGACTGGCATAATAGCACTGAAATCCACCAGGATCAATATGCTTGTTTGCAATTAAAGCCCTTGGATATATCCTTTAAAAGCTCATATGAGCTGGGCATGAGAGGCACATGTTTTTGTCCATCTAAAGGTCAGCTCTCAGTCTCAGTAATGCACTCAGGCAAGCAGATGCAGCTCCCATCCACAGGAATTGCTGATACCTTAACTGTGTGCCCTTAAGGCCTCCTGCTGAAGGCAATGGCAAACATCCAGTTGATTTTAACAGGATTAGCTGTCATAGATCACATTGAATTGAGAAATATTGGAAGGAACCTCATCTGAAAGTTTTTGTCCTTTGTAACTTCTGTTTTTTTTCTTTTGGCTGGGTTGACCTGCACCTGCTTGTATCCAGAACTTGGTGTCTTTGTGTTCACTCCTGGAGCTCTGCCTCCCCACAGGTGGTGGTAGCAGGGAGGAGGAGGGAGAAAAGTAGGGCAGGACAGTGGAGCAGGGAGGGCTTGCGTCTGCAACTGTAGATTTGCAGACCTAGACAAGAAGTTTTCTGCCTTCAGGAAAATGGGTAACTGCTTGACTCAAAACGTTTTACGTCATTCTCAAGCAGGAATTCCCAGAATCACGCCTTTCGCCTGGCCTACTTTTAAAGCACCATCCTGGGATGTTTGTTAAGGCAGCAACCACGGTCCATAGCTAACAACAGGCATTTGTTAAGGACAGGCTTGAGTTCCAGCTTTGCCTGCCTCTTTGCGCCATGGGGGCTGATGATCTGCACTGCAGGCTCCAGCTCAGCGCGGTGGGTGTAGGAGTGCCCTGCTGACATCTGCTTCTGCAGTGTGGAGGAGGCACAGCTTTCTGGGCCATTTGTGAGGGTGTTTCTGATGAGGCTGTGCTTTCATGGTTGCATAAGCAACTGTGACAAGCTGCCAAAAGGACAGTCCTGCATCCTTCCCTTGCTCACACTGCACGTTTCCACTGTCCCCTTGTACAGACAATCATGATCAGACAGCTGAAAGGCAGATTGGAAAATATATCTTTAAAACAGGACATATGCATTTGCTCTGTTTACTCTCAGGTTTTGTATTGGTAGTTTATTTTGTCTGCCCAAGAGATGGACTGAAGTGGTAAACCAGGAGGTGAAGAGGAAGTGAAGGTGATGGTGGCCTTTTTGGGAGCAGCCAGAACTTGGATAGACTTAAATTGATTCTGAATGCACTTATCTGCTAAAATCTCATTCTTTTTGCAAAGCTGCTACCTCATTCTTCATTGCTGTAACAATATTGTTAGAGGTATAGTTACTGTGATAGCTCTATATTAAAAAAGATGGGGCATTGCCCGCCCTGTGATATCATAGTATAAAATTTAAAAATAGTGTGTTTATGTTCAATCTGAATTTTGCAGACATAGATTATAAAATCTTGATAACAGGTGTACCTAGTGGATATTTTCCATGAACGTATGGGTGAACTATAAAACCCCCCCATTTATTAATCAGTCTTTGTTTAAAATTGAGAATGACTTCTAGGAAAGCAAATCCATAGTGAGAAAACCTGACTTGAACCTATGCCAGAAATGCTAGTAAAGTTTTTTTTCCTCCCTGAAAAATGAAACTACTTAAATTATTATTGAGTTTGTAGAGGCAAGTAGCTTACTGCTCTTTCCTTTAAAAATATTCATGATCTTGATTTTTCTTTCATTGCCTCTGTTGTATTTTATAGAAACATAAAGCACTTAAAAATGCAAGATAAACCAGGAAGTTTGTATTCCACCACATTTTGCGTTGTTTAATAGGATTAATCACTGTATAATTGAAATCATGCTAATACTCACTTGACCTGCCTCTGTGATTCCATGCAGAGATTTCTGATTTGTCTTAAACTGCTCGTAAGAAGCCTGTGTTTTGAGAAATAAAATTGATTTTGCACAATCTGCTGATGATCAGCAAGGCTTAATGAATGATTGCCTCGAGAAACCTCATTAAAGTAATTTGGATGGGTGAGCAGGAGTGAAATGCAAAGAGAAGAAGCAAGTTACTGCTTGAATGCATCATTTACTGATGTTTGACTCTAAAAGTATCCAAAGCCAGCACAAGGAAAGGATCAGATACCCTTGCTTTACTTTCCTTTACACTTCCAAGTTAGTTTGATTCCTTTGGGGAAAAAAGAAGATTAGTTTTTGATTTTAGTAGTATCTATTCTTTAACAGACCAATGCAGTAATTTCATTCCTAGAAGTGTCATTTTATCAGCTTTAGAAATTGTGGAGGATTTCAATCCATTACTGTCTATTTTTTCATTTTTTCAGAATTGTTTAAAGAAGTCATTGCCTTGAGGCTTTGAATTGGGTGATTGCTGAAGCCTTTTACTTAGATAGAACCTAAAGGTTAGCTCCTTAGCAAAGGTGAGAGTCTTCTGGTCAGCCTGGTTTTTTAGCTGTTCACCTCACAAAACTTTTCTGTGACTGACATAGTGTGGTGATCATTTAAGAGAGACTCTGGAATAAAGTAGGTAGGAAGCAGCAGAAAATAAAGTGGAATGAAAATGAAAAATATGAAAGCCTTGGTGGGTTGAGATAAATTTTTGAACATCCTTCCTGTACCATCCATCCTAACCACATGTTCAGTTTTGGGGATAGTAGATATTATCCATGTACCATCTTCTGCACTTGCTTTTATTTAGGGCCATGCTGCAGCACCAGGCAGTTCTTGAAAATGATTGAAAACAGGGAACAGCTAGCTCTGGCTGCCAGTCTCTCCTCTCTGTTGTCTGAGAGAGTGGCTGTTTTTCTGACAGAACCTAGGCTTTCATTAGGACCTAGCTGGCTTTTCCTCTCTGTGAGGAGATGATTCTGTAGACCTCAATAACAGCTGTGCAAGGGAATATCTGAAGTGAAGTTTCCTGAAATCTGTAGGAAGTAGAAGCTGCACAGCAGAGTAAGAATTGAGGTATATGATTTTGGTATCACCTGGTCTGGGTGCTGGATCTCAGGCTGGTGATCTGGTGGCTGTGGAGCATGGCTTTCACAGACAAAGCTGTCATGCAGCTGGTTAAGGATATGACTGCCCCCAAATTACATAATAATTTTCTAGTTTCCTAGAACATTTTAGAGTGAATTAATCTAAGATTTGCTGTCAGCCCTCCACTAACCTGTTTTTAAGTCATTTAAATTCTTGGCAACTTGTTTTTTAATCTGCTGTTGGGAATAATATTTGCTTTTCCTTTCGGGAATGTTTTAAAGTTTTTTTTCATTAGTGTTTGTAAGGGAGTTGGAGATCCTAGATGCCAGACTCCAAAGAAAAACAAAAAGTTACTAACTTTTTCTTGATTAGATATATATATATATATATATATATTCTTTTACAGTAGCCTTACAAATCGTGGCACTATTTCAAGTCATGATTTTAATAACTTAACCATAGTGTGAAATAGAAGGCGCTGCTTACCTCTCAAAGCCCTGTAATACACATAAACAGCTCAGAGTCTGGTGAGTTATATTCTGCTTGGTCAGTCCACAAAGAGATTAATAGTGGTTGGATTTTTGTAAAATGTTAGAAAACAGAAACTTTAGGTCATGTAGGCGTGCACGTATTTTGATATCTTCAGAACATTAGGTTTCCTTGGAAGCAGGCAATGCAACAAAATTAGAGTTTTATGTTAGAAGTCATGCTTTATTTTCTTTCTGGTCTCCAAGCAAATTCTTTTTCAATTTTATTTAGCTTCAGCTATATTTACCAGGTTGGCAGCCTTTCTTTAGTATTGTTGAAGTTTTGCTGAAAAATTAAGCTTTCATTCCCAAAATCCGCTTCTTAGTGTTGTGGTAAATCAAGAGAGGAAACAGATGAACACATGCAAATCAAGCACTTAGTGTATAATGCATTCTTGCCTCTTGATCAGGTTTATGTATGCAAACTGATTCTATTAGTGTAGACCTATGTGTATAAAAAATAAGTAATATGGGTAAGTGTTTAGCATCATGCAGCTGTTAACATGCCTTTGCACAGATTTTGTGAGTTAGGGGTAAGGTTAACTTCAGCAGGCTTCACCGAGGGCTGTTCAGGACCACTACTACCCATAGAGTCTGGTTAAGTGTTGGAGGTGGGCTGCAAAGCTGTTGCTGTGTGGGGAGTGGAGCTTCCCTCCTTCAGTTCTCAGCATTTATTCCCTTCTCAGGAGTGGTTCTCACGTTCCTGTGTGGCTGTCCAGCTCCAGCGTGCTCTCCCTGTCCTGTGTGCTGCCTCAGCTCACACATACACACACACAGAGACACACCACCCCCCACCCTGCCCCTGTGGTCCAAAATCTGAGTTTGTGGCTTTGATGATACAGTGAGAAGTGCACCTGGAGATGATGGATTTAATCCAAAATTTGAATGTACAAGTGTGTCCTGGTTGTTAAATACAACATGCTGATGAGGAGTGCCACTGTTTCTGCAGAGAAGGCAGGGATTGAAAGACTGAACAACTTAAGGGAATGAACAGCACCAAGAGAAGCTGGCACTTCTGTGGCCCGTGTTGCCCAGGGTCGTAAATTTCAAGCATAAATGATCACAATTTCTCCCTTTGTACTTAAAATTTCTATGTCTATGTGAATTTTGGGAGAAATGTTGAGTAAAGTTCCGCTGACAAGATCAGAACTTAAAAGTAGAGAAGAAAAATTACACTTTCTAGTGCTCATCTGTATGAACTAGGGACTTTTCTATTGATTTGTTTTCTGCCTGCAGATACATATATATAGCTCTTTTCTTTCTATTGCAGAAGCAGCCTGCAAAACCAGATATACCTGTTTGACTCTCAAGGTGTGGATGATCATGGGAGAAGAACTGTTAAAGAACAGCATCCTTGATCAATTTATTAATAGTCATGAGCAGTCATATGAAGAGTTTCTAAATACATTCACATATCTTTTGAAAGGTATGTAATTTTCCAAATCTCTTGTTAGATACCACAGACAGAAGAAAAAGTAAAAAGAGAAGCAGTGGTATTTAGTGTCATGCTACTCACCTGCTTTGTGACTTTAGGCAAATCCTTGTGATGCTTTTATTTTTCCACTCAGCAGTGGGAACCCTAAGGACAACTTTCTACAGGTTGGTTCCCAGGCTGCCTTGTCTCTCCAGGTAGTTAGCCATTTTTGCTTGCTTTAGGGAGGCAGGGGGGACATGCACTGGTTGGAAGGATAGATGTTTCCTAAGTACATCTTGCATTGTTTTGCTTGAGAAGTCTCCATAAAAGAAGAGCCTAAGGAAGGCATTTAATAGTGTGAGATAGTCTGAGATTAGGAGTGTGTAGTTTGAGTACTTTAACAGGTAAACACTCTAACACTAGCCCACTGTGCTGTGCCTGTGTGTGCCTTCTACAAAGTGATTGCTTTCTATGATGAAACAACTACCTGGAGGGATGTCAATATTAATCTAAATTGATTTCAGCAAGGCTCTCAACACTGTCTCCCACAACATGCTCATAGGCAAACTCAGGAAGTGTGGACTGGCTGAGTGAACAGTGAGGTGGGTTGAGTACTGGCTGAGTGGCAGATTCCAGAGTGTCGTGATCAGCAGCACAGGGTCTGGTTGGAGCCCTGTCACTGGTGGTGTCCCCCAAGGGTCAATACTGGGCCCAGTCTTGTTTAACTAATTCATCAATGATTTGAATGAAGGGGCAAAGGCCTCCTCTGCAAGTTCCCTGCAGGCACAAAGCTGGGAGGAGTGGCCCATACCCCAGAGTGCTGTGCAACCCTTCAGAAGGGCCTCAAAA
>VWYP01027304.1:232575-266253 GCA_013400435.1 Pycnonotus jocosus | reverse complement strand
TCTCTCTGGACACAATCCTGTGCAAGGTGCTCTGGGATGGGCCTGCTTGAGCAGAGAGGTTCGACCAGGTGACCCACTGTGGGTATCCTTCCACCTGACCCATCCTGTGCCAAGCTAACAGGTAACTTGGATGAAGATACAGCAGGACATCAGACAGATGATTAAGCTGAAAAGATCTCATGCTCTGTGGGTGAAATAAAAAGTGGAGCTTAACCTTGATATGAGCATTGCTGAATTACAGAATTCCAATTCTGTAGCTCAGGTTCACATTTTTTAACCATGTTCAGACAGATGCCATTAAAATAAGTGCAAGCTACATATTACAATTCTCTTTGCCACTGCTTTGCACTAAAAGTGATATGTCCTCATATTATTGCAGAAGCACTGTATTTTTCAATTATAGGATGTGGCATGCCCCATTGATTGGTACTCAGAAGTCTGTCCTGCCCTTCTCCTTCAGGCAGAACTGTCAGTCACAAGCATTGAGCAGAAAACCAGTAGGGGAGTTGAAGCTGCCACAGAAATAATCTTGTGGCAACTTTCTGTCTCCTCCCTATAAAATATAGAAGAGAAAGGAGACACTGGGGGATGAGATAAGAGGATTGAAAATCCGGTTCTGGTCTTCTTATGTATGATTGATACTCTGGGGATAGCTGCTATCATAGAAACATGCTGCATATCATGATGCTACTTGCAAAAAGCCTCAGCGTGTGTTTCAGTCTCTTTCACTGTCACTGTAGGCATTTGCCACTAAAATCACATAAAAGGTAGAGCTTTACCTGAATCAAATGCTTAGAAATGCAGGTTCTTATGATGGTATGAACTGAACAGCTCAACTAGTTTTTCTCCCACTTTCATTTTCCTTTAAAAGTACCCAACGTGCTGGTTTGAATTATAAACTAATGACCTGCAAAAATTCTACTTAAAGCATAAAACATACATTGTCATCTGATAGATTTTTGTCTGTCATAACATTGGAGACAGAAAACACACAAAACTAATTGGATCCCATTGATTGCACAGAGTAACATTTTACAGAAGGTGATTTTCACTTGTGCATGGAGTTAGACTAGGTGTGCAGTTGGCATTGCACAGATATTTTCAGCTGAAGTTTCTATGTTTTTCATGAAAGTATCTCATAAGAATCTGATACCCTAGTGATTTTTAAATTTTTCTTCATATGTTAAATTTACACACAGTGAAGCTACAAAGAATATACCTGGAGTAGAAAGACCCAAGCATCCTTGGCTGTTCTGGCCTAGCTAAAAAGAACCTTTTGAGGCTATAAATAGCCTGGACTGACCCCCTGTGAATACATTAGGATCTTCTACTGAGAGTATAGTTTCATTCTTATAAATGTGGGAAACAGGATTATTAAATTTTTACATTCCTGACTTCACTGTGGCTTTTTAAGAATTGCTGATATTCAGTCAAGAAAACCACATTTTTAGAATGTTGTCTTTTTATTGTATCTGAATGTGTGATATTACCTTTGACTACTTCTATTCTTCCTTGTGGTATTTGAAAAGATACTCTCTTAGTTCACATAGAACAAGATCTGGACTCAAAGAAAGTCCTTCTAAATTCTGTGTAATTGGTTTCATGATGTGTATTTGGTTTAACTAGCACAGAGATATGTTGTAACTTAGCTAGACCACAAAATTACAACTTTGATATGACATTTTAATCTTCCAGATTTTAGTATTCCTAAAATTCCCAGTGGTTCTGTTTTTTAAAAATGTGCTTGGTGCAGTGAGAAAATGAGAGTCTGTAAACTAATTGACAAATCCTGTAGTAAGACTACTACTTCACATCTACAGATCTGATGGAAAATGGATAAACATACATAAATATATTTTTAAAACTCTGGCCTCAGCATTTAAAACATACTGCTTCAATATAGCTTAAATAAATAATATTTTAAAATTATAGGAGTACTTCTGCTGTAAGTAGAAAATTTTTAAAACCTTTGTCATTGATTCTGTAATGGATGGGTATTTGAGGGCCAGGTTAAGATGCTAGTTAAGTCTCTTTATTTTTCCTCTTTAGAGCATCCAAAGTGTGTTTTTTTTGTCACAGGGATAATTTTAACAAGATGAATATATAGGTGAAAGGGCTGGTGAACCCATGGGAATGTAATTTACCAATTAGAGCATGAGTCCAGAAAGATGAAATCTTTCATACTTGCTGTAAAGCTTTGCAGTTGAAGGAGCCTCAGAAGAGCTGAATTTACAAAGGAGTGGATCATAGAAATTTCTGTAGATGTGGTCAATGAGTGGTATGTTCAGAACTACACTCTTCCTAGAAAAACTTTAGACAAAATTTCACGGAAATCCATCCAACCCTGCTTTTGAAAAAATTGCCGCAGAGGACAACAGCCTCTTTCAAATCTTAGGAAGAGTGTTTGAAATCTGGTGCAGAGCTATGGTGCTCAAAATGAGAAGGCAGCATCTGCTCATTTTTTAAAACTCAGAGGAAGAATGGGAAATTCACTGGAACATAAAATATCTCACTTGACCTTGTACAAAAAATACAGAAAAAAACTCCCCAAATGGTCCAAGCTTCAAAATTTTCATCTCGATTTTAAATTACTCCTCTCTCACTTCTAAAAATACAGGATTAGGGATCGTTCAGCTGGATAGGAAAATCCTGCCATGAATAAATTTCTTACCCAAATCCAAGTTTGGATTTGCAGTTTTTTTTTCATGGTTCTGGGCGTTTGACCACTAGGATTAAATGAATTCCATTCCTGCTGTTATTTTTGCTGTATTTCATACCCCTTCCCTCTGCCTGGCAGTATGTTGAAGCCCAGGCACCTTGATTAGAGCCATCTAAGCAAGCCACAGCTTGGATTGAAACTTTATAGCCTCGGTGCTGTTGTTTTGATGCTTCTGTGCTGAAGAACCTGTCAAGTGGAGGAAGTTTGGAAGTGACTGATCACTTCTGTGCTTACAGGTGGCATAAAAGAGCCATGTTCTTTGTTGTGCTCAGATTAACTTAATTCCCCAGTGGAAGCTGGGCAAGGTATTTCCTTCACAGTCCGTTTGACTGTAGCTGTCTGCTTCCTTTTTACATTAACCACATTTAGGAAAAACAACTTTAAACTTCCTATATAAGTGTCAGTGGAGGCACTTCACAAATGTCAGTCTTCACAGCAGAAAGCATAGCAGAGAACTATATATGAAGTGACAGTAAATGCACTCTTATTTTAAAAATGGACCAGTAGGACAATGCTAACCCCAAGAGAAATTTCAGCCTATGAGTAAATTGGCCAGTAAAAGCAACTAGACAGTTCAGTAAAACTAATTAAATTAATCTGTCATCCCCAGGGAACTTAAACAGGGCATGAAACAGGGAAACAGCGTCAATTCAGAGCTTTTTATTGATGTGTTTTGCTGGATCATTTGATAGAATTGGTTGGGAGACAAAATTTGCAATTTTCTATTGATCATAAATTCAGTAGCTATCTCTATGTAGGCTTTATTCAATATAGTATAAAATCAAATACCATACAGAGCCCCTAAGTGCAGGAAAAAATCCCAGACATAGAGATGCAAACTTAGTAGATAGATTATTTTTGAAATAATAATAACTGATCTGTTTTATGGATATTTGTTGTCCTGGTATTTGCTCTGCAAGATACTTCATCTCAATAGTATAGACAGAAAAAAAATAGGCCTAAAAAAGGGAAATGACTCATGTGCCTTTGCCCAGTGGCTCAGTGGCAGCACCAGATAAGTACAGAGGCACTCAGACTACTGGAAACTCGAGCAGCCCTTGAACAGTAGTGCTTCCCTAATAGCAATTCTTTGTTCTTTTCTGTGATGCCTTTATTACTAAACAATTTCTGAAGAGTATTTCAGATTTAAAAAGAAAAAAAAAAGGATTTTTATTCTCTTGCATAACCGAGATTTTCTAGAATATAGGGAAATATTTAGTAATTTTGCTCTTGATACTATGGTAGAGATTCTGTCCTATAGTGGCATATTGGCAGTGATTGAATTCTAGTAATATAAAAAGCAGTAACACAGAGGGAACTCTTCTGTACCTCATCACCTAGGCATCAAAGTGCACTAAATGCAGCTGCTGGCTTAATTTTATGTATTGCAGTGAGCTGAGGAAGCCCTCTTTCCATGTGTGGGAATGGCACAAAGCAAATAATGTCAGAGATCAGAGCTGTGTACAGGTGACTCAACAGGACAATCAGAAGTCGAGTGATCTCACTTCCAGTTTAATGCTGAACTCCTTGTAGAATTGGGTACTTTTCAGTGTTCAGTATAAAATTAAATAGAAATTCCTTATTTCAAAAAAGTAGGTATTTGCCTTTAAAAAAAAAAAGTCAAGCCTTTTAGGTATGCCTTAATGTTGTGATTGTAATGTCCAAATTCCAGCATTTTCAAAACTCATGGGCTTTCTGACATTTTATTTTGTTCCCACCTGCTGTCATCTTTTTTATATTACTTGTTAAGAAAGGAATGCTTTTTAATGAAGATGTCAGATGCTTTTATTTATATAGAGTTTGCTTGTTTCTTACAGCACTTACCTACTTGCCCGTTAGTGCTGAATTATTCTAGGATGCAAGCACACAGAAAGTCTTCAAGATTGAGTCTGCCTTGATTTATTAGCACATCATATGTTCTTTTAAAGTGCTCCCAACATATGTATATAGTGTAGTTTCCTTGTGCTGAGGAGAATTTTAAGCTAATTTGCGGTTTCTTTGACTGTATAAAAAACCGCAAAAAGCCAGGTATTTAAGAAATAGATGCAAATACATTCTGTTTTTCCTAGCTAAGGTTCAAAGTATGGCTTAGTATAACACCAACTCAGAAAGAAGTCTGGTGTTCTTGTACATCTGTTGAAACAAACAGGATTTTGCTTGTACAAGCTACTGCAATGATGAAGTGCACGTTTGCCTTGTTATTTAACTGACAGCATTAGTATTCAAATGGAGAAGGTATCCAGCAGCAACACTGCTGAGCTGTGAAAGAATCATATGAATTTTTAAATGATCAGATGGGGTGAATGAGGGATAAACAGGAAATACTGCCCCTTTTCTAACACTGAGACTATCAAAAGCACAACAGAGACATAGATATTGATACAGATAAACACTACATAAAACCAGAACACATAGGTTCCATTAAGTACAAAGGAAGAGATACTGGTACAATAAAAAAACAGCTAAACTTTCAAAATTAGGAGCTCAACTAGTTTTAGAGAAGTATTGCTGTACATTAAGCTACAGCAGGTCTGTGAGAGTGGCTGAAATATACTTGAGAGTAGCAGTCATTCATCTTTTGCCTGAAGGAGCACATAAAAAAGTCCTTTCCTGACTTATTTTTAAACATACTACAATAAGTATCCAAAAATGGCAGTCAAAAGTAACTTTTAGGTTAGAATTAGTCCCACTGAAATTACTTGTCCCAGTCCATGGAATATGTATTTATCCTAGCTAAGGAGATAATACAATGGAGTTTTCTTAAGAAATGGATAAATTTAAATTAAAAAATCAAGCCCATATTACTAATTATAGTAAAACTTGACCTTTTATGAAGGGGAAAGGAAAAAAGCTAAACAATACTTTATGCTGATTATTTGTCATTTAATCAGGATAAGATCAAAGATGTTAGGGGAAAAGGCTGCACCAGATGAAATTTTGTGTTACAAATATTAATTTGCACACTGAGGTAAATGTTTTATGCAAGTTCTTTGCTGTAAAAGAGTTGTGCCTGCTTAGTACTACTGTGAGATCACTGCCATCAAAATTAGTGTGGATTTTGATGGAGTAAGATTGGAATGGACCTTAGAGGAATTCAGATAGTTATGGGATAGACAAGTGAGATGCTGAGTGTGGGCAGATATGGTGCAATATCTATAAAACATTCACTGCCTTTTTGGGTGGCATCGGGAGTCTAAGCATTTAGACTCTTAAAACAGGACTACATGACCAACTGAATTGGTATTAATTTTGGACAGGCATATAGGACTGAAATCCTCTAGGTACATACTATATGGAATAATTGGACTTCTTGTCTTGAAAAGCCAGACAAACTGCACTGATTTACAGCCATTTATACATAAAAATACATGGAAACAGAAAGGTATCTGGTTAACATAAATCAGAATGGCTTTTTTAGGCTATGTAACTTTAAAACACTGTGTTCCATTCCCACCAGGACAACATACAAGAATGGGAAGGCTGCAAATTTTGGTAGGGTTACTGCAGAAATTGTGGGACCTGCTTTGATTGAGTTAACAAAAATTAATAGAAGACTTTAAAAACTATCTTCTCAGCAAACTGGATTTTCAGCCTTGAAATGTTTTGTTTTCCTCTTATGGCTTGTAATTTAGGGTAAATGAATGCAGAATTGTACAATGGTCTACATAGTTGCAAATAGGCAAATACAAGTAGTTCTAGAGTGTGTTACCACCTTGTGAATATGTCAAAGTGGTATTTTATGAAAACGTTTCAGTGATAGCCTTTTTTCTTGTTTTAAAATGTTTGCTGATGGTGTGTTTGAAGAATAGAGAAAGTGAATGAACATGACATTTGTACTTATGACTTCTGTTAAAGACAGTTATTATGGCATTCTGAGTAATTTTTTTTTTTTTTTTTTTGTTCAGGAGTCCTGCAGAAAGTCACTGTAATATTTGAATTCCAGGTTTTCCATCAAAGCATAACTTGGAAGATATTTCAGGGATTCATAGGCTTTCTGCTGGCCCTCAGTTCAGGATTTGAGGACAAAAAGTAAATTGGAACTTAAAATAGTAGCTTTTCTGTATGGTGTTTTTTGTTGTTGTTGTTGTTTTAGAGCTAAAGGGGCCTATTTCTAAATCTCAACCAATTTTTGTTTTTGAAATCAATTAATCCAATTGAAAAAAGTGGAAAGTACCTGGTAGTTTGAATTGTTTTGTCCAGTGTATTATCTCAAGCCAGGTAGTCTATGGTATGTTATTGATTGCTGTGTCTAGTCTGGCTTTGAAATGCTTCAGACCATGAGAATTTTATCATTCTTCAGGGGCCACTATGTCATCTGAGAGATTTCAATGACAGTAAGTTTTTCCTCATAATACAGGTAGCTCTTTTCTCTGGTTTTGTGATAAGTGACTCCATTATTCTTTGAAATATGTGGGTGATCACTAGACATTCTCAAAAAATTCCTGTCCAAATTGGAAGACAAAGACGATTTTAGGCAATATAGAGAATAGATAGCAGGAGAGGAAAAATTTATCAAGTTGGATATCCTTTTTGATTGAAACATGTTTCTGAAGTCTGCACCATACTCTTAGTGACACACAATTATGATGGATACTGCTCTTGAGAGACTCAGATGTACTTTTCTAGAGACCTAAGTTGGCTTGTTATTTCATTTTTAAGATACTGACAGTGAAATGACTAAAAAGTGAGACAGAATCTGTCTGCAGAATAAATATGTGAATCTTTATATGATTTCAACTTTCTTCCTCTGCTACATTTTGTTGTGTTTGTATCCCTTATTTTTGATTTCTATCACATATTGTGAAGGCCAGTGTTCTACAACAGGATCTTGGCAAGTTGAGAGCTGTGACTGTGAATAATGAGTCAGTTATCACTTAGGGGAAAGGCAGAGTGATCCTCTTGCTGGCTTGAATGTGATCCTTCCTTCTTCCCCTCCTCTTTAAAAAGTAAGGACAGAAATGGTTGAAATTCAGAACACTGTCAAAGATATACACCTGTGGTGCTTGTCTTCAGGTTGTAGTTTCTTTAACTAACAACTTATGTGTTGTTTTTTTTTAAAGAATATTTTTAAAGTTTGTTACAGTTACTGCTTCAAAGGAGCCAGGTACTTGATGCATGCATTGGGAAACTATAGGTGCCAATAGTTGGTTTGAGCAGCTGAAATTGGCTCTTACTGGTCCTGAGGGACTGTGCTCAAGGCTGGCAATGTGATGTTTAAATCACCTGCCCCCCTTTAATTTATATGGCATGGCCTCATTATTCACACCGTTGCATAGTTGGTATTCTGTCCACAGAACTGCATTTAACAACTGCTCTGGGTTGCTTAGACATTTTTCTTCTGAATTTTTCTTCACAAGCAGTAATGAATCTAGTATCACATTGCAGTGCTGAATGTTTCATCAAATGTAATGTTTAATATTCTGTAAGCCAATAACTTTGCAATGGTCTTAACCTGAAAAAGGTTTCTGTCAAAAGTTTATGACTGATCTCTTAGGAAAAGGGATAGTGCTTCTAAGCTGCAGTCTGAGGTTGGCAAATGGCACATAAATACTCTGAAAGCACTTGATTTCTTACTAGCTCATTTAATCTATCTAGCTTTTTAGCTGTGACAATAGCTCAGGTGTCCAGAAAATATATAACATAATAAAGCAAGTTTGTCAGCTCATATGTGCACCTAATTGTAACTGCCTAATTATAACTATGTGTCATGGGTCTTTTGATGCTAAAAGTGATATTATTTTCTCTGAAGAATTCTTTGGAGAACCTGTATTTTTGAGAAGGATGATCTGGTTCATAGCCCAGAAGGGATGACCACAGTGGTATACAAGAAAATCATGGGCTAGTGCAGCAATATCATGTTTATTCAGAGTCTGTTGGCTCTGTGAATTATGCTTCTGATCATTCCAGTGATGATTTCTTTTGTCTCTCTGTTGGTCTGGTGAAAATAGCTTCCAGAATCTTTTTATCACTTCTCATACAGAAATGCTTCTCATGTGCACTGGGAGGATGCTGGGTCAGTCCTCAGGCCCTGTTGGTACTCTACTGATGTTTGGCTGCATTATTTGCCAATACACATTTGCCCCAAAATATGTTCATATTCTTTTGTGGCTTGTCAGTCTTGCAAGTTCTTAGGATAAAACAGGAAGCCCATCCTGTTTTACTGCTAAAGTTAAAAAAGATTGATGTTTTTTGAGCTAGTCATCTAGTTCTTCCTGTAAAGTAGGGTGACAGTGAAATTGCCTTCATACAGTGGGTGACCATTTTACCAGTCATGAATTTAAAAGACAGTTTCCTGTCTAATGCTGCTTCATTTCCACAGCCTAAAAAGAGAGTATGTTGGAAAAAGTGATGGCTCATATGAATTGCTATATCCAAATACTGTTTTAGGAAAGTACTTGCTAAAGAAGCAGGGAGAAGCAAGATGTTACAGAGACCTGGGATTTAGGAAATATTCAGAGGATCCATCTGTTATCTGAGCATCAAAACCTGTTTGCTAGGTTGTTCTGGTGTGGTGCAGTTTGCTTTCTATGAACCCTGACTCTTGTAAGTGTGGATTCCAGGTTATGCCCAGCCTGCCAGCCCTTTCTGCGTGTCACAGTAACTGCAGCCCAGAGCTGTCCCGGGGGATTAATAATTCTTTGCTGTATAGCTCAATGTAGTAACCCCAAAGGCATAATTAAAACTCTCCACAAGAATTACTTCAATGCTTATAATACATAATTATGCTTTAGAAGTGCAATGCAGTGTTTCTTATTGTTGCAAAGTAAATTTTTCAAGCTCAACCCAAAAAGCTTAATTAAATGAGCATTCATTTTTCATTAAGAACATGTGGTGTGAAGTTAATTTTAATCAATTGAACTATAAGTGCTCCTTATTTGATAATGGGACTTTAAAAACAAACAGCATTGCATTTTTATTTTGGCTGTGATTACTTTATTTTTTTGCCAGGTTGAAAGAAAAAAACCCAACTATTCAGCGTGGGTTGGAAATCCATACTTCCATGCCGATAGTAGCCAGCTTCTAGATCAAGTAAGGTGTAACCTTACTGTCTTGCTTTTTTGGGATATTCCAATTCTTGGCTGATTTTATAAAGTTTTCTCCATAAAATTGCATAAGCTTTTGTGATAATGAATTCTTCAGTATTGAGGAATAGGTGGGACTCTGTGCAGTTGAAGTTCAAACTACATATTCAGTTTTATGGTGAAATCTGGTAAAGTTTTATGGTAAAGTTTTACTTTATACATAAAATACCTGTATATCTTGTACATGGAAGCTTTCATGAGAAAAAGTGAATGTGTAAAAAAGTCAGTATTAAATCTAATTAAATACATGCTTTACTTTTTCTTGGATAATGCATTGTGTTACCTGATCTGGCGTGATTCTGCTTGCAGAGAAAGAGGAAAAGACAATTCAGGGAAGTAAAGTGGATGCCTTAAGAAAAAAATGTTCTACTTCTGAATTACCAAACAGAAATAAACAGGATGGCTCACCTGAAAGAAGCAAAGAAATGTGGGTGTCATTTCCACGACAGACGCCAAATGAGAATGAGGTAATGAGTTAACATTTGTCCATGTGGACAAGCACCACATTTAAACAGATGAAAATATGGAGAGATACACTGTCCAAATGTTAGAGGCTAGTGGTATTTATCCTATTGGAGCAAATATTTAAAATACTACCTAAGTGTTAAGTGCTTAGAGAGGCACCTGCAGAGATCATGTTTGGCAGTGGCATTTGCCCTGCTGAAGAGCTGCCATAATCTGGCTAACAAATAAGGCATCCTGCAGTGAGCTAAGTAATGCTTTCACTCGAGACTGCTGTTTGTGGTAGAGGTTGGCAAAAAGGAAAAAAAAATATCTTTAGACTATGGATCTCCGCATGGACCGGTTTATTTTGTTTCTTGTAGATTTTAGGAAGTGCAGAGTTCTGTATTACTGACGCTATGTTACTGCCTGAAGTAAACAGTAGGCAGGCCAGGGGCATTTTTGATCTTCTGAAACGTAAGGGATTAGGGATTTAATGTGTAGGGACAAGAAAACAACAGACATCATCTGGAAGGGAGTGAGATGGAAATCTGAGTCAACTTGTTAAGAACTTCTGCCTTCCTGCCTGAATAACAATTTGGCTGTGATCTAGTCTGAACTCAAAATTTCCCTTCATTAAACTTTTATTAAAAAAGAAGTATCAAGTCCTTTTGTGAAACACACAGAGGAACACAGTGAAATGCTTTCAAATGATGGGCCTGCCAGGCCTCAGATCACAAGCTGCCACTTTCCTCCTTACTAGGACATGTCTTTGAGGTAGAACCAAGCAAGGCTTTTAAAACAATTACATCCTGTCAGTTGACTGTGTAATAATAATGACAATATTTTTGCCTTTTTTTTTAGCAAGAATTGTTTCCTCATTGGTATAATTTGTCTTTGTGTCTCTTACTTGAGCCGCATTGAATTGTCTTTCTGCCGCATGAAGCAAAGTACAACTTCCATTATCCTTCATGTGATAGAATATCCATAAATCTTTATGTGTGTTTTTGTTTTAAAAAAGAAAATGCTTCAGACATGGCTGCACATTTTTGTCACTTCAGCAGTTTAAGGCACAAATACAATAATAGCAGAATGCAGCAGAAAAATTGCAGTGTAGCAGCAGGAAGAGGCTGTAATGCAGTAAGTTGACCACTGTAACCTTTAAGCCTGCCCTGAGAAAGGAAAATGGGAAAAACACTGCTATTGAAAACAGTGCTACTGTCCTAAATGCTGCTTTTTGGGCGTGCTATGATTACTTGCACTGTTGTTCTAATTGATTCAGTCTGATCCTCTGTAGGTTTTCAGAGAATTATGTTGTATGTGTTTTATTTTCAGGAGCATTCCATTTACTTCTTTAAAAAGTTTATATACAACAACTATAAAGCTGAGTAATGTGTTCTAGGGGACATTCAGCAGGACAAGGTGACCTGCAGTGGTGCCTTCCAACCTTACCCATTCTGTGATTCTGTGAACTGTGTATAAACCAGTAGGAGGTTTGATTGTGATTTTGATTCTGTTTCATGCATGTCAGTATTTCTGCCTGTCTATCTACAGAGAGTGGTGAATGAGAGCTCAACAGCTGGTATCTCTGATGGAAATAATCTCAGTCTGTCTGAAAGAGTGAAGGTGAGGTTTTCTTTGATTTTCTTCAAAGTGGAGATTATGAGCAGAATCTGACTGATTTTTCCTGTATTAAATTACAAATTACTTGCAATCTGTTGATGTATTTCTTTCCTATCCGTGAGAAGAGAGCAATCCAAATTTTTTTCTAATGTTAATGAGTATGTACTTTCAAAGTATAAAGGTTATGTAAGTCTTGATGAGACTATTTTCCAACCAGGTTGGAAAAAATTGTCTGAAAGCATCTTTAATTACGTCATGGAAGCACAGAAGAAAATCCAGGGCATGTAGTCAATCCTCTATGGTAACGCTATTTGCAGATAGGCTGGGAAAAATCTGTCATTCTCACCCTGTGCATCTATTCAGAGTGATACCTGAAATGAGAAATGTCTTATCTTTTGGTACGTTTTAAATAGTTTAGATTGTTCAAGGGACATTAGCCTGAGAAAACAATAGAGCAAAGCCCCAGGTGAAATACTAGAAGTGTAATAATTCTTCGTTTTTTTTATTTCCTAATCAATTCACCATTAGTGTCAAAACAGAAGGATCAAGCTCTAGTTTGCCTACAGCATGTACTCTCTTTGTGCCATATGAAATGAGCTTGCAAAATTGCGTAGTAACTTACCATGCATCATTTTCCTATGAAAATATTTTACTTCTCTGTCTTCCCACTAAGTTCCTGAAAAAGTTACTGTACAGCTTGAGCTTCCTTCCCATCACTTAAGTTGATATGTGGCAATTTTGGCAGTAAATCTTTGACTATACCTAAAAGCATTTCCTTTGAGTTACACATTTCAAAGAAAATTCGTATGCTTTCTTGGAAAAATGCAGGGGAAAATGGAGAAGATGAAGCAGACAATTTAATGCATTTTTGCTTTGCTCTAGAGTGTACTATAAGGAATGGAATTGATATATTTTCACCTATTTCCCAATCTGGGTTTTTATGGCAGGTGGACAAGTACTTAAAGTTGGAAGATGTAGACACAGATGAAGAGACATGCAATGGTAAGTTTCCCCCCATGGTATTCACCATTATTTTCTGTCATTGAATGCAAGTGTGTGAACATTGATTAAAGAACTGCTTCTCCCCTAAAAGAGATGATCTTCCTCAGTTCTTCTATTGCTAGAAAATTCCCCACATTGCCCCAGTTCCCCAAACTGAAGTACTAATTTCCCCACTCTAAGAGGTAATGGAATAATAAATCAAGAGGAATATTTATTATACTTTGTCCTGGTAAATAGTTTCTTTTTTCAAGCTTTTCTAGAATTGCAGAGCGCTTCTTGTTAACAACATCTCTCTGTATTTATACATTTCTCTTTTGTATTGAAATTACTTTGATTACAAAAGTGGGTTTTTTTTGTAATGTGGGAGCTAAGAGACAGTGCTGTAAAGTGGAAATATTTAATGAAAATGCTGTCCCTACCTATTAAAACAATTTCATCCTGGGCTTAAAATAGATTAGACTAATTCTGAATTCACAGTGAACTTTTCTAAAAATTCCAATTAGGAGCATTTTGAGTTGTGTTGAGCTGTTCTGTACATCTATAATAATTTTAACTCTCCCACCTCCAAAAAGTAAACGGAATACTAATGTCTACAGTTATTTGTCTATCATAGTTCCTTGTATGGTCTTTATTGCAACCAGAACTTTTGGTATTTGTTCATTTTTCTCATCTGTACCTGTGACTGTACAAGGAAGCCAAGCCACACAGATTAAGGGATTTGCCTGAGGTCACAGACAGAAGCTGCAGGGGTTTGGTCCTTGGTTTCTTAGTTATTGCCCCTTGGTTGGTCTAGCCACTCTAACAGTAAAGTTTTGATTAGTCTTTCCTTCCTGTGTGTCCTGAATTCCTATGAATTCCAAAGGCTTAGAGACTTTCAGTATATAGTGATATACCAACGTAAATCAGATTTATGGCAAATATTCTTCCTCCAGCCTTTCAGAAAGGAGGTAGCAAGACAGCAGTCCCAGATCAGGTGTAGATGTCCAAGATTTCTTTTGAGTGCAGTGTTTGTATGTGCCCATTTTTCCCTTTGTAGGGCATTGCTGTATTTTTATGTCTTAAATTCTGATAATATCTATTAAGAAACTCCTGGAGCTTACTGGTGGAAGCACAAACCCACATTTCACTTGTATCATAATGAGAGGAGAAATGCCTATATCTAGTTCATTAAAGTATTGTTAGATAGCTGTGGTTCCAAACAGGCCACAAATTGGTTGATGAGAATTAAGCCCAATGCTAAAATACCCAGCAGAACAGTAAGGAAGAAGAGCTCTGCTTAAGCTTGGACATAAGTCAGTGCATTCAGTACTGTGACAGACCTTGCCTTTCTCCAGCTTTTGAGTAATTTCTGTGTATTTGTGTGTTTCCAAGAGTAAATGTTAGTCACATACATATGGCAAGCCCAGGTAAAACACACTTCATGTGAGGCATACTGCCTAAGTGAAGAATGAGACTGTATCAAACAATGCTCACTAACAATATTAGGCTTTTAGATTGTATTTTATAACACTGAAACAGTGCCTAGCCAGAAATCAATTGTTCCTTCTAAATGCTGCAGGGAGAGTGAACAGCATCCAAATTTGTACCTGGGAAATCCACAGCCTAGGTCTTGCTCAGGGCTTCTGTGGTGAAGAGAGTTGTTGAGTCAGGCTAAAGAATTTTCCCTTGACTCCTAAGTGCAGAAAATAGCACTTATGGTTTGATAGGTGTCTTACACGTCAAAATCCACTGTGTAGCTTCATACTAAGAGAGGTAAAATCTTAGTCCTGTAGAAACCATAGCAACAAAATTCAATTTAAATTATAAAATTATGTTACTTCTATTGTTTATAATGTTAAAGTAATCTGGAATAATATCACTAGTGAATACCTTAATGAAAGATTAATTCTGAAGAACTCCAGTTAGTTTATAAATGAGGTAAATTGTGGCACAAATTAGAGACATCCTGTTGTTGACCTTTTTAAATGCTGCCACCTTATGTCAGAACAAATGATTGATTTAAGACTTCCTATTGTCAAAACAAGCTTAAAAATATCATAGCTTATTTTACCCAGTAAAAAATATCATGCCTTGGTAGCAATTGCAACAAGCCTTTATCTCTCCTCATTATTGGCAGCAGTTCAATATCTCTGTGCTTTGCTTGGCTTTAAAGGGCAGATCAATTAGCTGAGTTAGCAACTGTACATTAATACAATAAATATTCACACTTAAGGGCAACTGGCTCAAAGCTGACAGTATGAGAAGCATGATAGAAAATAGGTGTGAAAACATCCCATCTAACCAGTGCTATTTGGCAGATGTCCTGGAAGAGTCATTCTAGTGAAGTTTTTGTTGCTTTGTTTTTTTGTTTTTGTTTTGGTTTTTGTTTTGTTTTGTTGTTGTTGTTGTTTTTTTTTTTTTCCAATTTGTCTTGCAAAGTTCAGTGTCTTTTAAGGTGTGAATGAATATGACTGCTTCTTATGAGTAGGAAAGGCAGCCCACAGGTTTGGCCAGTATGCAAATTCATTGTAGCTGTTTTTGTTTGATGGCACTGGGCTGAAAGCTTGAAACAGGGGAAATGCTTTGCATTGTGGGACTTTGGCACAGTAAACCACGATTGGCAAAGTGAAATTACTGCCCTAAACCGATGCATCATGTAGAGACAGCATGGGCATGGTGTACTGTAATCTCTCTTTCTCTCTGAATTTAATCTCTAACTGTAAGGAGCTTAAGGCAACAATAGAGATGATCAGGCTTTCTCCAGGGATGGATAGATGCTGCCTAGTGCCTGTGTTTTGGCAACAGGAATTTCCAGGACTAGTTACAAATTTCTTGCTGCAGGGCTTGAGGGATAGCTTGGTAATAATAGGTAATATTTGAATACAGTACCAAATATGTAAAAGAATGTCTGGAGATCCTGAGTGTGCTATTGTTTAAATACAAGAGAAAATTAAGAGAGGACTAATTAACTGTGTGGGTGAGGTTTCATAGGCAAGGCTATAATTGTCTCATCCTAATCCATCTTGGAGCACTGAAGTACTGCAAACTTGTCTTTTCAAGGTCCCAGTTGTCTGTAAGCCCACAGAGGCTGAGGAGTACCTGATTGACTCAGTTACTTTGAACCTGAGGCCAAGCATAACAATTGATTATTTAAATAATTCTTGCGGCAAATTATATCAACATCTGTTATTTTTCATAATCTGTGCCTCTCCATTTATATTTTGAGCCTATGCTTACATCCAGAAAAATCAGGTTGAGGAAGAGGATTCAGAGTTAAATCAGGTGGATTTTTTAAAGTATGGGGCTCCCCCCCAGCTGGTGAATCCCTTTCTTGTTTTTCTTCTCCAATCTCTGCAATCCATTTAACACTGCCTTGAGTTGATTTCACACTAGGCAGCTCTTTGGGACTAACAGCCTGAAGCATGAGAATTAGAGGAGACTGCAAAATTTAGCTTTTAAGCTTTTTTTATCACTCTCTTCTCAACTCCCCATCAACAGTATTTTTGTGAAATGTAGTGTCTGAAAGTGGTAAAACCTGTGTCACTGTATATATAGCTGTCAGTGTATATATAGCAGGGCATCGTTTGGCTACAGTAAAGTTATAGACAAAACTTTGAACTTCCACACTCTTGAAAGGTAAAAGCAGAGTTGTGCCAGTAGATTATTTTTTTCTATACTCCTAATTGATGTCTATGGTACACAATAAACAAAAAACTCCAACTCAGCAGTGTTGACAGATTTAGTAAACACTTTCTGGGATGTGGTAGGGAGGGACTAAAGAGTATTGTTCACTTTCCAAATATGCTGTCATTAAAGTATGCTGGGCTTGAGTAAAATTGTCAGCTATATCATCCAGGGAGTTGATTCTTCATGGTATGAGAGGTGCATTTCAAAATGTCTTCTCGGTTTTTTTGGTATCACTGCCTGTTCAGTTGTCTCTATATATGGTGCTGTTGGCAGTATCCAAGGCTTTCCTGTTGCTAATTAATCACCTCCACAGAGAACATAATTAGCCCCTTAATTAGGATCATCATCCAGTAGTGCTGTAGCAGCAGCCTAAACAAGCTGTGAGGTACTGGCTAGAACTTTCAATAGCCTGGAGTTCCTTGGGGTACTCCCACTGAGAAGGACTACTGTCAAAACTCTCTAATTTTTCTCTCTGAAGGGGTTTCTTTATTAAACATTATCAGGGAAGGCAGTGTTTACCAATTAGACTTTCATATGCTGTCACACAGCCAGGATAGAGAGAGACAAAGCTCATTTCTGGGATGTCTACTGGCAAACAAAGGTTGATTACATTCTTAGGGGGTGATTGAAGGGAATTTGAAACATTGTTTGCATTACTAACAAGTCTTAAAACGTGAAATTGACATTCTGAGTATGACAAGCACTTCTTGGTAAAAGCAAAAATAAATTTCCTTCTGTTGTCCTAATTCTTAAGAGTTATCTTTCTGAGCCATTGCTAGGCTGTTGCATAATGGTGCTTCCTCCTCATCTTCTCTCTGCAGATTGGTCTGTTGAAGGGGAGAAGCTCTTAGTGCAGAAATAATCAGTGTTTATATCAGTAGATGATAAAAACTTTTTGATGTCCAGACTTCTCTTACTTTAGTAAGGATGGAGATTTAGGTTGCAAGTTTGAAACAGTAATGGAAGATGTTGTTGTTTTAAAATGAGCATTCACATCTTTCTGTCCTACAAATACTTTTGACCCAAATTATGAAAAAAGCAGCTGCAGAGCATGTGTAGACCATAGCCTAGATACCTGTGGACCGTGCTGTCCTTTTCAGAAAGTTTTCTCATATAACTGGCACAGAATCAAAACAGATGCTATGCTGAGAGCAAGGACTGAAAGCACTTAGATGGCTGGAGATAGACAAAAAGAACCAAGAGACTAGGGATGAAAACAAACCCACTTATATGTTAATTATGAAACAAGAGACAAAAATCCAGAAATTAAATACCCGAGGGAATTAATTCAACTCTTTTTGAAAGAGCATTCTACTTTGCAATTTGAAGCCCTGCTGGCTTTTAAACAGTACACTATTCCCAGAAGAAAACTAAATGAAGAATTTGATCATAGATTTTTTATGAAGACCTAGCTAGGAAATCTTTGTTTTCAAATGCAGATTCACAGAGGAATGAGAGGTCTGTAACTCCACTGCTGTGGTAAAATTGTGCAGGTAGAGATAAATAGACACTTCATCCATTTCACCCTGGATCTATGTACTCTCTTGTTCCTTCAATTAAGTAACATCTAAGCAATGCTTTGAAAATTTATTCTGAGATTACAAGATAAATGTAAATGTAGTATAAAACTGTAAAGAAGCTTGTGTATCAGCTGAAAAAAATAGTAGGTAGATTTACATAATCCTTTGACTAAATTGCAAGACATATGGTCCCCTTAAGTTCTTTCATAAAAACATTACTGAGACACGATGGACACATCTGTGCTGTGGCAGAGCTGAGATTGATTCATGTTAGAAGATATTTCTGAACCTGAGGCATATCCTTCTCATCTGTCACAGAATGCAAACCCACTGGTACTGGTATGAATATTTTGCTGAAGTTTGTAAAAGAAAAGTGGTTCAGAAAAGCTGTTCATTTGTGAACTGTGGAACAAATCCTGCCCATATGGAAAGGTTACGTGTCACTCTGTCCCAGATATGGGGAAGTCTTCTGAAGTACCTCTTTCTGGAAGGATCAGGGAGAAACAAACATCGCTGAAATACCCTTAGACAAGAGAGTCATCTGGCACTGTAGTGGGGAATATTGGTAGTTCTACCAGGTATTTTAACTTAATATTCTGTGAGAGTCATACTAAGATGCTTTGCAATGATTTTTTATGCCCAATGTACAGGTGGTGAAGCTCTAGCTAAAGAGAAATGAATGAGCCTGCTCAGCTCATCAGTGACAGACAGGATGTTTTATACTTTTACTGCAGACGTCTCTGCTGAGGATCTTCCATCTTTGTTCTGAAAGAAAAAAATGTAATCCCAGGTGCTCTCTGAGTTTAATAGCATCTGCATCCATATTTTAATTCAACACCCTTAAGATAAAAGAGCTACCTGTCTGTATTCAGACAATTTTGTTTTTTCCTTTGTACAGTATTACTATCAAGATTTTAGCTCAGGACTGCTTGGATCTGTTTTAATGGCAGCTTATGCAACAATAAGTACATCACACTCTGACTAACAAGCTGCTGCCCATGTCTGAGCACTACAGGATTTTAACAGGATTTTTGCTAATTTATGCATCGAGTGGAAGGTTAATGTTGACTCTTTTTTATTCAACAGGGTCATTAGTTCTCCCAGGAGAGGTGGAAGAGGCAGTGACTTGCTGTACACCCTTATTTGATAAGCCTATTCAGCCAAAGTTCAGAGCCTTGTCAGTTGCCCAGCCAGCAGACAGCAAAGCCCAAGAGGTATGAGGTCAGATGTATTCATTCAGACTTTGGGGGTTTGGGGTATTTTTATTTTTCCTATTGGCTTCTACTGTTATTTCCACAAGAAGAGAGGGATATAGATGTAGTATGTGGAACTACTGTGAGTTATCAAGTCATATTATTAATTTTTAAATGAATAATGAATTCTTAAATATGTTCAGAATTGAAATAAACACTCTATTTTGTCTTGCACAGTGCTAATATATAATCTTACATTTTCAAAATGTGTACTTCAGTACTTGAAGTGGTATGTGGGTTTTTTAACATTTAATTTGTGTAACTCACAGAATATCCAGGTAAGCCCTTGCACTTTTAAGCCTTTTGGTAACCCTTACTTACATAGAATGATGGACCATTTAATTTTCCAGTGATCTCATGATCCTATGGCATACTCATTGGCTTAATATAGGAGCCATTTTCTGCAGCAGGGAGGTAATGAATGATCCCTTTAAAGTGACACTTAAAAGGAAAAAAAAGGGTTTTAGAATATATTGTGGTCAGAATTAATATTTGGTCCCTTGGAAATGAGTAGCTGCAAGATGCTGCTGAGAAACTGTATTGTCAGGGTCTGGTGTGGAGAGGTTTGCTTTATGGCCTCTGAGCCTTTTAATCAGACACAGTCAGTGCAAGCTTTAATTTAGAATTGCTGTCTTCTTTCAGAAATTCAGTTCTTCTCAAACTGCAACAGAAGGTGTGGATTGCTCACAGGCTTATTTTAAGTCATTAAGCTTCCTATCCAAATAGTCAGCGTGAGCATTAACTTTTGGGGGTGTTTCTATTGCAGAGAATTCTTCACTGCTCTTTTCCCCTGCCTGATCATTGCAACAGAAGCTGAAGTTAGCTTCCAGCTAAAGTGGGCCAGTTTTGATAGCTTCATATGCTTATTGATGTTCCCATGAGGCTTAAATCAAGTTTATAAATGACGCGTGACCAATGACGGTTTGGTGCTATAGCACTGCATATGGTGCCTCCTTTCCTGGACTCAGTTGTGTTTAGTTCCTTGCGATAAACTCTTTACTATAAAGAAGAACTCTGCTTTGGGAAAAAGTAGATGTTCTAAAATGACCTTTCAAGCTTTAATACCTACCATTCTGTGAATAAAAATACTTACTCTTTCCCTAAGGATTGACATAATTCAAGGTTTTTGCCTTTAGTTATATCCATTGGACACAAAATAACACCCAAAAAACCTAGAATGAGGTTTAATAGCTTTCTCATTTCATAACTTCTGTAGAGAAGAAGGAGGTTTGTAGCAGCCTGCAGTGTTCATAAAGGACTGCATATGATTCTTTAAACTATGGTTCATGAAAAATAGATAAAGATCCGACTGCATGCAAAATTCATTTCCATTTGAGGGAAATTTGGGTTATGAAAGAAACTGAGTATTATTACATCGGCTATGAGTTGCTGCATTTTTCAAGAAGAAAGACAATTTTCACAACCATTTGGTTGGTGCCAGGCTACTTAAAATGAAGGCAGTCTTTCCCCTAAATTATAAACATATTTTTGCCTTCATTTAGATAATATAACTGTGGCCTGATTTTTAGAACTGTCAAGACTGAACAGGTCCATTTTAAAGTCCCTCAGTGCTTCAAATTGTCATTGCCTTGAAAATTAAGTCTTGATTTGCTTATGGCAGGACTAGTTTAGAAAGAGAAAAAGATTTTCCCTGGAGACATCTCTGCTTTAAAATGAGGCTGTTCTCTGTCCATCAAAACAAATCTGTTAGGGAAGGGCAACATAATGTGGCTGCCTAATTGGTTTTCTTAGAATATAGAAGACCATTGTGTATGAAGAATACAGAATAGCAGGATGAGAAATGTCTGTGCTATGGAAACACCTGTGAGGCACTTTAGGGTAAATTGTTTATGTCTTAACATATTGCCAGGGAAAGTTTTAAAAAAGAAGCTCTGCTAAGACCCAATTTATAACTTGGATAATTGTTAAACAGCATCTTATCTCCCTGAAAATGTTTTTCTGTCAAAAGATGTTAAGAAGTGGCTTAGTGAATGGCACAGCAAATTATTTGTGTTGTCCTCCAGTGTTGCTTCATCTGTCTTTCTTCCCTTTAGACATAAATATATTTCAGGATTTTAGTATCGACAGTGGAGCATACATGACCTCCCACAGGCCACTGCAAATTGAACCAGCATTCATTCTATGTTTGAAGTACATTATCACAGAACATTTCCCTCCCTTACCCAGAAATATATTTTCTCCTTTATTTCTACCCAGTATATTCTTTCATAAAAAATATGATAGTATTTTTACTATATAAGCAGTCTTAATGCCTGCTTCCTTGTGTCTTTATTTTTTCTCATTTCCCTCTCTGCATACACGAGTGCAGTTGATGCATACTTTCCATCCACTTGCTATGAACATGCATTCAAGGTCGGATTCATCTCACCTAACTTCAGCTTTAAATTTAGTTTTAGTCCTCCAGTCACCAAGAGGCAGAGATAAGCAACTCCAGAAAGTGATTAATCCCACTTGCTGTAGGAATTTGTTGTAGGATGTAATGGATCTCCATCCACAAGCTCGGGCTGGGCTCTTTTTGGCTAATTGACTACCTGAGTCTAGAAACCTAATTTTTGTATGGCTGAGATTAGGAAAGAAGAATTCTGCCTTTCTATTCTCATTTATGTGTCTGTAGTTTGAGCATTCAAAAAGGTATTTAGCATGTCTGCCATTTTATCTTAATCTGTGGCACGACAGCATTTATCCCCTAAAATACAACTTCCATTGAGTTTCTTTGGTTAAATTTTTACTGGTAGGCCTCAGCTGCGGTTTGTTTCTGCTACGTGCTATGCATAAATGCAACAAGAACACAGAAGAACTTAAAAGACAGCATTGACTAAGTCAAAGAAGATGGAAGAGTTATATCTTCTCAGAGGCCAGGAAAGACACAGAGATTGAATGACTTGTCCAGAATGATGAAGCAGAAGTGGAAAATTGGCCAAGATTTATTGACTTCTAGTCCAGTGCCCCAAGCTCAAACAAACTTTTTTCTCTCCCAGGTACCCCAGGATATAGTAAGCTTATATGAGATCATAGCATATATGACTTCCCCCCACTTTTTAAAAAATTTATTGTTAGTGAACCAGTAAATTTTCTCTTGGGCATGCAATGAAATCACTGGTGAGTGTACGTGCAAGGTTTACATAATTTCAACAAGTGAATCATAGAGTGCCACAATTACACAGAAATACAAGTTTTAGAAGGACAGAGACAAGCTGTTCAGCTAAATGTAACTCCACACAGATTAATAAAAGAACTGAGTTGCCAATTATTAATAGACTTTTGAAAATGTCAACTTTAAGGTATTTTATTTACAGTATTAATTTGTAAAACAACCTCTAGCAAAATATTTGAGTTAATAATATGAATATTACAATTCCCTTCCTTTAATTTGGACATGCAGGAACTTTAAATGAAAGTGAGTTTTTTCTTCAGAGAGTAAATCACAGAAGCAATCTTAAGCAAACTGGCAGTTTTCTAATAGAGCAAGATTCTATTCCCAGAGAGCTCTCAAAAAGATTTCAATTAGATGTTAAATTAGACACCTGAAATTCACATATTTCTCTCAGCTCCTTAGGCAAAAATAACAAGATAATAACTTGATCAGCTTGGAGGATTCAGTGTTCTATCATAAAATGTCTTCCTTTTGACATAGAACAAAATTGCAGTTTGCAGTATATAAGTTTTAGATTGCTTGTCTTCATGGAAGTTTGAAGTCAGTGGCTTCTTGGGAGAAGAAGAAAAGGAATCCCTAATGCTTTGAGAATTCATTTGAGAGATGAAGCACACTGGTAAATATGCAGTGTGAATAAACTTTTCAAATGTGCAATGAGTGGGTAACAGAGAATTCGTTAACAGGGTGAAGTTGGGTATGTTTTATTTTGGCATCTTATTTCAGTTAACGTTGTGGGGTTGAGTTCTGTAAACAAAAGTTTTTCCAGTATTTTGCTGTGTCTGCATAAAATGTTCCTAGAATGACATGAAGGCCAAGACAAGGTCAGAGTGGATGTGTGCGTATTTTCTGTAACTGTTGGCAGAGGAAAATAGATTTGCTTTTGTAAAATCCCTATAAAGGCTTACTGTAGTTTGAACTCTTAGCTCAGTTACCTCAGATGTGTGTCATGGTTTAACCCTGGGCAGACACCAAGCCCCACAGCCACTCCCCACCAGCAGGACTGGGAGAGAATCACAAGGGTAAACTAGAAAACTCAAGGGTTGAGATAAAGACAGTTTAATAGGGAAAGTAAAAGCCACACACACAAGCAAAACAAACCAAGGAGTTAATTCAGTGTCTCCCACAGGCAGGTAGGTGCTCAGCCATCCCCAGGAGAGCAGTGCCCCACCATGAGTGACAGTCACTTGGGAAGACAAAGCACATGGCTCCAAACTCCCCTTTTCTCCTTCTTCCTGCCTCTGTATGCACTGATGATGTATGATGTGGTGTAGAATATCCCTTTGGTCACTTGGGCTCACCTGTCCTGGCTGTGTCTCCTCCCATGCAGCCCCAACTCTCTCACCACTGTGGCTGTACAAGGAGCAGAAAAGGCCTTGGCTCTGTGTGAGCCCTGCTCAGCAATAACAAAAACATCTCTGTGTTTATCAACCCTGTGTTCAAATCCAAAACACAGCTCCATACCAGTCACTGTGAAGGAAATTAACTCTACCCCAGTCAAAACCAGCACAATGTTGTAAAAAAATATTGTTACAACCAAAATAACTGAAAAATATTTCTGCCTTGCATTGTATTTTAGAGAACTGCTTTGGATTTCTGCAAATGAAAGACAGGTAGTAGATCTCTGGTTGCTGCTACCATTTGTTACCCAGTTGCTGGTAATCTTACTGACAAGGAGTTCTACAAGGCTTTGCCTGTGGAAAAGATGAAAATCAACATGAATATGCTGAGGAGGTCAAGGAGTTTGCTTTATTTCCAGTGGGAATGAGAGTTTGTGTGCAGTCTTTATCTCCTGTTAACATTTTTCAAATGGGCTATTTATAAAATTTAATGATGTAGTAGTCTATGGACATAAGCAAGATAATCTTTGTGTGCAGAATAAATACTGTTTTCTAGACCAACTCTATCTACAATGTTTTTCCCATTTATAAGTGCCCATGGTCTATACATCTGCATCCAGGATTATTTGGCTGCTCCAACATGTAAGCCAGATCCCTAGAAAACTGAGCAATATAGATGATTAATAAAATTATACAACCCCAGAAAAATTATTTCCTGATTATTCATGCAACATTACAGTTTATTAATAAAGGATGTAGATACTACCCAAATGCTCTTTGCCATGTCTATCAAGTACTCAGCCACCAGAGAGGAATCCAGCTAGAACATCTCTGACTTACTAGATGGCATTAACTGTGTCATTGCTGCTTCTTAGAAAGTATCACATCAAAGTGTGCGGGATTCTGTGCCTTCTAAACTGAACAGTGATCATGGGATACTGAGTGTTCTTTTTGCTCTTCAACAAGTATATGTATTCTTAATTTCATATACATCAGTAGTCATGGGCTTTACCGAGGACGTGTCAGAAGTTTGAAAAAGCAAGCATGAGTTTAAATAGTTTCCTGCTTTGGTGCTGAAGTACTTAAACCTTTGAAACACATTTCTAGACAATTTATATCAACTTCTTATGGGATAGGGAACATTCCTACACAGCTTTAATATTGAAGATGTGTTTTCTGTGTTGCCCTGGAATTCATTTTATGTAACTGCTTACCATAAACCTTTCATGTCGTGGCCCCCTGCAGTTTCTTATCAGCATGGACCCTGCCATAGTTGTTTTCATTGTTTTATTTTATAGGCAGAGTGTTTATTCTAAGATATTTCAACCAGGAGCAATGCAGAAATGCTATACAATATATCAACAAAGCACATATTGGCAAATGCGGTAAGATTCTTATGTTCATCATGCAAGAAATGCAAACTAGCCAATTCCATGTCTCTGAGATGGTGAAAAAAAATATTGGAGTCTGAAAATTGATTATGTGTCATTTTGCTCATTGCAGGCCTCTCCTTCACTGAAGCTGTGCTCTGGGAAGCATGTTACATTAGTATCAGATGCATGTATGCTGAAGCTTTATGTAATACTAACCCAAATTTTGATGATATGGAGTCTTTGAAATTTGACATAGCTGCATATAACACATCCATATCCCCACAGCCTTCCTGCTACAAGTGACAGGAATATAATAGATGTGTGCAAAGCAGGTTTATAGATTCCTTGCCTTGAGCAAAATTAGTTAATGATATTCATTCAGATACAGTACAGTACAAATAGGGCACATTAAATGGCTTAAATTAGGTCAAATAGAATAATTGAATTTATTCTTTTACTTAAAAAGAGCTTAATCAGCTGAGAGTGTTAGAGTCAGAAAAAATAGTTTAATTAAATATTAATTAGAAGTTTATATTTTGAGCTTCCTTATTATCACTTGCTGCAATATTATTTATGTATCTGTTTTTCCTCATTACAGCTCCTGGGCGATGATGTTCAACCATTCTCACTTGATGAAGAATTTGATTATGACAATGTAGCACTGACCCCTAAGTTCTCTGAAGCTGAGCTGAAGGCCATTATAGAGTTGTCTGAAGAGAAAAGGGGTACAGATGTGAAATCAGCACAAGCTGAAGACTGAGTTGAAGGTGTTCTGTGCAGGGCTGTGGGAATGGCCTTTTTATGGGATGAATGTATCATTGTATCCTTATTTAGTGTTCTTATCTGCATGGCCGGTAAATGGCATCCCCGAGATTTGTCATTTATTCTGTCAGGGTGCCTTGGATCCTGGGACTGGCTCAGGATAGGTGTGCTGGAGTGACTTCTCCACAGGAGCAAAGCAAGCTGGTGGATTTCAGAACAGCATCGTGGCTATTCCTGCTTGTGTCTGGCACTGACTTGGTTCATGAGTAGTACAAAGCTGGTCACAAAGTTGCCTTTTACCTCATTCTTTCAGTAATGCAATTAAGAGCTTTTTAACAGCTGACAAATCAGTCCATGAACTCTTTAAATGTACAGAATACAGGAGTGAATAAATCTGGGAACATTTTTATTCTGTTTTTTGAGTTACTTCAGTTCTGCAAAAAATAAGTATTCCCGTTTCCAACAAACTTTTAGTGTTGAGCACAGTTGATGTGGTGCAGCTCCTAAAATTAAAACAGTAACTACTGAAATCACCCCCCCCACCACCACACACACAGAGGAAAAAATAGCAGTCTCATCTATTAAAGGAATTGGCATTGAAAGGCTGTCAGATTTTACATTTTTTTCACAGGAGATGATTCCAAATAACAGCTTATAGCTTACAGTCTGCATCACTGAAATACAGAAAACTGGAGTTGAGTGAGGGTCAGCTATATGGGTGAGAGAGAAGAGTGTGCATCTCTGACACAAGGTAGTATGTACTCCTTCTCTGAAGAGTTTGGAATCCATTGTTTTCAGACAATTGCAGAAGCTTTGCTGTTGAGGCTTGGTTTAACATCACAATAATGCATTGTATTTTTGATCTTTTTCTGGTATAACTGCATTCACTAAGGTTTACTGACCAACATTTTGTCCTTGACCTCTCTCCATTATTTCTGCGGTGGGTGGTTAGCATGATAAATATGGGAAGAGTGCCTGAGCAGACTGACAGGGCACCAAACCATAGATTTGTTTAAAGGCTTTGGATGAATTTTCTGTGGCCGGTTGGCTGCTTCATTGTCAGTAATTTATAAAAGCAAAGAAAGGTCTTCTGATGTTCCAAAGGAGATTTTGTGGATCAGTGATTTTGCAAACCATAACCATGCTCCACTGAAATCTGAATACCATTGATTTTGAGGAATGGTATTTACCTTGATTAGGGAATATAATTTAAGAGTGAGATTAAAAAACCCCCAAAAAACAAAACAACAAAAAAACCCAACCAACCAACCAAACAAAAAACCAGAAAAGAAGGAGGTCTCACAGAAGATAGTTAAGGAGACTGATACAAAATTACAAGTATGTTGTATAGAAAAACTGGTTTGTAGGGGACCTTGCTGGTAGAAGATAATGAGAATTTTTTTTAACACCTCCACTCAAAAAGGCATCTGTGCTGTAGTTAAAATGTTTTTTTAAAATGTAATTGGCTGTGTAGCAGATTCTGCTGGGTTTTCTGAAACTTTTTAAAATGTGAATTTATTTTAATTCAATAAAGTGTTTTGTTGGACCCAAGGTATTTTAAATTAAATGGTTTAGATCCAACTGGAGTTTTCCAGTGAAACCTTAAAGTTAAAAATTTCTGAACAGATCTAATTATTAGTTTATCTTCTTCTGAAGGACACAGATAATGTGTATAAATAGAAGAATAAGAAGTAAGTTCTGGAAGAGCTCCATAACAAATCTGGGAGAAAAGAAATGGAGAAGTGCTGGATAATGATAGCAAGGTCAGCCTTTGAAAGCCTCAACAGAAAAATAAGGGAGACAACCTCATTAACATATGTATGTATAGCAAAGATAAAGTAAGGAACCTTCTGTCTGAGGGGTATTTCTGTACAGAGTTTGCTATCCTGCAGGCAAAGTATCAGCCATAAAGGTGAACATTTGTGGCTTTGTGGAACGGTGAATTAGGTGCTTTTTGTGCGTGTTTTTTTTAGAAAGGTGTGAGTCACACAAGCTAGAGATCAGTCCTGTGGGAATTCTGTAGCCAGTAGAGTCAATGAGAAAACTTGTCTAGGAGTTTATAATACTCTTCAGGCCACATCAGCTCTGGAATCTCTTAAGTGCATTTTCTATTCATTTCATTATCCATTTTTCACTGTACATTAGGGATACATCCAGCCATTCAGTTCCTTCTCTCATAAGCAGATGATTCTTACCAAATGTTCGGAGTGTCTATTATGCTCCATAAGTGTCATTCAGTATAGTCATTATATGGTTTCCTTTGATATAAAGAAACACTTTGCTGCAGAATACCCAACAAAATTGGGACTCTTTAGTGACATCCATCTTACACAGAGAATTGGGAGTAATTCACTTACTTTTACACCACTCATGAGTTAGATTTTTACTCTTTGTTAACAGGCATGAATATCACAGTGAAGATTAGGCAATATAGGCTACATTTTCTGTGCATGACATTTTATTGGCCTGTCCCTGTGGTTGTTTTTGGCTTGTACCAAATTTGATTACCTTTCACAGAGGAGGCGTATTTTCCTCTTAGCCATTACCAGGTTGTCATTTTTAAGAACATACTTTATGTGTGTGTTAAATTTTATACTTGCTCATGGAGTTAGTTACCTGGAATTGTTTTAGTGTTTGTGAGGTGGGTTGAAGTCTGAATAATATATATCTTTTCCTCTTGTAGCTTGTATTCTGTTTAATATTTAATATTTTCAGCAGGGGTTGGCAAGGGACATTAATCTTTTCTATTTATGGCCTTTTCTAAACATTTTTCCTGTTTTCCAAAAGAATTAAAGGCAAAACTCTCACATGGAACAGGAAACTTGGAGTGCTACTTGGGATGGACTTGGGGGCTGCTGCAGTAGGGAACAGCTTTCTCCCTACCACCCTGAAAAGGATTTTGAACTGCAATCTCTGACATTGGGTGAACCCATAGGAAGTGAAGGCTGTGTGATGTATCTTCCCAATCCCTTTGTATTAATGACTTCATTGATGTCTAAAGTTCAGCACAGATGTGCATCCTTATCAGTCAGTGAGTTTATCTGTGTTGAACTTATGGCTACCTTTGGTGTTCCGGGAGGGATCCTGAGTGTTTCCACAGTCTTGATGGATCCTCAGTTATGGGGAGGAACTCTTTGTTTTAGGAAGTCTGAGTTTCATGAGAAGTAAATAATCCTTACAGCTGGGGATGGAAACTGAAGGGTTGTTTCCTTGCTGGCTGAGGTGAAAGCTTGGATGTTCAGGGTTAATTTTCACTTCTTATGACTGTAAAAGGAACAGTAATTATTTGTTGAGATAATGGTTGTGGAAGAATGAGATAAAGACTGAAGAAATGAAAAGATATGCAGGCAAATCTGACTCAGACATTGTTATGGGTATATTTCTGTTAATGCACAGAGGTATCCTGGTGTACACTTGTATACACACAATGCCACTGAAGGAAAATAATTTTAGTATGGAGAATACCCACCAAGTAATTCAGAACCTCATGAAGAAGATGGCGTGGGAACAAATCCCTGCTCTTATGGAAAAGACTGATCCTCTGGCCTCGATTTTCTGCTGCTATAAACTGGCAAAACTCCACTGAGGCCATTTGTATTCATACAGAGCAGACAGGAGTCTGGTATTTACATTCTTAGCTGAAGAATATGGAGCCAAATCAATTCCTGATTTAACTTCACTGAATATATCGTTATGTATATGACCCATTATCATTACGGGAAAAGATCTAAATGAAGAGCCAATGCAAATGAAATGTAAAAAACATATCTTGTAACTGTTCAGATACTACACAGGTTCTTTTGGAGTTTCTGTAGTTGTGTGTGCTTAGAACATTGCTTTTTGCTTTAACAAAAATATCGCATATATTTTCAAGTCGGGTGCAAATCACGAAGCTTGATTACATACATAACTACTAAAGATTCTGACTTCCTTTAAAGTGCTTTCTTTCCCTCTGTATCTTGACAAGGATTGGAAGTGGACTATGCTCTGTCTTGGAATTGTTTTTAAAATACCTGATGTCCTTTTGAAAAACATACTCTTTCTTATAAAGGTAGACTCTCAGTTAGTGATGCTACTCTAAATGCAGAAGTAAAAATAAGACCAAATTTCTTGTTGCTCAGCAACTTCATTTACATCATAGTGGGGGTAAACAGACATTTGGTGTACAAGAGTCTGCTTGGATAGCAGGCTGATTTATATCCTCTTGTCCTCTTCCTTCTTTTTTACTTGGGAGTCTGAGCAGTAGCTTGGTCCCAGCAGGGTATGAGTGTTCACAGCCCTGCAAAGAGACTGTGAGATAATTCAGCTACACTGACCAAAGCAGCTGAAGCAGCAGTTTTGTGCTGGGGCTCCGTGCACACCCCAGTACGGTTTGGCCAAGTGTGGCTGTTCCCCTCTGTTCAGCAGAGATTTGTGTTACATCAGTAGTGAATGTGCTGCTGCTGAGGACGTGGCTGACAAGGCGTGGGGAGAGATCCCTTGGACTCCGTTCCCTTCTGGGCCATGCTGAGCAGGCAGCTTCCTACCCTCCTTCCCAGGCTGCAGCTCAGCCCCTGTGCCTCCCATGGCCCGAGTGAGGTGAGGAGCCCCCTGCTCAGGGTTCTGCTGGCCTCAGGAAGTGGCTCCTTGCCCGCAGAGCCGAGCACTGGTGCCAGCCCCGGGCATTCCCACCGTGGAGCCCTTTCTTGTGGCCAGCTGTCAGTTAGCACAGGTGGGCCAAGCTGCCACATCTGTCCCGGGCTCCTCTGGCTGAGAGCCGGCTGCCTTTGCCCATCCCGGGCACATGCAGCTCTCCCAGGTGCTAAATGCCTGCACATCCCTTGGGAAAACAGGGCAGGCAGTTTTCTCTCTAATGGTGTTAAGTTGTAGAACATCTCAAAAGACGATGAGTTTGTAAGTTTGTGATTGCTGGCTGTTGGAGGTGGCACCTTGTGTTTTGCTGGCATGATACTGTAAGCACACTTTGCAGGTGTAAGGGCTGTGGAATACCACAAATTAGACTGAAAATGGTTTTAGTGCTTGTCTGTGACAAGTTTGTAAGAAGAAAAGCAAGTGCTAAAAGGTACTGTCATTTTTATAGACAAGCTATTTTATTTGCAATTGGAGTGCCCCACAGTTAAAATGGAAATCAATTTTAATGCCTTATGAAAATGCAGAAATATTTGTCTCATTTACAGCACTTCCAAAAAGGACAGATAATAAAATTCCCCTGACTTATGATCTATAGTTTTATGTACTCTGTGGTGTCTTGTTCAGTACATCTCTCCACGTAAACATTCCAAAAGAATGAGGAAAGACAGATCTGAACAAGATTCCTGAATCCAACTTCACACTGAATTTCAGATTGTAGAAACTCTCTCCATATTCAGATCTCTCTTTGATCTGAATATTCCCAAACTTGGGGGAAATAGATGCTTAATTTTAAAAATCACTAACCAAACATTTCTCTAGCAACCACATAGATGTGGAGTAAAAAACCCAAAGCTTATATAAAAAGAACCAATGAAATGTGAAAATTGGCATAACTGCACTCTATATGAAGATAATGGATAAAGGGACTCTAAAGATAGTAGAATTAAATGAAAAATGTTATTTTTCTGGAGAGTGAACCATACTAAAATATTCTGTTGCCTTCATGCCATTTTTGTTGAAAGCCTTTACCCAGCTGAAAAGTTAGTGTAATCATTTTGTAATTCATGTGGATATGCAGTGCAGTTATCTCTTGAGCCATTAAAATGAGATTAAAATTTTTGTGAGATTCTTCAGTATATTTTGTGGCAGCGCTAACACCATAAATTAAGGCTTTAGCCTCATTCTATCGTATGTTACAACAAACCTTGTTGTTCTGTGGCTGTTGTGGTTGAGGATTCTTGAGGCAGTTTCTGGAGAGCAGGTGTGTACTTGTAGCAAGTAAGCTCTTAAGTTTTTTTGAATCTGTCTGCTTTTATGTCCAGATGTATAAAAACTTGTGAGGTGCAATATGATGTGCATATTTCTTAGAAAGAAGCAAGTATCATATTTAATGCTGCTTATGCTCCTCAGAATAACTTAGCAAGAGGACAAATTCTACTGATTACCTCAAGTCTTGATTCATTTAGATTTGCTGCAGATTATACATTTGGTGTTTGAGAGAGAAATGCTAGAGTGCATTTTTCATCTTCTTTTCCTTATTTTTGATTTTGTCTTTCCCATGTCAGTTTTGCAACTAGCTTTCCAGAAGTTGACACTACATTAATCCGATGAGCTGCTTTCCTGCTGGATAAAATTTTAAAGTAAAAAAGATGGAAGGCTGGTGTGTGGGCCAGGAAGCATCGAAGCATGGTTAGCATTTCATGCTGAAGCTTAGCATTTGCAAAGCTGTCAAAACAAACAATCAGGAAAATACAAATAATGGTCATCCTACTTATTGAACGAAAATTTAATTCCAAATTGCCTTTGTTTAAATCAGCTGCTTACACTTTGTCTCCTCTGCTCACCAAGGATTCTGTTAACTAACATATTTCAAAATCCAGACTGCCAAAAATACTGACAGCTTTCATTAGCTGAACAACATTTCCCACAACAAAACTATGATCCGTTTAAGGCTCTTTGTTTTGGGTTGTGACACGTTGCCTGAATTCCACGGATTTATTCCCCATCAATGAACATTAGTGATGTAAACTGTACAAACCCCCATGGCCCAGTGGATATCCTGCTGAGAGCAGAAAGAAGAGGGGTAGTGGGAAGAGAGGTTGGCTGAGCAGCCAAAGCCGCTTGTGCTCTGGATGTGACGCTTGCTTTTTTTGATATTTTGCTTTTGATTCTTTGCAATGTTGGTGTGAGAAATTTATTTGTTGTCAAAAGCCAGCTGATAACACCCCTTCAAACCCCTGTGTATGAAGGTCTTGGCAAGCAAGCTAACCAAATTCAGCTGGCTACTGAATTTCAAGGGTAATAGTATTCATTACAGGGTGTGTTTTACAAGGTGCTTGCAATTGATACCATTTATTAAGTGACAGGATTGGGCTCTGCTCACAAATGTGCAAATGAGTGTTTATCTGGCATTGCTTGTAATGTTATACTTCCCAAAATTTAATTTTTGAAATGTATATTCTTCTGATACTTTTGACTCACTGCCCCAGAATCAACAGATCAAGGACATCCTTCGAATATGATACTAAAAAAACCATGACTTTGAGTACTCTGAACAGAAGTGATGAAATTAAAAATGAAATAAAATTAAGTAATGTTAAATTTAGGAAAAACATCATGCTGAAATTCTGATTCACTAGACTCTGCAAGTACCACAAAGAGAAGCTGATGGAGCTGATTTGCTAAGGTCAATTAGAAGAAATCTGGAAATAAATATTGGAGAATATGCTATGGGGACAGAGTAGTGCATCAGCCAGGAGCTGGATTTCATTAGTATTTTTCCTCTAAGATTACAGTACATTAAAATGAATGGTTGAGGTTTGAAGAATTTTGCTTGTTAAGATTGTTTTATCTTGTGTTCCAGTTCCTGTAGTGGAAGAAAGGATGGTTCAGTTTAGTGAAGCAGCTTCAGTCTGATAATTTTTGTTCTGGTGCATCTCTACCAACTCTTGATTTGTACATAGGCTGGCAGCCCATTTGTGAAGCATCACTGCCAGCATTTGCAAAAATGAGCAATGGTGTATTATGTAAATATTCTGCTTTTTAAAAACAGTCTTATTGCATTACAAAGTATGATAGAAGAGATGGCTTCTT
>VWYP01027304.1:216387-232529 GCA_013400435.1 Pycnonotus jocosus | reverse complement strand
TTTTTTTTAATGTTCTTAAAAAGGCAACTTAGATTAGAATTTGGAAGTGCAGTGTTGGATCAGAACCCCATCAGGGCTTTGAGAAAACCTGTGTCTATATGTAGATCTTTGGTTCATGAGTGCATGGCTCAGCCTTGAGCACTTTACTGAAGTAAATAACATCACATTTGATCTTACTTTGGAATAAGTGAAGTTGTTTGTTTTTTTTTTTTTTCCAGAATCCAAAAGCTCTGTCAGATATATTTTGCAGGGCATGCTTCTTTTACTGTTTTCTCTCCTTGCCTTTATTGGTCTCAGCTGCTACTATACAGCAATCAATGTAATACAGGTTACAGAGAACTATAGCAAGCTATGGCATTGCTACATTTTTCATCAGGAAAAGGGAATCTTCACCTCGCTGAGAGCTGAAGAAGTTGTTGAAACTCTTTGGGTGACCATCTGTAAATTTGAATAGATGCGTATTGGGGTAAGCTGGTATTTTTGTGAAGCATTTGTTCTGCCCAAATCAGGGAGGTGCTGCTGGTTGAAATAATTCAGAGCAGAACTCAAGTCAACTTCAAATTTTTCTTCTGGTTATTACAAATTCCCCTTGATATTCCCATCCCACTGTAGCTCTATCAGAGTCAACACAGCAAACACATGGACACTCCCTGTCTTTTTCAGCTGGGCTCTTGTGTAATGCTGCCAATTCTCTGGGTCACTTCCAGGGAGCTGCAGCTTACCAAGAGACTCCCCAGAGGAGCATGGAGTTTTTATTTTTTTTGTGTTCCAAAAAACCTCCATGTAATCCTCCCTCACGCTGCCCTCCCCAAAGGAATGACTAGAGGAGAATACCAACATCTAGATTGATTACTACATGTTGGTGTAACAATGTTCAATTTTGTTTTTCAGTTCACCTTCCCCAACCTTTCCTTTCCAGATGGAATTTTTCCTCTGGTGCCAAGTACTGAGGAAACAAAAATGTGTGATTCTTCAAACACCTCCATTTTATTAAGATTCAGAAAGATGTTTGCTGATGTATTCAATAGGAGAGGAAACTGTTTGCTACCTCACAGTAAAGTTTCTCTGTTATAAATGTTAATTGTTTTAAGCACTCTGGAGTTTTCTGTGACCTCTAGGCTTTTTTTTTTTAAATGATTGTTGATACAATCTCTCAGAAGAAGGGGAGAAAAGAAGTACTTTGCTGGTCTACTTTCAGGTAAGCTCTAAAAGTTCAAGTGGACCAATTACACATAAAAGAGCAACAACTTTTGTAAAGCTTCATTTGAATCCCAAAGGAGAAAAATGATAGAAAATCAATTAACTTTCCACATGAAAAAATAGCTCATATTGCAAAGCTTTCCTTGCATAGTTTTCTGATTATGTTTGAAAGCAAATTGCCTTGATTATACCTTTGACGGGAAGGAAAGTCTTTTAATTAATTTAATACATGCTATAGGAGTGCTAAATTGTATCATGGAACAATTAAGTGGGTCTACACTGATATTTTTGCCCTGTTGAAAATGGATATTGCTCACTTAGTGAGTCATGCTCTTGCTGGGTTGACGCAATTATCCATTCATCGCAGAGCATGTGACATGAAAGTTATTAGGACCATTTGTATAGGAGAGAGGCTGAATGGAGTAAACAAAAAGCCCATTTCAGTGAAGAATCGTGAAAGTTCAGAGCCTGTACCCACACGGGGGCTGAAACCAAACCCTCAAGCCCTAAGACAGCCCCTGATTGGGGAATATTCAGGCTTCAGATGTATTTTCTATGAGTCTTGGACTGAAATGAGGAGTGGGGATGATTGTGTCTTAGTCACGTACTGACATGATCCTCAAACTCAAGTGCAGCTAAGAACAACTGAGAGCAAATCTGTAGTAGCATCTTGAGTAGCTGCTGCACTAGCTGCTTCTGAAACCAATTTTTGCCTCAAGCTGAACACAATTACATTTGTTGTGTTTGCTGAGAACAGGATTTTTAAATGACAATTTTAATTTAAATGTTCTAAATATGACAAAAAACAACAGAGTTGATTGTTTTTTGCAAATCATGCATGTTCTTATAATGATGTTACATTATATTGTTGAAAGAAAATAATGTTAAGAATCTTCTTGATATGTCTGTTTGATAGTGGACATGTTCTTGTCTTGCTGAAATAGTACAACTGGGTCACATCACTTTCCCTGATGGATCTAGTCTGCTGGAAATGTATTTGCCTGCATCCTACTTTTCATGCTGAGGTGGGCTAGGTCTTTTCTGGTGAGCTGTAGAATCCAATATCCAAGGGCTGAGTAATAAAGGAAAGACTCCATCACCAGAGAATGTCTTATGAATTAACTCATAACTGTCTAAACTCAGATAAAATATTATCACAGATTTTTCTAATGTCTCAGGGCCATAAACAATGAAAAATAAAAAGCTGTACAAAAGAACAATACTCTCATTGCATGCTCTCTGATCTTTCTGGGTTCTTAGCCAGCTGATGAGGGATTTGTACATAAAAGGAAGCTAGTAACTATGGTTGTGGAAACACTTGAGATGGGATAGGAAGCTTTCTAGCAGCAGTGTAAAGGAGAATCTGTACTAGGAATGAATTTCAGAGGTGCAAAATTGTGGCTGTGAGCACTGTACCACAGGGCTGGTATTTCTGATTTAGTATGTTGTTCACTATTTAGAGATTTAATTTAATTAGAGGTCTTAGATTTCATAATTAACATTTTGAATTTTGACAGAATTGGGCTGGAAAACAACAGTAAACAAAGAGTGCTGTCAGATGCACTTTCTAGTGTTGTGTACGAATAAAAATATTTAGTGTTGACCAGAATGGCAAAGCCAGGAACCAGAATGGCTGCATGACCTGCCTGGCATTAGATAGAGAGGTGCAATTTGTGCCAGTTAATTCAGTAAAGATTTGCTTCCTTGAGGATACATTTCAAATTTGCTTGTGGCTCATTGAGGGTGTCTGTAGGGTGAAAAGGCCAGCTCAGTACCTGCCCGTCCCTGGTTCCAGGAGGTTTGCTGCCTGTCTTCTGAACTAGCTGAGGACTGTAGCTTCAGTGACCTTGACCACAGTGGTCAGGCTTAATTGACTGTGTGTAGTCAGTAAATGTATCCACGCTGCTGGTACAATCACATATTTGCTTTTCCCAGCTGTGGCATGAATGGTTCAATGTAGCCCTCCACCTTCCCATCAACTGAGATTGTGAAGCAAAAAAAGTCTTGTTTCTTCTTTGTTATTTAAATTTGCATTTCCTACCATTGCAGACACCATACATTTATGTGCTTCTTCAGTACTCCCAAGTGAAAAATACCAAAAACATTGCATGCCTTCACTCTACTGTTGCTTGATTGCACTAAGGTTCTTTGTTTAATATTTATCCTTTTTCATCAAGAAGAAAGAAAATACATTCTAGCCTTATTGAAAGTCAAAGATAGATTTTTTATGAATTCTATTAGTGCTGAGATCAGCATCACACTCACTCAAGACCTAGCCCCTCTGAAAAAGAACAAGGTTGTGTCAAAGGTGATTGAAAATGTCACTGATCCTGAAAAGCAATCATGTATGGCTAATCATTCCCAGTGTAACTAGAATGTGATTTTCATTGGATTACTCTAGGAAAGATGCTTCTTGGCAGTTTCAGCAAAAATGTTAAAGAACTACGGTATTTTTAGAAAAAACCACTCCCTCCTGATCTATTTCAGTTCTTGAATTTTCCACTTAAGCCTGGGATCATTAATTCCTAATGCAATTTGTGTGCCCCACGAGAACAACAGACCAATAGGAGACTCCCAAGCATGCTGCCTGCTGGCTGACTCTGTAGAGAGGCTGGTGGCTGATGGGCAGTGCTCCGGACATAGTTTCCCTGTGCCTAAATCCACAGTAAAAGAAAAATTGGGGGGGGGGGGGGGGGGAGAAAACGCTTATTACTTTTTTTTTTTTTTTTTTTTCTCTAAAATAACGTAGAAAGAAGGGTAACTGTATTTATTGACTCCATAAAACCAGTTCTTGGTGCAGAGCACACGGTGGCAGTGTTGCACCATTCCTGAGCAGCTCTCATGTGGCACTTCCCCAAGCCATATTCATTTACTGTGCAATAAATAGATAGATGCAGTAGAGTGCTGCTTTACCCAGGGAATATTATACTTGTACGTGGTAGCACTGATTGTGTTTTCTGGTAAAATAAAGAGTAAGATATAGGAAAAATAGTTTTTCTTCCTTTCTTTTTTACCACTTCTGCATTATTTGCATGCATCCTAGGCACAGAGATACAGTTTAAGTTTTGCAGAAATGATGTAGCTGGTATTGGAAAAACGTGAGAATTTAGTTTTGTTCCATAAACCAAGTACACCTACCTTAGAGGAGCACTTAGGATAATAAAACCCTCTACCCATCACACACACAGAGAAATCGGAGACTGAAGGTTTCTCGCTTTCAAAAGAAGGTTTTACTATTTAAACAAGCTAGCCAGCAACTTTCTCTTTGAAAAACATCTCTAGCCTAAATATAAGCTTTCCTAAATGTCTTCAAAGTAGTGGAAGGAAACTTTTCCTTAGCTGGAGAAATTCCAGGCACATATAAGTTGAGTTCCTGGGTTCAGTTGCTGTGGATGGCTCTTGGCACAAACCCCTGCAAGCCTGTGTGGTTTGGCTGAACTCTTCAGTGATCACTGCAGCAGAGCAGCCAAGGATTCATGTACCTCTGGCTTTCTTCTCTGTTCAGCCTGACAGGAGGGCCCTTCAGAGGCAGACTGAGTAGGAGAGTACTTGCATTACAAAGGCAACACTGCTGAGTATTTCAGGTCTCTGGGGCTGTTGTCTTTCATATTTGTCCTGCTTTTGGTGTACTGTTGCAGCTCTAGCAACTCAGTTCCCAAGCCACAGTCTTCCCTGGTGTTCCTCTGCTTCTAATGATCTCTGTGCCCTGGCAGACAAATCTTTCACTGTGGCTGTCATGGCTAATCTGATATCCATTCCACCAATACAAGGTGAATGAGGGTTTTTTTTTTTTTCCTGCTGTTTTTTCAGGTTTTTAGAGCTAGACATGGTATCAGCCACTGCCTGGTTATTCTAATTCTCCTTAAAGAGTCTGGATTCAACTCTAGATCTTGATGGCAGGAGCAATGAAGTCAGCAGGTATCTCCGGAGTATTTCCACACTGCTTTCTTGCTCTCTGGGTGGGAGAGGCCAAGGGGAAAAACAAAGCTGCAAGATGTAAAGATGCCTTCTTATAGAGCAAGAAGGAAAATACAGATTATTTCAGCTAACAAGCAATACCCTGCTTTGTTCCTTTCTCCTAATTCTATCAGACACAACTGTAAACTGAAATTTAAAAAAGCAAATGTCAAAGTGTGAGAGCAAGCACTCCAAGTAAGCCACACTCAACCGACTGCTTAGATTCAGTTATTGGGAGACAAGTGCATTCAAACTGGTTGGTATGTTGATTTTTGTGAGCAACACGTGTTCACAAAGACCAGCAAAAAATAAATATTAGAAATGAAATATTTGTATCATGTTGCTGTTAAGGTTACTTTAAATCAAAACCATCTAAAACCACTGAAAATATGCTGATGTAATTGATGCAGCAATAGCAGGGAACTGATTTTTTTTCAATGTATAAGACCTTGATTAGATGTACATTTTCTGGATGAAGATCAAGAGCTGTACAATTCAATGTCTTCTCTGCTTATTCGCAAGAGGAATAACTTAAGAGGTAGTGGAAAAATTAGAATGGAAATTGGCCAATAACTGCTAATCAGGATTTTGGTATGTCTTGTCTCTCCTTGCATCCAAGCACCAAGATGGAGGCCTTCAGAAAGGGGGGAGGAAACCCTAGTGCCATAGAATTATTTTTCAGATGTGTAACATAGCCCATATGTTATGATCATTATTTCTACTGTCAATATTTTTTAGAAAGAGAAATAAACAAGAAGAAATGGCCATGGTAATGAATTTTCTAGAAATGTGACATCCTTGAGTGGTTCAGCTGGAACTGTAGATGTCCCAATTCAACCTGTGCACACAAGCCAGACCTGCTCCCTGTGCCACTGGCTCCTTGGGCCAGACTGACACAGTTCCTAATCTGTCAATCCTATTACCCACCCTCTCTGTGTTGCTGGTGAAGCTTCTTGGGACTCGCCTCAGAAATGCTATGATAGCTCCCAGTTCTTATTTTATTTGATTTCATTTCTCCCTATTCAGCATCTGCCAATCCCCACTTGCCCAACACCTCTCAATAGTGTGTCGAGGTTGCACTACTTTGTGTGATTTTCTGTGCTCTTTACTTTACAGCCCACACTGCTGGAGATTAACAGTGCAGTGAAATTTCATTAGGAGCCCTTGGCCCAGCTGCTTGCAGTCACAAGGCAATGAAGTGCACCACCCTGCTTCCCTCAGAGATTTTGTTTACCTTCATCTTTCTGTTTTGGTTTTAAATCGAGTTTGAAAATGACAGAAACAAACTCAAACCTTATTGGTAAGAAAATGATAAATCCCTTTTGTAAAGATTATCACCTGTGAAGTACAGGGAAATAGCTAAGTTAAACATTTATAATTTAGGGAGAAGGATGTTAAAATCCTTTAAAAAAATCTTGCTGGCTTTTGCTCATTTTCTCACACATAAGTAATATATCTGTTTGCTAATCTCAAACAGGTGCTAAAAGCCCAAGCATTTGCCAGTTGCTCTAAAAAAATTATGCTTTTGCCACTTTGTATTAATGGCATGGTGATCTTCTGCAGCATCTTGTGCCAATCTTTTTTAAAAGCTGGTACAAGTGTCATTTTTGCAGTCGAGGCCTTAAGTCCCTTGGAATCTCAGCAGGGCTTCACTGGTGTACAGATTTATTTCCACTGGGCAGCCAGAAGTATTTCAGCAAGGGAAAGATGCTGAAGAGAAATGCAGTAGCTCTAGATAGTAAAGGCAGACACTGTAGAGTACTGACTGAGGGCTAGAAAGTTACAGATATTGTGATAATTAGTGCTGATCACTAATTGAGAGATGATGTATCTTTACTCTCCTACTCTGATAATATTTTACTTGGTCAAAGTTGGATGGTAACAAGCAACAAAATCCTTAGTGCATCATATAATTTTCTCTTCTGTAGGAGCAGCACATGGAAAAAGTGTGAACATCACATTTAAATGTTGAAGTAACAGTCCTATTTCTGTGAAGTGCATCACAGAAGGGGGTGTGGGTTTCAAATGTGATATAAGCTCCTTTAGAGACAAAACCACAGACTAGTCCAGACAGGACCATGGAAATGCAATTGTCCAGCCTGCCCAGCACCTAAACCCAGTTTGTCCTCGTAGGAAGTGACACAGGCTAGAAAATGGTTAGTGGAGGCAATGGCTCTGCTTTCCTGATTATCTCACTTTATTCTTCTCTACTACGCTGCAATCATTGGGCAACCTGTTTTGTAGCAGACACCGTTTGAGATTGCATTGTCTTTGGGAGACTTCCTTTTCCTGTTTTATTAGTGGAAGCTACTTGTTTTGGGTGCTCTGGGCATCTGCAGCAGTATAGGAGGGCTGCAAGATGCCTAAAGTATCTTCCAGCCTTTTCCATGCTGTTCTATGACAGATGTTTTGTCCAGTCATATTAACCTATTATCTTGAAAATAAGTTCCTATTAAAGAAAATGCAGACTTCATTTCCCCCCCCTTACTTCAAAAATCTGTTCTAGTGTGCTGTTGAGGTCAGAGTAGTGAACCAGCTGTACCATGCAGTAATGTTTACCCCTTCCATAAAGGCATTATCTTTCTGTTTGTAGTGATATAATATTTTCCAAATTGAAAATTTATTAAAAATCCTTACTGCTCAGCTTGTGACTCAATCTGTTTTGTTTCTTGCTGTTCTGGGATTAAGTGTATCTGGTTCACTTTACTGCGATCACTGGGGGTTTGTTTCTTCCCCAGAAGCTGTTATTTTGAGATTCTCAGTTCCAGGAGCAATCATACTTTTGCCCTCATGTTCAACATTGTTCATACAATAAACATATTTCGTAAGCAGCATTTCCCTTCTAGCCTACAGCAACAAGACATTTGTATATTGCCCTACACATTCATCACATAACATTGCCAGATTCTTTATGATTAACTGATATAACTGACTTCTGAGATAAAAGGAAATTTATGTGTGAGAATCCACAGAATCAAAGTTTTGATTGTATTCCAAAGCTGAACCAAGAAAGGGGGGAAACAGATCTTTGCTGAGGACAGCCATTCCTTCAGGAAAGTGAGTGTAAGGAGAGCCACTGCATCAATACTGGTGAGAAGCAAGGGCATGCCAAATTTATCCCACACCTTGGCAGCGTATCAGATCAGTGTATCACAGAGAATGCAGGAAAATACAAAGCAGACATCAAGGAGGTCACAGCAGGTAAGTAGCATTTTCCAGCTTGGAAAGAAGTCTTTTGCCCTTAGGAAGGACTGACTTCTCTTTATTTTTTGGACTAGACTTCCACTGCTCAAGTATTAAGCTTAGCAGTATCCCTCTATACTACATCAGTCTTAATACACCTGCCTTGCAGATGTATTCCTGATATACAAAAAAACCCCCAAAAAACAACCAACCAACCATCTGAAAAACCCAGTGGATGTGAACATCAACAAACTGGCACCCAAAACTGCAGGTCTCCCTTGACATTTTTTACTACCTGATGTGTTGAACAGGGTTTTTTTCCTGTTAGTACAACTTGATTCCACAATGAAAGCTTTGAGCACCACTCCTAGCAAACACTTCTAACTTGCTTTGAAACCAGCTGAGCATCTCTGGGCACACAACTGCAGATTTTTACAAGAGCTATATTCATTCAGCATTTTTGTGGGAATTCAACAAAATGGGAAACAGAAACAGCAACCTTCAGACTGTGGTGCAAGCATAGCATACATGAATTCAGACAAGAGAGCGGCCATTTGAACTTTAAGAATATTTCAGATCTTATTGCAGCTATGATGAGAAGAAAATGCTTTTGTTGATGTCTGGAAGACTTTGTGGCTTTGCTTGCAACTCTTGCCTTTTACCACTGTATCCTGAATAAAAGAGTGTCAGGAGGAATGCAATTTTCTTGTTTGCTTGATGATGGAAGGGTTTTAAATTAGCCAGAAAAAAAGCTTTTTTTGAGTAATTTAATTTTCCAGCTGGAACATGGTGTGATTCTAGAAAATTTAGCTTCCTGATGAGGACAAACTCTGAGATCCCACAACTCCAGAGGGAGGATCAGTGAGGCTGGGGTAATTTGTATCCAGGGAGTGGTGTGCTGTGCCTCCAGTTTAAAGGGTAGGGAAAGTCTATCTAACTTTCCTCACTGCATATATTAGGAGCTTCTTGTTTTGTTTCATATTGTGGCTGTGGTTTGCAAGGAGTGGCAGACACTGCATGAACCCCCAGCTAGTTAGTTTTTCAACTAAGGAACTGAACTTCGGCAAAGAAAGATAAATAAGAATACTTGAAAACCTAAAGAAACCTGTTCTTGTGTTAATAAAAGAAAACTGAACAAAGGAAGGAATAAGACAGGGAAGATTAAGTGACTCCTTATCTCATAGCACAGTGACATTTTCTTATCCTTCTTAGAATTCGTGACCAGCTCTAGGAGTTGTGTTAGTAAACTTATATATTAAAATTCCAGCTACTTCCTGAACTTTAAAATATTTTCCCTAATGCCCATTAGATTGGAAAGAAATCTTCATTATTTCTCTATTTGTGAATGGCTTCCTTCTGTCAATGTTATTTTGTGAGGCAGCTGTGGCTGAGGCATTGCTTTGCCTTTATTTATGGTGGTTGGAATTACAGAGTTATACATACTACAAAGTAAGCAATAATTTATGACAAGGTGTGCAGTATGCAAAATGTCATGTAGTTTGCAGAGATTAATGCATGAGCCTAGTGCAAATACATTAACTTAACCAACTATCTGGAAAGCAAGCTTAATGAAAAAGGGAAATGGATGCAAAATATGAAGAAAAAGGCATAGTAGTGACAGAAAACACCATATAGCATATGTATTTAATATAGGGACCCCTATGAATTGATAGCTCATCTCTGAGTTAAGTACACATATACTCAGTAGGGACAGTTGCATAAATCAGAACAGGCCAGCTATGCGTGACAATCAAAACCATGAGAGGCTGAGTTCAGCAAATCTTAGTCTGTTCCTGTGTTAGGGGTGTCACACGTCAAGGTATAGTGTTTCAGAGTGAGTTTCTACCACATTTTAAATTAGGTGTCCATGTCTCATCCTGCTGAGTCCCATTTCTGCAATATGGATTAGTAGAAAAGGTAAAGCAACTCAGTGTCTTTGAGTCTGTGCATTTCTAATGAATTGCTGCATGTTGTGATCTTTGGGAAAGGCATCCTTATCCTCTCAGGCACACTCAAAAAACTATGACCACAAAATTTTTCAGTATTTATCTCTGGTCCATCCCCAAGTCAGCTTCAAAAGACTGGAGGCTTCTTGGTTACACTCTAAACCTGGTGGGTTTTCTGTGCCAGCACCAGAATTTACACTGTAAAGCTGTTGGTCAGGCGTTTTCCCTGAAGTGCTGTGTGTTGACAGTGCTTGCCTTACTGTTTGCTGAGATTTGCACACATGAATTTCAGCCTGTGCAGACACCAGTAACATTAGGCTTAATGGAGGCCATCAGAATCCCAGAAATTCCACCATCAGAAACATGGACCTGCCATCTTACTTTCTCTTCCTGAAGTGCCTGACTCTGTTTTCACCTCAAGACCTCTGCCTTCAAGTGCTACATCTTGTTAGACTGCGGAAGAAGCTGGTCTGTATATTCTCCTGGCTGCAGGCCCACAGCATGCAGGCTTTCATGTGAGAGCAGCAAAGGCATGAAAGAAAGTGCCTTGAAGGCACAGGTTTAGAGGGCAGCATCCATTCTGGTCGATCCCCTCCTTCTGTCCTAGAAGCTGTGGCAGTCCTGCCCCATGTACACTGCAGGCTCTGCTACTGCAGCTTCTGAAGCTCATTACAAGCTGCCATGGATGATAAAGATGACTAGCTATGGATTTATTCCTGCAGAGTGGGCTACACTGGCAAATTTAGGAGAATATATAGAAAGTCCAACTAGATGATTGAATGGGCTTTGCTAGCACCATGAATTTCTGCCTATAGATATATAACCATTAGGATCCTGCTTTCTGTAGGCTGCACCATTAAATTTATGGGACTTGGCAGTCTGCAGAGGTAGCTGCCATTCTGTGAGACAGAGCATATGCTGCCTGTTACACTGAAATGCACACTCCATTGTTCTGAAAGTCTTGGTAGTTCATATGAGTCTAAAATAACTCATATGTTGAAAATATACTGTGATTTTAGGGGCAAGGAAAAATATAATGCAGTCTTGTTTGACTTGACTTCTCTCCCTTTGAATTTGGAGCAGAAATCATCAAACTGTAACTGGAGGAAGTGATGAGAAGTCAATAAAGGATTCCTCACAGGGTCTTTGCTTATAGTTTTATTTCCACAGTTTCTATTTAGAGTGAAATCTTATACTTAGCCATTCAAATACAGGCTCTTTTGTCAGATAATATTCTCAAAAACCCCTTATGGAAAAGACTACCACAATGGCTGTGATAAAATTAAGATCTTCTTAACTTGCATATGAAAAATAAAAGTATTAAATCTCACTAATCACTTAGACAGCGTTTGTTCATTGTTTCAGGAAACAATATAGTTTTAAAATTTTGCATGCATATTTAAAAAAAAAGACAGCGAGATAGAAATTTTCTGTCGTAATTCCTTATTTCAAATGACAATAGCTAGAACTTATGACAACAGGAACTATTTTCCATGTAACTAGCAGAAAAGTTAGTGCTATATATGAAATAGGAGTGCATTATACCCTGGAAATTCTATATTTTTAGCAAAACATACCTTGGAAACCATTAACTAAAATGATGTATTTCTTAGTCACTAAAAATGTGTGTGGTCTACTTTTTAATTAGCTTATTCGTAATTTCACTAGATAATTTCTTGGTTAATATGGTAAGGAAAAAAAAGAAGTTATTTTAGTTCTTTTTTTCATCCTTTCATAGCACATTTCTGTGGCATGCATTGAAAAACACATGGAAAAAAATCCACGTCTTCTGTTCTATCTTTGCTTTGGGGACTTAGAGGACATTAGTAAGGAACAACAATAGCTGCTAAATTGGCTTGCACGTGGATGAACCAAAGTCACCTTGGCTAATGTCAAATGTTGGGTCTGAAGTTTATAATCAGCCCCTTTTTGGACTCAAGATTCAAGGAAGTCCCTTCAGTCAAAGTCATTTATGAATTATTTTTCTCTCCTCACAAATTAAAGAATTCTATATATCCTGCATTTGCAGCTGTCACTAAGTTAATATATCTCAAAAGTTTCTGTGCATATTAGAGAAAAAGGTCATATTCCTCTTAAATGCACTCTGAAGGCTACTTTTTGTAGGCTACCTCAGTGTTAGAGAATTCATTAATTGGCTTTTTTGTAACAATGCATTTTCTCATGCCTTTTATTGTGTACGCTGACTGTTTCAATTGTATCTAATCATAATTTTCAGGCATTGTTCAAGCCACAAGGGAGAAACTGTACTGACAATAGTGCTAAGCGTTGTTTGCTCCTGGCAATCTGGAGAGATTTGATGGTTCATTTCTTTTCCCCACTGTAACCTCATGATATCCATGCTGCCTGATAGTTCTATAAAGAAGAACATCCAAAAATACCTCCTTTTCACTTTAAGTTGAGCCTGTTTACCTCATTATTTCCTTTTGCATCCTTCTCCTTGGAGTAACTCTTAACCTTTCTTTAAAAGCCTTTCAGTTATTATAGTATATGTTTAGGATGCAGAAGGCTCTTCGAGGAATCTGGGAATGATATATAAAGAGACTTGAGCCATATATGTGGATGAAAATCCATGACATATCTTTTATTAATTTATGCCTATTGATGTTCTGTGTGTTCAATTTTGTCAGACCAGCGTGGTACACTGAATGCTGCCATTTTAAATTATGCTGCATCTTTACATTTGTTTTTCTTTTCCTTCATGTTTGGCTGGAGGGCTCCCCCAGAACAGGCTGGCTGCTCAGCTGGGGATGCCGTGCTCCTGTGTCAGGAGACAGTGGTGGTGGAGCAGCTGGGGCCAGGCTGCCTTGTGTAGAACACTGAAATAACACTGGGCTCTAGGCAGGGCAGAAAGGACTCCAAGGGAGGAATGGGGACTCACTCTGCAGTGAGTCACTCCTGCAGTGTCTTGCTCCAAATCACAGTAATGGAACCACTCATTCCTCTTCGGGAGGACAAACCCTCCTGTAACCACTTGGGCAAGGTGTGCTGAAGAGACCCCATTCTGTTTTGTTTGGATGGCTTTCAGTTTTCCTAGTGGCTTATAAACACCCCAAAGCCTTCTATTCATCCTCAGGGGATGTTTCCTTGGCTCTCCCCTGGCACCAGGTGAGTCAGGGGGCAGAGAGCCATCTGGATCAAATAGCTGCTCTTCATAATAATGCTACAGGGACATACTAATGAACCCAGCTATCTATGAGATCTGTATCTGCATTAATGAGTTAAGACAGAGCTTAACAGGTGCAATTTAAAGACCCATTAGGCATTTCTACTTGGTAAATTTTGGAACAGCCTCTGGGTTCGGTTATATAGTTACACTTTTTGCTTTTGATATGCATTTGCTTCTTACATGATTTGTGAAATTAGGTGTCATTCATAGAGGTGACATTAACAATGAGGAAAAATGCTGGTTTCTTTTATCCCCTACTCAGTAAATGCATTGTGATTTTTCCAAATTTAATCAATCAACCAATAAATGATATAGCTAAACTAGTCCTGCTAATTTTCTGATGTATAAATTTTTGATCTTATTATGTTTAACCATATCCATGATAAACTGAACCATCATCTGCAATTGCATCTTTGCACTCTAGACTTGCATAGTATTTATTCCACAATTTGTGGTTCATGTGAATTTTGGTATGTAGTTATCCACCAGTTCGTTCTCTTTCTTGAGGGATGATAGTGAAAAATATTGGAAGAGAACTTTATTTCAAGAACTTTTATTTCAATTATCTCTCCTTTGTCTGCTAAGAAAAAGGAAAACTGCTTCAGATAAATATTTTACTACCTGATACCTCAATTCCTGTAAAATCAGTCTATGAGAGATAACCATATACCTCAGTCCTTTTTGTTTCTGTTCAAATATATCCAGGATACCAATACTGTCTCTATTCCTTCCACTTAGGTTCAGGACTTTTCTTTCATGTCATTTATCTTATAGCCAGAAATTGAGCCATATTCCTTTATTATTTTGAATAGTTCTCAGATTGATTTTGAGGGGATTGAAATATCCTATAAAGGAGCATTCACATGAAAGAGAAATTTTATGAATGACATTTCCTAGTTTTACTGCCCTTGTTTTTTCTCCCTCTCTCTTAGCCTATCAGTGGTTCTGCTGACATGATGAAAGGTGCCAACAGATACCCCACTGTGGATAGGGCTCTGCATAAACAACTGGGCTGTATGTGAAATGTCCCTGCTCTTCCTTTCATCATCCTCCTTCCCTCCAAACAAAAAATTATGGAGCCAACCATAGGGGATGCTGGGAGTTATGTTTTTGAAAGATAGTAGAGATAGAGGGAACTAAGTTTTCCATATGGATGAGGCATAAGGTGTATAGGAAGGGGGTGACCTTCCCTACAATCTCCAAACTGGAGAAAGAAAGTCAGAGCCAGAGGGGAGAAATCTTAATCTCAGAAAATCCCCTGGGAGAGATATTTTGTGTTTATCCTGCACAAGCAGGTGGTAAAGCATGTTAATTCCCCACTCCTTTGCCACAGGAGTCTTTCCTCTTTTTGGACTGAAGCCAGCTCTGCAACTAGCTAAAAATCTGCATCCTTTCAAGGACACTAAAACACAAATATGGAGGTTCTGCTGTTTTCAGAAAGGGCTCACAGCCTGCAGAAAATCTATTACTTCAGTCTAATGTCTATCTCTGTATTTTTTCTCTCCTTCCAAATGTTACAGAAACCACTGCAAAATCTTTCTGGCTCAAAAAGAAATCAGGCAGTCATGAATAAGGACACAGAGTTTGGGTCAAGTAGATGTCAGGACATCTGGCTTCTTTCATTTTTTATAATACTTCATGGTACAATGTTCTTTCATGTAAGGGTGCAAAGGAACTGCTTGTGACATGACTTTTGAATGCTGTGATGTTCCAGAGTGTACCACAATTACTGAAAAACCTCTGGCTAAATAATCAAGACCTTAGAATTTTTCATTTCATGTCTCTTGTGTGATGCTTTATCTGGTAGAACAAATGGATGTGTAAATCATGAACAGAAATGGAAACCACTAAAATTATATTCTCACAAAGCTATTGGTGAGATACCCCTGTCCCTTAATCATCTTTGTCACCCTCCACTGCACACAGGAGCTCCATGTCTCTGCTGTCCTGAGGAGCTGGACACAGCACTCCAGATGTGCTTCTCCTGCCTCTGAGTAGAGGGGCAGGATCACTTTCCCTTGACCTGCTGGCAATGCTGTTCATAATACACTCCAGGGTACCACTGGCCTTCTTGGCCACAAGGGCACTGATAGCTCAGGGACAGCTTGTTGTCCACCAGGACCCCCAGGTCCTTCTCCACAGAGCTGCTTTCCAAGAGCTCAGCCCCCAGCCTGTGCTGGTGCAGGGGGTTATTCCTCCCCAGGAGCAGGACCCTGCACTTGCTTATGCTAAATTTCAGACAGTTCTTCTCTGTCCATGGGTCATAAGCAACACTGTTTATCAGACACACTCTTTTAGATGCAGTGGTGGCAGCCCATGTTGAAGAGGCCATTTCTCACTCACAGACTACATGGAGTAAAGCTTATTTCAGAAGGAAAAGCCTGCATTGGAGCATGCTGCATGGGCTGCATACACAGTAACAACCACATCAACTGAGGGCCAATCCATCCTTTTAGAAAACATGGGGTCCTATGCATTAATTACAGTTGAGTGAGAGATGATCGATTGGATTTTACTAATCAGAGATGGTTTGTTTCTCAGATTATTCAGCAATTGTAACAGCCTTCTAGCAAAGACTTAGGTACTTAGAAAGGTACACTGTTTCACCCAGGTTTGTCACTGTACTGTGTGGAGGAGAGGAGAGGAGAGGAGAGGAGAGGAGAGGAGAG
>VWYP01027304.1:199164-214686 GCA_013400435.1 Pycnonotus jocosus | reverse complement strand
AAGGAAGGAAGGAAGGAAGGAAGGAAGGAAGGAAGGACATTTGCAATGGAAAATCATTAGATTTGTTAGACCTTTTCAGAGAGCAGGTAATTTTCATGCTTTCCAACCTAATGTTAGAGATTGTATATAAATAAGCCTCCCTTGTATAACCTGGTGCAGTTACTGCCTGAATTTATACATATAATAAACCCAGACTTTGCTTCAATAATAAAGTCTCTACACAGCACAAGGTATAATCCTAAGGTGGTGGCTAAGTCTGGTTTGTGGATGATCTGAGGAGAGGATTGGTAATGGCCCCCCAAAATGAGCAATTAGTTGTGAAAATGATTAATGGCCTGGGAAAGCAGAAAATCAAGCATTCTTCTGTGTTTGCCTGCAGGTGATGAAGCGTTCAAAGTTAGGAGCTATTTCAACACAAAACCCTCTTTACATGGCTTGCCTTTCCCAAAAGTGGCAGTATGAGAGGCGAAGCTGGGTCTGGAAGGCTGAATTGACCTGTGGAGGGTATCTAGACATTCTGAATGCCATGGCGTAACTTGCCTTCCCTTCCCATACTGTAAATTGCAATCCCAAAATGTGCTGAGGAAGTGCTTGAATATTATGAGCAAAGAAGGTGAGACAATAAGTGGAAAGAAGAGGTATAGCTGGGCTCCGCACTTGCCATCAACAAATCTTGACTGTGACTGGAAGCACTTATAAAGTTTAGAAACCAAATGGTTCTTCAACAGATAGGAGAGAAAAAAACCCCTTCAATAGAGTTGAGGAGGAGGTGAGAATAATTTTTAATTATAAGTTTACTTTTTCAGCTGATTACTATTACAGTTAATTTAACACAACTTCTTAGGAAAAGCAAGTGAAAAATGTAACTGAGGTAATGGGATAAAAGATACTCCCTGGGTAAGCAGTATCAGGAAAACAAAAGAAAAGTAGTTGCTAATTATGAATTGGCAGGGCAAAGCTCGAATAAGTAATCAAAGTAAAAGGCAACCCTTGAAAAAACTAATGAAGTGTAGAACATCTCTCCGGAAGCACTGGGCTATAAAGACACGATTTTGGTACTCAAAGTTGAGCCCTTGTGACTCTCTGGGGAGTGCCTGACTAGGGAGTTCCACCACAGATGCAATACAAACCCACTGATGCAGATGCAATTAGAATTATTATGAGACCACTTTGTCCAATACCTATCATTGTGTTATTTTAATCTTGTATGTCACCTTAAAAAGCAGAAAGCCCTACAAAAACCTAAACAAAACAACCCAACAAAAAACCTCAACCACCAAACAATGGATTTCTGTTTAGGGGGGTGTCTGTAAAATGATAAATTCACTCTGAGTTTATTACTCTTTGCGAGTCTTGCAAAATGAGCTACTGAACATGGGGCAATTTATATTACCCACCCTTGCAAAAAGCGAGGGCATGTGAGCAGTGCGTTGAGACCATGCATAGAACCAGCAGAATTCATCCAGCCAGTACATTCATTTCGGAAGGCCACGCAATTTTCTTGCCAAGTTGATGCATTAGCTTTCCATAATGCAAATGAAACTGAATGTGTCAAGGAACACAACTGTATTTTAACAGCAGTTGGGAGATTGGTATTAATAATAGGCTCATATCCCAGGACAGATTTACTCTGTTTAATTTTGCCTGCTGCAAAGGAGAGGTTAAATCTAGATACATTATTAAGCAGATAAAGCAACTTTTTATACAGTGCTTAGAAGAGCAACATCTGTTCCTGGGAGATTTGTCATCCTGCATAGACAAACGGCATGTTTATCAAACAGCTCCTGGAGCAGCCTTCTTAGCTAGAGGTGGGCTTTATGTATCTATCTATCTATCTATCTATTTATTTGTGAAAGCAGATCCAAATGGGAAGACAGTTTTCAATCATTCCAAACTCAAACACTTTATTTTTTCTCCTATTCTTGCCTAAAGTATTTTTTTCCCCTCATTTTTCTTGTTTTTTTTTCATGGTGGTGAGGAGAGGGGAGAAAGAGGCAGAAAAAGAGATGAGGAGGGAGAGAGCAAACTCAACAAGAGTCCTGTGATTAGAGGTGTTTTCTGGGCTCAGCTTCTCCCTGCATGTGAGAGTACTCAGACAGGAGAATGAGAAGGCTGGGTGCCTGGCTCTGAGGTAACATTGCTTACAAAAAAAATCTTACACCTGACTTGAAGCAGTGAAACTGAATCAAAATCAGGTCTTCTCTGTGCCATCACATTGAATTAATATGCCCAAAGTAGCCAAATCAAACTTTGTGGCCAAAAGCAGGGAGCTGTCACCAGGCTGAAGTCCTGGAAGTTGGAAGAAGAGACAGGATCTTGTTCACCATGTGCTGTGACTATCTAGGTAATGAGGTTTATAATGCACATTTTTGTCTATGGTCTTCTTAACTGCACAGCACAGGAGCAGATATTTGAAGCAACTGTTTGGGAGAGAGGTGTAATACCTTTTCAACATATTTGTTCCCCAGATAGCAGCAGTTGGTTTGTTGAGCTTGATCTTTCCTGTGGCAAAATTCATTTTTATCTGTTTTTCAGATCTGAGCTGTTCATAAACTTGGAGGTCAAATTTGCTGCTCATAAAGAGGACTATTATTTCTGAGCACACAAAATATTTCCCATCTTCACACTGACACGCAGGCACAGAGGAGAGACAGCTTTAGTCTAGCCTATCCTCCTCTTCTTATCTCTTGCAAGCTTATTACTATTCCTCAGCAGACAGGAGGAGCCATTCTATATTTCTGAGTGTTTCCACAAAGCTGAAAGATGAACATTACTAGTAGCTTCATAAAATTCATTTCAGATTGTTGCTATGTTTTATTTGTCAGAGTTGCTGAGCTTGTGACATCCAGAGGGCTCAGAATATATCACAGCCTTCCCTGGGAGTGCAAAAAAAAGCATTTGCCAAAATAGACTGCCTCCTGTCTCCCCTGCCTGCACAGCCAACTTCTCTTTGATGCTGAGGGAGATGAAGACACATATCAAAGGGATGAACTGATGCCCTACAAGTTTATAAGGCCTGGGGTCAAAGATAAAAAAGCATCAGAAGGCACCAAGTTGTAAACAAACAAACACTATCGGCCTTGACTTCCAGCATGCATTGAACTGTGTACTTCACTCTGTGATAAAGAATAGAAAAATCCAAAAGATAAATTTGTGTTGAAGCTACTGCTCTGTTTATAAAACATGTGCTTTGGAATATGCATATAAAATATGAATTCATATACATAGCAAAACCACATTCCACTAAACCAGGCAATTTTGAAACATATTCTGAGAGTAAATTTTATTTTTTAACAACAAAATTCATGTTTGTGATGGTAATGCAATTTCAATACGTAGGCTCCTGGGCATAAGGGATGAAAATTGGAGCTGCAACAGAGTTCTCAGAGATGTGTTTCCTGAAAACTAAGGTAACTTATCCAGGCTTGTGGCTCATAATAGGAAGTGTTACCTTGTGATTTGGCATGCATCTATATTTACATGGTTAGTTAGACCTCTGAAAGGCATTTTACTCTGGCAGTGCCCTGCATTTCTGTATGTGTGTGTTGAGTACTGAGAAACACAGTCTTCCAAAATGCCTTACCACTTTTGAAAAGCACATCATTTGGCCTTCTTGCAAGAAGTATACTATCTTCTTGTCACGGGATATTACAAAGTTGTGACTTCATTATATTTTGTATCTAAAGCCAATTTAATCAGACACAAAACACAGAAGTCCTTTTGCTTCTGCCTTGTTTTATTACACTGCGGTTTGCAGATAGTTTACAGCAGTGTCATTGGTCCTTATTTCTACTCCATGTAGCCTACATTATTCATGTGGTGTGTCTTATTCATTAAAGTAGGACCCTTTGAAGTTTAGAGTGGCTTAGCTTCTCTGTGGACTTCTAATAATCCAAAAAAGAAAAAAATTATACGGAGCTCCTCTCCTAAAATATGATGGGGATCACAGGATACGCAGAATGCCCTGGTTGCTATAAAACTGAAAATTTCATTTCTACAAACCTCAGGGACAAACTCAAAGGAGTAAATCCCATGACAGCATCCATTTAATGGTGTGTATTTCAAAGGCTGCAAGACTGAAGTGAGAGAGAGAGGCACTCTGAGAGAGAGAGGTGAGTGTGGAGAAATGGGAAGAACTTGGTAACATTAAACCAAATGACAAAAAAGTCCAATATTAACTACTTTGCAATAGAGCTATTCAGAAGCTGCATGTCAAAGTCTTAAACTTGGAAATGAATGGCTTTTGGGGAGAAAGATGAATGGATATCAACTTAGTGCGTCCATGTGGACACTGCATATACAAAGTTTATGTGAGATTTGTTTATTGTGTGTTTGGATTGATGTTGTACAGGGACAGGCAGAAGTTTGCATAGAGATGGGCCCATAAAATGGGTCTTTCCAGCTTTTTAGATGAACAGTTTTCTATCACATGGAAAGTCTACTCAGGAGACACTTCAGGCTTACAAAATATAAGCACAACCAATTTCATTTACCTTGACACTGAGAAGGCTGTGGAATGCTGGGGTGGTCCTTCCTCCAGAAGCTGCCAGGTGTCCTGGGTTGTAGTACAGGACTTGCACAAAGTATTCTATCACCACCTCCATGAACTATTGAATTCAAATGTTGGAGCAGTGTCTCACCAGGCCCCTTCCCTCTGGGCCATTCTCTGTTAATGGCTTATCAAACACCACCCCTCCCTCTAGTCTATCTTCTGTTAACGACTCATAGATAACACCCTCCAGGAGTTATCATGCTCTCCAGGACCCTTCTCTATGACTCATCATTCCATTGTGAGATGCTCCGCCCAGGGGGAGGAACCAAGCATTCTCAACTAGATATAATCTGGGATTTTGGGACAGTACAGGCAGCTCTTGTCCACTGGATTTTCCAGAGGACCAGAGCTACCAGACCTTTCTACGGGATCACTGTGTCAGGAAGACCACCTCATCTGGACTGCTCCCATCACCTTGCTCAGGTTGTATTCTGACTCTGTCAGTGGTCTTTTGTATTATTGCATTTATTTTATTTTACTTTCGTTTCTTTCTTCTTATTAAATTGTATTACTGACTCAGAGCCTCTCACGTGTTTTGCTTTCAAACCTCTACACCAGGCCCAGCCTTGGTGGCAAGCTTTGAGGCAGCAAGAGCAGCCTCTGGTGCTGGCAGCACTGCCAGCCCTGCCCATGCCCCACACCAGGTCCCCACATTTTGTGAGCAGTGTGAGATACTTTGATTTACCAGGACTATTACAAGCTAAAGAAAAGGGCCAGGTCCTCCTATTTTGCTGCTCTTGCAGGGCAGCACTGCAAGGAACTGTCTTGGCTACATCCTGAGTCTTAGATTACTGAGATGTTTTCAAGTAAGCAAAAATATGGGAGTACAACCTCTTTTTCCCTCTAGATTTTATGAGCTAGCTTGCCCAGAAGGACCAGTAATATTTAACACCAAAGAAATGACACTGTAAAGCTGAAAGTATTTTAAAATGGAAATAAGGAAAGGAGGGGGTAGGGAGAGGGAAAAATTATGTTATTCCAGAGCTGTTAAACTATTAACAAGAGAGGTATTATTTTGTTATTCACGTCGGAGCTTGTCTCTCTGCCAAATCCATCACACGAAATTCTAGTAATTAATCCACACAGACACTTCTGCATCTAATCAGATTTGAGATACTTGTGCTCTTGGCACAAATAATGTTTTCTAGTTACTTAAGACCAGTATAAATTGGCATTTAGCTGAAGCTAGCACCTGCACTGAACATGTGAACTTGTGCTTGTCAGTAAACTACCTTAGACTTTTTTGGTAGGAAAAAACAGAGGGATGAAAGAAAGCACTGGGAGATGCCAAAACTTTCAGAGAATCATATAATCATTAAGACTGGAAAAGACCTCTGAGATCATTAAGTCCCACTGTTAAGCTAGTGCCATGTTCGCCACTAAACCTTGTCCCTAAGTGCCAATTCCCCCTTTTTTCCCTTTTTTTTTTTTTTTTTAAACTCTGCCAGATAACCATTGGAGATTTACTGAGGGAGTAAATCAGACTACTGAGCAGAGATCTTGTCCAGTGATGTCAAACACATAGTGAAAATAAGGATTTTTAAGCAAGTATTTCATCATGATGCTTTAAATGATAACTTCAACTGATTTGCTATCACTAACACATTGTAGCAATGTGGAATTGTGACACATGCTGGAGTCAGCAAGATTATTTCAGTTTTTAAGAATCTGAAACCTCATTTTTTTAAAGTAAGGCACTTAAAATAAACTGGAACAAAACCTTGACTATCTCCTTTAAAAGTTAACACAGAAAAAATAAACTATTAGTAAAATATATTTGTACTACTGGATACTAATTCAGTCTCAGAAACAGTGCAAAAAGCAAAGGTTTTCTTTTCCTCAAGAGCTAGGAGTTGGTGAAAAAGAAATACATTCCTGTGAATTAATTCCACTTAGGTCATACTTATTTTAATGGAATTGATCCTTTTATCAGAGATCCAAGATCATCTAATAAACAATTTTTTTCAAAGTAAAAATGTAGCTAAAATGATCACCAGAGGTCTTGGTCCTGTATTTATACCTAAAATGTCTGACATTTTAAATTAAAATATATATTATTTTGAATGAAAAAAATACAGTGTTTTCACATGCAAAAAATCTATCTCTAGTTCTTTGTGGAAGCAGTAAAAAAATTATCATACAAGATTTCTCATAAAACCTAGATTAACTGGTCTGAGAACCAAAAGCTAGCGTGTCACCTTGAAGCCTGAGTGCATGGCATGAATTATGTGCTAAAAATCATCAGTGTGTCCCAAAACAACAGCTTAGTCTCCACAAGTCATAAAAGAATGTGCATTGCTGATTGATTGTCAGTTCTTGTCTTCACAGGAAAACATTCATCAAGCAGGAGGGCCAGATGAGCGGGCTCAGATTAGGCACTGTGGAAATCACTGCTCTCATGAATTAGGGAAAGTGAACCTCTGAATATCAGTGATGGGCTTTTAAAACAGAGGTGGCACAGTCTTTTACACTGAGCTTCCCATAGTCACCAAGAAATGCTTTCCTTTCTTGAATGCACACAGATTTTCCAAGCAGAAGCTGCACTATTACCAAGTAATTTACATATAAATTAATCCATATTAGACCATATGAATCACTCCCTCCTTCACAGGAGTGATCACCATCCAGTTGGTCTGATGGCCTAAGCCAACATATCCATCATAATAATTTGTTTTAAATCATTAGGTAGACACTCCCGTTAATGGGCCTTGTGTTACAGTTCTACTGGAGACAGGCCTAAGTAACAAAGTCCAGCTCTGAAGTTCAGGTTTCCAGTTATTTGGCACAATCAAGAGCGATATTTAGATGTGTGGTGCCGCTTCAGACTGTGCAAACAAGGTTTGATGCACAGGAACACCAGGGAAAGTCAGGACCTTGCTGCCTCCAATGCAGACTCTGGGTGAAGGTTGTTTGCTAAATGTTCCTCTCACAGAACATCAGTCAATCCTCACTGCTTCCAACTTTTTCTTTAGCAACAACTGCCTCTAATTTCTGCTAAAGAAACTGCTTGATTAATGCCTTGGTGGTAGCAGTTTATTTTTCCTGGCATACATTTCTTTTTCTGAAGTGATTCTGTTAAGTTTAAGGAGTGAAGCTGTTTTGAGAGAACAGAAATTGCTGGGTACTAGATCGATGAGCCTGATTATTCCCAAACTCACCCAGCTCCCTCTGGGAGTTACGTGTTGGTTTCTACCACAGAAGACAGTACTTCAGAATTAAAAAAACCCAACCAACCAATCTAGCCCAAATCAATCTTGACCATTTTACTGCAGCAGATATGTGAAAGATGCATAAGATGCACAGAATTAAGGAGCTTTTAAAAAAAATATTTATTTATTTAAAATTTTTCTCTATCTCTGGAGTCAAGTTAAAATGGAATACTGTCATTAAAGGGTTATCTGGTGTAACAACCTAGCCAGTAAAAGGCAGAAGGAGAAGGCTGTATTATTCTGTGAATTGTTTTATGAAGTATCTCTAATACTGACAATCAGTGACCTAAATCTTTCAACAAGGGGAGATTTACAAGAACTTGTCTATAGTGGCAAAGTGTTTCTACTGACTTCAGGCAGCCCTGGGATCAGGGATTAGCAGAATTGCTCATAAATATGGCTTACAGACACAGAATGCCACAACTGGGAGCCTTCAATAGGAAACTATGTGTAAACATGCCTACGGAGGCATCCTTCACATACTGAAATGGATGGGGTTTAATAGCTTCACAGGCTGTGTGTTGGACTTGGTAAAGGTACTTTCCTTTATTAGCTCACACCATTTTATTTATGCCCATAGAATTTTGCTGCCAGGCATTTTTTTGTTCAGGGTTATTTCAAAGTCTCCCACTTGGAAAATCCCAACCTGTGACACTCCTGTGTGGATCTAGGACGAGTGTAATTCTCCACTTGGCACTGTCTTCTCAAAGGACTGCATTTTTGTTGTTTTTGTTGTAGCTGTTTTTTCTGTTTTGGTTTTTTCCCCTTTTCTTTTAATGAATGATAAGCATTATAAGATGGATCAGATAGAATTTAAAATATCACAAGCTGTTAAATACTAAACACTTCAGGAATACTTAATTAAGCAGCAGCAGGCAGCAGGCGGTCAGGCTCTGAGTGGCTATCACATTCCTGGGATGGTATCACGCTGGAAAAGCCCATCTGGTTACCTTTATTAACCATCTCAGAACGGTACTAATTAACTACTGCAGAAATTTACTGTCTAAAAAGCACATTGTTATCAATGAAATGCATGCAAGTTTTCACAACACTGCACTTAATGGGCATTACTGCCACACAAAAAGCAGTACTGGCAAATCATTTCGCAGCCCATTTGAGTTCAGGTAATATTAAAGCTGTTACATAATACAAATTATAAGCAGGATTCAGCTGGATAAGTAAGTGGGGTAGAGATTGCTGCTACCTGTGTGGCATTGGCAATCTGTGACTAGCATCCTTTGATAAATGAAAATGGTGAATCTCAAGTCTGGTCTTCAGAGACTGCAGCTGCATCCACTCTGTGAAAATATATTCAGACTGCATGACTGTACTTTGACATTAACTGCCAAAACTGCAGCCACTGTGGATTTGATGTGGCTACGCATATCATTACAGCAAGAAATTAATTCAGGGATCATCATGTCAGGGCAGCTTAGTGGCTGGGGCCTGGTGTACTGCCCAAACTGCTGAGGTTCCTGCCTGAGCAAGGTAAACTGTCAGACCCTGCCATTAATGGTCACTTTAGTCGTTTCACCCTCCATCACGTGTGGCTGCTCCTAACCCCATGTGTTCAACAGGGGACAAATTGTTTCCTACATAAGTAAATCCTAAGTAGAAGCAGGGAAAGATGCATGCTAATGTATCCCAGCTGCTGATTAAGCATGTCAAAACCTTAAACTGCCTTTCTTCTTCCAGCTCCATCTGTGATCCTTTTCACTCCTTGCCCTAAGCTGCTGGAATTTGTGCACTGCAAACCAGTGACTACATGTACCTCATGGATCATTGCTGGGCAAAGCAACATCTCTATATACCTCATTCTGTCTTCCCAGAATCCATTAGTATGCCAAGGACTGAACTATTCCAGCCCCCTGAGCAGCTTCAAGGACCCATCATTCCGTTTAAAATCTCTCTGACAGAAAATATGTCTTTCGACTTCCCTTAGAAGGGAGCAATTACCCGAGACATTCAGATTGAGCCCAGGGTCAGCAGTGGCTTTCCTGAACATAAAACGACCTGACTTTGAACCCATTGTCTCACTGCCTCAGTGGGTCAGAAAGCAGGATTTTTATCCTTTTTGAAAAGGGGAGAATTGCAACTTGCTAGTACTTGCTTCAGAACTCTGGGATAGGCAGAAACAGCAAATGTAGTGTCATGGTACTGGCACAGTGAAAAAAGGAATTTGAGAAAGGATGCTGTAACATATGCCAAGGCCTGTGCTGTTTGAGTCAAAATTACAGAAACATCTGGTTTTACTTGATGAGTTAGAAAATTTCTCATATAATACTTAAAATGATCTCAAATGTTCCTGAAATAGCCTTTTTCTAACAGGTGTCATGAAATGACAATGGAAGGAAATGGTGCATGTTTATGTTATGACTATTTCAAACAAATGTTGATCACCTCTTTGTGTCATATTTCACCAACATATATTATATATCAAGTTAGCAAAATATTCTAGTATCTTTCAGGATTATAAGCATTACACTGGGGCAAGATATTGTTATTTAATAATCAATTTAGTACATTAGTTATAAAATAAAGCAGTGTCACTATTGACTCTTGCTATTTCATGCACACTATTTTTCTTAAGTATTTAACGTTGGCTCATTTATCCAGGTGAAAAAGACAAAAAGGAAAGACAGTAACTTGTGAATCAGGAGACATTTTTAAAACATGTTTTAAAATTATACTGCTATTTTTCAACATCTGCCTTTGGCAGCCTTTCCTCCCTCAGCACAGTTACCAGTCAAGGCATTATTATTGCATATGTTCTGAGGATGTAGGATACTCTTCAAAAGGCCTTATTTAAAAGAAATAAAATCTATAAGCATACTCATTCCCAACAGCACAGTACAAACATTTAACAGAAATAAAACAACAAAAATCTGGAGACCAGATGAGAAAATTACTTCGAATTCATACTTATTCTCACTGAACAGTTTCATCTTTGGTCTCTGTACTATTTCTCTTATTAGGAAGAAAAAGGTTGAGTCAAAAGAAAGTGTGAGACCCTGAAGAGGGACTGAGTAGATGTTGCAAGCACTCAAAAGTGATTACAAAGAGACCGATAATAAAAATAGGAGTGAATAACTTGACTGACACTGAGTTACTACTGGAAGTATGGCACCACCAGCTTGCCTGATGCACTGACAGATTTTTCTTCAGTTTCCAGATTCCTGCAATTATGTTGTTGTTGTAAGCAACAAAATATTTCAAATAATGATAGCAATTAACAATGAAAACATACATTATGGGACTCATGCAGTGTGCTCAAGGCGTGAGCACACACGATCCTTCTTTCTCTCAGTACTACGGAAATATCTTTACATCGTAAGAGAGCGTTTAAAGGCTCCATATTTCTTTTCCTTTTGGACTTGATATAGGAACTCTGGATTGACAGAGTAAAGTTGTCTAAGTAGGTAAAGGTGACTCTTAATGCAGTTTCCCAAACTGAACGCTCGATATTTAGGCCTTACTGAGCACCAGGAATATAAATACCCTGGAGCTTTGCACTCAGACCAACAGCAAAGGCCCGGGTGTCCCAGGTGAGATAAGGCAGCATTGATATGCCTGATGTCCAAGGCTGTGGTCCTCAGATCCCCCTCCTGCATCTTTTAGAAATGGATTTTGCAGCATCACGAGCATTTGACAGGAGGTTTTTCTGGGAAGGCTGTCTCCAATTCCACGGCTCCCTTCTCAGCCTGAGGAGGACCATGAGGAGCACCAAGGCTGTAAGCAGTGTGTGTAGAGCACTGTGCACTTTCTTTCTTCAGAATTCCTTACACAAGTGCAGCACTGGATACCAAAAAAAAGTGCAAAAGCACTGTCTAAAACCAAACAAGCCTGTAGGAAAGAAAAGGCATGACCCAGGTGAAATGATTTCGAATTTGCAGACTGGTTGATGAGGGTCCGGGGTGAGTATTGAAACACCAATACTCAATGAAGTGGCCAAATCTTTGTGATCTTGAGGTATAACATCTCTAAGAGACAGAAGGGAGTTAATAGAACAGAATAGTGAGGGTTGTTCTAATTCTGTTTTGCTACTTATGCCAACCAGAGTTAGTGATACGTAAAAAGTGAGAACTCCATGCTATTAAAAAGATGCTTGAAAAATTTAAGGCTCGTTGTTCTTGAGACATATCTTTCATACTGGACAAACCCCACCAATTTAGCTTTCTCAAAGAGTTAATGATTTTAGATTCTCTTTAAAATCAGCAATTTAATAGGAAACTGCCCCTTTGTGCCAATGCAAATTTGTTTACTCATGGTAGGTGTTTGAGTTTTTAACATTTGTATTTTAAATACGTACTCTTAAAGTATACAAATCAGCTTTTTTTTTTTTTTTTCTTTTTTTATGAAGCGAGATTTTGATTCAGATAAGACGGTGGATAAATGCCCTTGGACTTGCTGTAAAGGCCACTCTTTGACTGCAACTCCCACTGAAGTGAGTGGGAGTTTTTTCACAGACTCCAAGAAGACATTAGATCTAATCTGGGTGAATTAACCATAGCAAAAGAGCTGTTATAAAAGCAGAATGTCATGACACCAATACTACAGCTCATAGCCACTTTTTCTAGTCAGTCTGTGAATTTATGAGGCTAAATACAAAGGAAGCCCCACAGAAACATATTTTGAGGAAAGGTTTCAAGAAGAGACCTAATTTTTAAAAGGAAAGAAAAATAAATACAATGACTTAAAGGGAGTCATAAGGCAATATGTATCTCCTCATTTGTAAGACAATTTACAGGTACTTGAGCTGGTTGAGGGAGGAATAGGGGATAGAGGCAGGGAGAAATTGCTAGAATAACTGGAAATGAGGAGGTGGCCAAAGCCATAGCAGCTGAGGCTCTGGAGAACATGGATGCAGATGGGGGATGTGCATTTACAGGAACTCCCTTGGCTCCATACCAAGCTAAGAGCTGAGCTGACTCTTTCCTGGAAAAGCTGCTCCCCTAGCTGGGGTCAAGAGGGCCAGGAGAACATTGGTTGTACAAGTATTTAGAAAATTTTAACTATAGGGAATTTGTGTCAGCCTTGTTCAGGTCATTGCCCTTCCAGTTTCTGCAGGAGTCACAGGGATCTGTAACTAGGAAGAGATTTTTTTTTTTTCTCTTAATCTATGTCTCCATGGTGCAGTAACATTTAATCTGACAGCAGGAGGAGGGGGTTGTTGACATGTTTAAGCCAGTTTTTGTGATACCCTATGAACTGAAGATATCACCCTGAAAGGTTTTTAACCCCATCAAGATTGTCTATTTCTAATTATTTATTATCTTTGCTGTTATAGAATTTTCCTGTCTTACATTTGGGATATTGCTTCTTTTGCAGCCATCTTGTGATAACATTAATAATCCCCTTTTTTCATTTGTATTATCTCCTTGGAAATATTTATAGACTATGTTCATATTCCCCTGATTCCTTCTTTCTGCAGAGAGAATTAATTTTGTTTCCTCAGTCATTCTGTCTATTATGTGTTAGACCATAATCCTTCCACAGTGTCATTTTCTTGCCCTTCTATGCATTGTCTCTACTTCTACAATATCATTTTTAATCATGGACAAGAGAACTACATATAACTTCCTAAATATAATTGAATACATGTTATCTGCTCTTTCAGCTGCTGAACTGAACAAAGTGTAAGGCCAAGATGATACTTTCAATCTCCTTGTCATGCCAGAACACTTATGCTAAGCTGCACTTAGTTTATTTTAGTCTCAAAATACTGTGGAGAAGAGAGTTTCATCCACACAGCATTAATGTTTCCAATAGGTGAAAAAGAAGGGGCAAAAGGAATGAAATTTAATCCATTTTTATAATTTTACTTGCAAAATTAGAGCCAGAAACAGCCATCATTGGTACCTTTACTAAGCATTTTTCAAGGCATATTGGAACAACACCTCAAGAGGATTTCAACTTTTAATTACCCTTTAATACTTGGTAGGTGTCCAGCTATTGTCCTATAATTTAGCACCAAATGCAGCAGTATGGGTTTCATTTGTAGAGAAGTACTGGTTCTGTTTAGGTTAGAAAAAATATTACGACTGCAATCTGTTCTTTTGATTCATATATCTGTTCATTTGTTCCTGTAATAGCACCACATCTACCAGCCTCATTAACCATAATAGACCTTTAAGCTCCTGGTGGGTTATAGGTTTCTAAAGTGTTACAAAGTAATTCTTGTCACTATAATTTAAACATGATGTTGTTGTTATTACTGAATCTATTTTATGAACCTTTTTTCGTAACCAGATATATGCAGAAATGCTTGGTTGTATATTGCTCTTGGCTGCAATGGTAAAAAAATCCGGGTAATTACAGCAGACGAATGGTGAGTACTGAGCTCTTGAATACCTACAGCAACCTTCTGCCCTAGCACACCTCACAGTGAAAGTGCTACAGTATAATGCTAATGACGAGTATTGCTTACCTGGCTCTGAAAACGAGCCCAAATTTTGTTCATTATGCAGGGAGGTACTCATACTCACTGTCTGGAGCTTTGCCAATGCACCTTTTTGATGTGATCAAATGACAGAACAGCCCAATGCATTATGGAATCCTACCCTCAGAACCTGTAGATTTTTGTCTGTAGAAAATGATGCTGCTCCAGTCATTCATCAATAGTAGTCACAGGGAAATGCATCTTGTATTCCATGCAAGGAGATTCCAGTCAAGCTCCAGATCAAGATAAAGACATTTCTTGTATTCTGCATTATACTTTATCTGTGAAGAGTAGGAAGCAACATAATGCATCTTGTTTTTGTAATACTATTTCTTCATCTCATAGATTTACCATATTTTGTAATTACACAGCATTCCTTTAAAGATCTTTAAGGCTTTCAGCATCAGCTAGTACAACCAAACAACCTCAGTGTTTGTCAAGTATATTCACAGTTGCTATTATATACCCTAAATGCATTTGTCAGCTACTCAGTATTTCAAACATCTGCAGTGGTGACATGATTGCTGGAGAACCAATCTCTAATGTTCAGGATCAAGCTGCTCCCAGAGGAAGTTTAAACACAGATAGCAGCTGGTGTTTCTAGACAGACTGGGTGAAAGTGGACACAAGAGATAACTAAATCGAAACTCAAGAGCTGATCATCTTCAGTACTCATTAAAGGTTTCCCATTACCTTAGCTGCACTATGTTTAGGTGAAACCTGGGTGAACAATGTGAGCAGCATGTTGAAATTACTCTGGAGTAGTTATAGTAAGCCCTGCCTATGTCCCTGCAGAGGGATGGTCAAAACCACTGGATAAACATCCTTTGCACTTAATGGGAAAAGAAGTACTAGGCCACTGAATGCTGGCAGTGGAGATCCTTTTCAATGAAGTATACTGAAGGATGTATAACTCATGGATTACCTAAAGAACATATCCACTGGAAAAGCCCAGGATATAGGAGAATGAATTCAGTCTGGTCCTCCCCACTATTTCTTGCCTAGAATTTAGGTTATTCTACAAGGTTTTGGGTTTTCCCAGCCCGTGTTATGATAGTTCTGTCTTATGATCCTGTGAAGTTCTTATTTGCCTTAGAATTTTTTCCAATAAAGTTCTCTACTTTCGTTTCTGGAATTAATTTGTCCTTTGCTCTTCTCTGACACTGGTACATAACAGATGATAGAGAAATATATAAAACCCAGTACTACTGGTCATGACAGAAACTTTGCCTGGAAAAGCCACATATCTTCTTATAATTTTAATATTTGCTTATTCTATCTCATGGTTTATGAGTCTCTCAAGAATATCATAGTGTCAGACT
>VWYP01027304.1:124022-199157 GCA_013400435.1 Pycnonotus jocosus | reverse complement strand
TTTTTTTTTTTTTTTGGTGAACTAAAATGAAAAAATGTTCCACCTGGGACACTGGTAATAAGTTTTTCCAGTGTATTATCTTTTTCCTATGTTTCTTCTCACAGTCTTGTGTTTAAACATGGGAGATGAAGAAAGAAATATTTGCAAAAACTGTGTTATTGCAAATGTCAAAGTGTTCAAGGGTATGAGTGTGTTATTAATCATCTGAAAGGACTCACCTGACAATACATAAAAAACAAAGTTTTTTATTTCTGTGAAAACTATCTTTTCTCTCAAATCAGTTCCTCTTGGCAGAATGACAACATTGGGTCAATAATTACTCCAGCTATTGAAGCTAATTTTGAAACCTTAAATCAAATTCAAGTAAGACCTGGGGTATAATAACCAAGAGCTTTCCTACTGCTTTGCAATAGTAAATAGACTCACATAACAGAAAACTACACATGAAACAGAAGCCAGTGGAAGCATTTTGGCTAAGATACAAGTAAAAGACCGTAAGATTTAACTGGAATCCCCTCACACTTGCTACACATTTACTGTTTCTAATAAAACCTCAGATATCCTGGAAAATGATCAGAAAGGATGTAACACTAAATAAAGCTGGGCAGCTCAGAAGATGAAAGCAGCCAGAATCATATTTTACCCTGGGGACAAAACTACAAATCTACCTTCAAGCCAACAATGATAGAACTCAACACTGAATGAAAATTCTCATTCATGTAGAAATTTTATGCCATGTAGAAAAAAAACCCCTACAAAATGACAAGTGACTCTTGACCAACATTGGCCTACATCTTCAATCAATGAAATAATTTTTTTAATCTCTAAAGAGTGAAGAATTTTGATTGCTTCTTGTGAAAGTGTGGAGGCTCTTTTCTGTGCAGGTTCCTTCTTTTAAAAGTGCAGAGGAAGATTATAGCCTAAAGGAAATGACTAAAAGCACCAAAAAGAGTGCTGTCTTCTGTCCCTGGAAAAATGCTTGTGCTGCAAATGTATGTGCTTTTCTGTGTGTATATTTTCCCACAGAGAGTGTGGGTGGAAAAAAGTGACAAAAGTGAAAAAAATTCACCAGAGTTTCAGTGAGATGAAAAAGTTTAAACAGCTTTGGCCCTCTGTCTCCCAAGCTTGCCTGAATCAACAGAGAGAGCAATGGTGTTTGGAAGGCTGTCTGGCAGGGCGTCTTAAGAGCCTTTCCCAGTTGGCATGGTTCTTGAACTCAGAGATTATTGCCAGTGTTATTGCCTTTGAGCAGGGCTGGATTGTGGCTGAACACTTGGATGTGTCATGTACCCAAAGCAGTCCTGGTACCCCAGGGCTGGCCAGAGCTGTTCTGACCCCAAACAGTAACTGGGGTCTTGCAACTAAGAGCACATTAATGCTCTGATGAGGGCAGAGAAGTTCCTCTGTCATCAGTACTTCCTACTGAGAGCTCAGAAAGCTGAATACCTTCAGTACACATGGTATTAATGATAACTCTCTTGTTAAGTAATCGAAAAGGATGTTTTGAGATTGCTTTGAGGGAGTGGAGAGACAGGTAAGAGACACTTTTTTTTAGTGTGCAAACTGGTTTAATTCTCTAGAAGTCACTTAACTATAATACCAGATGCGAGTTGGGCTGTAAGAATTTTGTAGTGGGTTGATTCCTCTGTGGGGGAAAAATGAGTGCTGCATGTGTTCAGGAAATAATTTTGGGTATGTTTTATTCACAAACAACGGATACCAAGGTCCTGTTCACCTTGTAAAGAGATTGCAAAAACAATAAGCAGCCTACATATAATCAATCCATCATCAAGACTTCAGCTGGAAACACACCTGTGCCCCAGATTGTGCTAACAACAGCTGCTGCCAGTCTTTGTCACCTCCTTACAAGCACTGGGATCACCTTTAGGAAATGTTTTGCACTGGTTTTTTTTGTTTTGTTTTGGATGTTGAAACAATGTGTTCCAGTATAGATGGAATTTAGCTCATGATAACATGTCTGCTGCTACTGGATGTGAGTATTAGTACATATTAGTACTTGTAATTTAGTACAAGTCATCTGTAGATATACAAATTTTTGTCAAAAGCCAAGTTCAATTATAGTATCAAAAGCCAGTGCTCTTATTCATGGTAGTAGCAGATGTGTAGGAGATAACTGATATAGCACAATATATAATTATTCCACTACTTAAAAAAACCCACTGACCCTGAAAAAACCAACAACACACATTTGAATGGCAGAACGTTTTTGTACTGCTTTATGACTTTTCTTGTGGGGGCCATGGCTTTTATCCGGTATGAAATACTGATTCAATGCCTGGGGAACCACAGCTCAAGGTTATTAGTCATCATGACATCAAATCTCTCCTACCTACACATAAATGGTATCAGCTGCTCTCCTTGCACCAAACATTGGCTGTCAGGGTGGTACTGGAGGGGTGCTCAGCACTTGATCTGCTCTGGCTCCTGCCACCCTCCCTGACAGACTGGGTTCTGTGAAAGCCAAGTGGCAGCAGCAGCTGCCACAAACTCTCCTGCTCTTTACCCCATGCTGAGCTGAATCTGGTGTTGCAGGAGTAGGAAATGTTAAGAAAGTTCCTTTCCATCACTCGACAGTGAGGAAAAACCTGTTTGAAACAAAGGTCTGCTTCAGTCTGGGCAATGCTGTGTTTGCTTATGATCCAGGGCTCTCATGTTTAATTTCTGTGGGAGATGGTACTGCAAGGCAAATGATGGCACACAGCCAGCTACTGTGAGCTCTGTCAGACTCACATTCTGCATCAGAATGATTGCACTCTTTGATGGAAGACAACATTTGATGCCAGACATTTCTGTTCAAAAAGAGGATAAAATTGTATCCCTTTGCTCTCCTCTCAGTCACTGGAGAAACACACATATAATTTCAGTGATATTTCCTTTTAAGGTTTAAGGAAATTTCTACTAAGGATGAATCAGGTGGGGGGAAATTCAGTGAGCACTTCTATTGCTAAGAATAATTTGAGGAAATTAATTTTGGTTTAAAGGGCTGCCTTCAGGCAGAGCTGAGAGTTGTCTTGAGGGCACTGAGTCAGTAAAGCCAAAGAGTTAAATACTGCCAGGCATCTCCAGGTAAAGTTGGGTAGACTAAAGCCAACTTTATTTATATATCATTTCTTCCAGAGGGTAAAGTTTAAGAGTACAATAAAGTTCAAAAGCCTTAGGGATTACTACAGCAATAAAATACCATCTAGGAAGAAGTAACAAGTCGGTATTGAATTATCACCTGACATGAGCTGTGCAGGCTTATAAAAATTAGCTTCTTATGAAGACATATCTGTGCTTATTATAGATGAAGTTTCAGAACATATTTCTTCCATTTTACTTTTGCATTCTTTCTAAAAAAAACTGGTTTAGGCATGTTTTCAAACAATACCCAGAATTCTTTGGAAGAGGAAAAAAAAAAAGGCAAACTGCATGGTGAGTCTGTTATGTTTGAGCATAATTAATACTCTGTGGCCATTTTTGTGTGCATTTGGTGCTCTAGCCCTTCTGTTTTAGTATTCCAAAGCAGTGACTTTTAATGTTATATTCAAAAATTGCTGCTAATTTCTCTCTTACTATAGGAACCAAAAATCCTATACTTCATGTATGATCCCATTTCAAGTCAAGGCTTTCCAGTTTTGTAACATTAATAATTTTTCATAATTGTAACCCAATAAATCTCAAGAGAAATTGAACTTCTTTTCTCAGCTACCTTAAAAGTTTAATAGTTTCACTGAGTTGACTGGAAACTCTATTTGTGACTCAGGAATCTCTTTCACCATTTGATTTCTGATGTTGTGTTGTGAACATAAAATTAATCATTACTTTGTTTGTCCATACTTAAGCAGATAATATGTCTTACCTAGGAGGTAAGAACATGTTACCTGCTATAAATATGTAAGAAGTCAATGTTTAGCAAACATGTTGGTATATTCAGATACTTAAATTATAGTGACTGTCATAAAAACATAAAGGTTCATAATTACATTTGACAGTCTCAAAAAGTATGGAGAGTTCTCTTTCACTACAGCATAGAAAATACTTAATTATGCACCATCTAGGCTAGGAAAATTAAATCCTCAGAAACACTATTATGTGTTTGTTGAAATTTAATGTGAAGGAATAAAGCCAACGACATGAATTTCATTTGCAGAAAAAACAACAATGCTGTACTGACAAATAGATAGATATGTTTAGTAAAAAAAAATTCCTCTTTTATAAAATAAATGAAAGAAATGTCATTGAAAAATGGACTGTCAGGTTGGTACTGGTCTAATGCTGTTCTTTCTGCAATGAGCATTATGCATTAGTGAGCTGAGAGCAACAAGCTAGAATTATTTTGAGATACTACATATTATTTCTTTAGAATAATACAATCAGCTATTCCATCTCAGGCAAATCAGTCCCTTAAGCTATAAATGTATCCTGATTATTTGTCTCATAAGCAGCCAAATGGAACAGAAAAAACCAGGAGTTGTACTTTCTTAGTGAATTTCTCCTATGTGGTAAAAATGCTTGCAGAAACAATTAAGCACCCTGAAAAGAACATCTCTCATTTCCTGTGAAGCATAACTGAATTTGGGAACCAGCATCTGTGAATACAAGAAAATTGCTGCAATACCTGGTTAGTCTCTACATATTTGTGAATAAATTGTCATTTACAGTGACCTTCATTGCATATGAAATACAATCATGTTTTTAGGCAGTTTTGTCTTTTTTATTTTCAACAAACTATAAACTAGATGAAGTGCCTGATATATTTTGAGAATGTCTTTTATTGGCACATGCCTGATTTCTATTTTCTAGTGAAAATCTATGGAAATATTCCTATTATTAATGGAAAGAATACGAGCCCATCCTCATTACTTATGGCTGTAATAATTCCTCATTTCAGGGGTTTCTCCAGTTAGTGCATAGCTGCACCATCCCAGTTGCTGAATTCCACTCCCAAATCTGAGGGGCAGCTGGGGAGAGACGTGCACTCATCACAGATGAGCATAGCCACCATCCTGGTGTGATGGTGAGGGATGTTGGAGAGCACAGTGAAACGCAGTGGAGAAAGGCTGGAGCTGAAAAACACGTGTGAGATCCCTGGAACTCTTTGTCCTTTTCTGTCGCAAGAGATACTCAAAAAAAGTTCATCTGAATGAAAAAGAATCCTCTGTGGGCTGGGTGAGGCATTGTAAATATGATCTTGAGGAATGCAATGAGGAGACAGACTAATTAATTAGCTAATTATTACTGGGATAACGATAACGCTTATCTTCATGTCCATGAAACACTCCTGGCTAAGGGATGGCTTGGGATCTAGTGAAACTTTGCATCCTTTGCCATTTTTGTACTATTATTATCAAATGCTGCTCGGAGGAGGGCTGGAAGCTGTGGCAATGGCACTCTGTGCTAGCAGGGCTTGTTGGCTGGTGCTGCAGAGGTCTCCCTGTCCATACCCTCTTCACCTTACCCTCCTGCCTTGTGTTGTCCTCTCCCTAGGGAGAACAGCCTTGGGTCAGTCAGAACCTGGACATCATTCCTTGTGTCCCCAGAGAGCTGATAGGCACTGCTGCCACACGAGCAACACAGGGGAGCAAGTGCCCGGGGCAGAATGGGGAGTTAAATCTGCCTCTGGGCTGCATTTGCAGTGTTCACTCACTCCAGACCTTTGTGACTGCAGCATTTCTAGGCTTGCTGTGCATTCAGAATAACCAGCTTGGCTTGGGCTTATCTATTTAAACAGCTTGAATGGGCTCATATAGGGTGAAGGTTTTTTCCAAGAATTTTCTGTCTTGGGTCTTTCTTAATGCTGTGAACTGACCCCCTTCAGTTACAGCTAAGGACCATTTAGCTCTGTCTCACCAGGCAAATGTGACAGTTTGCAAGAAAAAAATTTAAATGGTAAAATTTTAGCAGGCAGCTGAAAAACAGCATTGTAACATGGAACAAAGGAGAAAGAATATTTCTATGGAGTGCTAAAAATGACTGCTATAAAGTTTATTTGCTCCCTGCTCTCACCTCCATACCTTGTCCCAGAGCCTTGCTGACTGCTCTGACTCATCAATCAGAAGATTCGAAGCACAACAATTTGAAAAATACCAGTTTCTTTGTGAAAGGACAGAAATGGTATTTATGCATTACTAGTAGTTAAAAGTATCAGCTACTTAACTGTTTTCAAATTTCTATCTTTAATAGTAGGCAGGATGATCTGCAAAGTCAGCTGTGGACACAAAACAGTCTCATGTCGGTTCTCTTGCCTCTGACCTGCAAATAAGGCCAGGTGAACAGCTCAATGGGCAGGGCTGGGAAAAACCAGGCTTTAACAAAGAAGTGGTAAAAAGAATCTCGATTTTCCTTTTCTTTCACTGAAGCATTTCTAAGTAGCAACAAAAAAGACAGATGCTGAAGCTGTGGCTTGTCATCTTGACTGCCTTAGGCTGATTCTGTCACCAAGTCATTTGACTGGGCTCCTCTCCCCCTCATCTGCAGTAGAACCATAGCACTCTTCCCTCACTTCTGAAGGGTGTTGTAAAGCTTAATTAGTACAAAAGCCTTTGAGCAGAGATTAAAGGAGAGCAATGCTGGATGTTCCTCCTCCTCTGACTTTAGGTTTGAGGCTGATAGGGAGCATTGCCCTTCATCAGCTGGTGCTACTCAGGTGCCACATAAAGGGACAGGCTGTTCTCAGATAAACCTGCCTGTGATGGGCAGGAGTTTCAAATTCACCCAGCACTGCCCCAGCTCCACTTCAGCTGGGTCCCACTGCAAATGTTGCATTGGTAGAAAAGCACAGAATTGGGGCACGTACTGAATCCACCTGGACAGTAAGAATAACCCCGGAGAATAACTAAGAGATTTCCTGAGGGTCACCCTCAGCAAAATCCCCTTGTCTTGTGGTAGTAACTCACTGGATGTGTTTTCATTAAAGCCCCAAATAAAGAAATCAATGCTTTATTTTTACAAGATTCAATGGAACCTGTGAGCACCTTGATATTTAAAGCACATCCTGGAACTTCACCCTCAAATAATTCAATTAAACAGCAGTCATAGAACCAAGGGGTTTTTTAACACATCATTGTATAATAAAATCACTAGAAAATGGATATGAAAATTTGGGCTCATAATTCCTGCTGGTGAATGATGTAGAAAATACCTTAAGAGGTCCTAAAAGAAAGCAAGCAGAATAATGGAGAAGATGATGGGGCATTGCATAAATGTCACAGATGGGAGCTGCTAGAAATTCTTTCGTGTAAATCAGGAATAATTCCCAGAGATCATTAGTACTACATAGGTAAATACCAGTGAGAAATCAGAATCAGGACCAGCGTGTGGATAAGAAGTGAGAGCAAGCAGATAAACATTAAAAGATGCAAGTTTTTGGCTGGCTATACTGATGTGTTCTGATTAATAGCAGAAATAGGATTCACACAGCTAAATCCCTGCATATCACAGTGAAAATTTACTCCTGATGCCTGCCTGCAAGAAGTTGGGTGGGGGAGGAGGAAGGGAAGAAAAGGAAGTAGAATAATAAAATGACATTTCACCCCACTCTTTTAGAGGAACCATCTCATAATTACTGAGCAGGATTGGCAACACCTTTTAATGTTAGATTTTTTTATTTATTTTTTTTTTCTGTAGGCAGGGTAGTAGGAAAGGAGGGAGGGAAGGAGGGTGAAGTGAAGGATTAGTCTGGGTAAACAATGAGCCCTCAGTCTGGACGGCTTAAAACTCAGGATAATCCTAGCAAGTTGGGAGCTCTGGAGTGGGATAGTTTGAAATGTAAATTGACATCCTCCTTGGTAAATTAACAAGACATGACTGCAGGCTCTCCTTGTTACTACAGTCACATTCAAAGAGTTACCCGTTCTCTCTCTTATCTAATGCTATGACAATAGACTGTCACTGGGAGTCTGCTTCAAATAAATATCAAATCATGCCTTTTTCGTATCCAGAAGTGACATATGCACCAAATTATCTTTTATTCATTTTACACAGAATTTTGTTGCTATGAACACCATGTAACATGAAGCAGCTGGGATGCCAGCCCCTCTCCCCCATCCCCTTAACACCAATTTCTTGCATGCTTCCACAGAAAAATGGGCAGAAGGTATCTAATTCATGATTATGAAGAAAAATTTAAATTTTATTATGCAATTATTATTGCCTAAATTTTATTATTGCCTAAGTGGAGATGATTGACCATGTATTTTCCTGAACACCTTTGAGGGGTTTATTGAATTTTTTATTCTGTTACTTTAAAAACCATTGAAAAAATGCCCTCACCTCCCATAAAAATGCCCTGACAATAACAATCATGAGCAAATGTCAGATGATAGGATGTGACACCTATACAGTACAACTCCTGCTAATTCCATCTGTCCAGAGCATAGAGGCACGTTCTCCTGTTCAAATAGAAATGGATGGTAGCGTTTAAACTATTATTGTAACATCTTTATTGCTCCCTGTTTTCTCAGGAGACACCTGAGAATGGAAATGCTGTGGAGGTGGCTCTTACCCTGTGTTTTGTCTCATTCTGAGGGCTGTTTAGTGCAAACTTGTCTGTGGTCCCTCGAGGAGGGTTGCCAGGGAATCGCTGCCATACACTTATCACAACCTGTCTCTACATGATGCCTTTTTGTGTCCAACATGCCTTCTAGCCCCTTCTCAGCCTCCAGCTCACTGTTAGACTCTTTGGAGACATGCCAGAGTGGGAACAGCCAGCTCTTCACAACTTAGTGGTAAGAATTTATTCTTCAGAGGGGTTGCAGGGCATTTCTTTCATTACCAAGTGCATAGGCAGTGGTAAAATGATTTTCTTTGTGAACTTTATCAATAGCTCCACAATTGTGATAGCCCAGCATTTCAGAGATGAAATACATTTTAATAGAATATTCTGAGCGTATCTTATCCTCTGAACCTGGAAGCTGCCTCCCTGTGTTGCTTATACCCCACAAGCTGTCCAGAGGAGGCTTCCAGCCACGTTTGCTGCATTATCTTAGACAGCCATGCAGACATTGCCTCAGCAGACCCTCCTTTAAACTTGTGACACAGTGGTGCACTGCATGCTCAAGCTTGGACATCCCCACCAGAAATAAATGCTGATCTTTGCAGAGCTCTAATGAGCATTATTCTGGTTGTGCATATCTGCAGTAAGGAGATAGCTGTTTCCTGCCTGTGGCATTGGTATTACTTTTCACATGTATTTTAAAAGTATGACAGAGATCAAGGTGTCTGAAAATAAATTCTCAGAAAGAAAGCACTACCAATGCTTTAGCACACTCATTAATCTCTCAAAGCTAGATTGCTCCACAACAGAAGCTGGCCAGTTATCAACAGCAATTCTTTCCCAGAGGGTTTCATATAACTTAAGCCTTACCCACATGCTAAAATAGCTTCAATTAAATGTTACTTTCCATATGCTCACATAAATTCTCACGTGTCTCAACAGAGATTTTCTTCCATGGTGATTTTATGTGCTTCCAATGTAGACATTACTCCTCTTCAAAAGTGAAATCTGCTTTCTGTATTGTGAGTAAGGTATCTAACCGGTACAAGCTCTCAAATGGTTGCTAAAATTTAATCTATGCCTTTTTCTAAACTAAAGGGCATATTTGGACATTCCCAGCAACAGCAACAATGCCATAATAATACAAGGTCCTTAAGTAATGAAGGATCACAAACATCCCTAAGAAATTCCAGAAAAACCTGCCTCATGTGTGGTAATTCAGATAGCACTGCCCATCTCCAAAAGGCTGTTCCAAGATCCCTTAATGCAGTACTTTTGCCATGAGCAGGATTCTTGATGTTTCCCTGCAACCAAGAATATAATGCAAGATTCATGGCTCTATAAAACATAATTTCTGCATTTCTGGATACTTTGTTTAACTTTTTTTTTGTGCAAAATTGATGCTATGTCCACAAAAGACATTTGAGAGCATCCAAGTTCAAAAGACCCCTAGTAATACTGACATTCCCAGTCCTGCAAAAGGGAAAGGGATGTACACACCTCTAGACAGAACCAAGACAGTGGTGGCTCTGTGCTAACAGAAACCAACCTCATTAGCACTGCAGCAACTCATCACAACCCATAACAATTGGTGTTAAAGGGTTTGGGAGTAAATAAAATCACATTTCCTGGCCTGGTTAGCAGTGGTAGCAAAACCGAATCCAGTTTAAAAAAAATTCATCATAAATCCTGCATTACCTAGAGAACCAATCTTTGGGTTTCAGGGCTGCAGACAAGACAGTAAACTAAGGACAATGTTTTCTGACTTCATTACCTGGTCAAATGCCATTTGAAATTCTTTTGATCTTTCCTCAAAGGGAAGACATGAGTTTCTGTATTTAGGTCCTTGAAAAATAGCATGAGTGCTAGAGATTTGCAGCAGTTCCACTGTTTAAATAGGACATCCCAATTCATGACTTGGAGAGTCTGTCTGAGTCCCAGAGTGGCTTACTTGGCAAGTCATTCAGAGCCAGACCTCCACACACCTGGGTGCCTCACTCAGCCATGTATGAAGTTGTTTTAAGTGAGCTTGGCTTCTCAGTGCATCTGCAGCGTGTTCAGGCTGACTAACTCTGCTCTTTCAGGGTAAGTCTACTCACACAGCATTGTCCTGAGTGGATGAACTCTCCTGATGAACCTGTCCTTCTGTCTCATTCATGTGATGCTTTGCTGTGGCCAGTAACACCTCTGATTCCTGCAGCAGTTGCAGGCCCTCTGTGCCATGCCTTACCTGGCTTTTAGAGTACTGACAATGCCACAGAGGCCATATGCTGTGAGGCTGAACTAAGGCACATTTGTAAAAATAACCCTTTGAGATCTGAGGAGAGAAAGAGCTCACAGAAATGCAAAGTAGAATAGCCTGTCTCTGGCCTCTGCTGTTAATAGTTCCACGACTGATTTCAAACATAGTGGTTTTAATTCATAATTGAAATTTGCCCTTGTGTTTGACAGGAAATGGGCAACATCAGAGAAATCATTGAAGTGACTGTGTGCACTTACTACTAGAACATGCAGGTTGACAAGTAGTTTTAGAATTCAAAAAGAATTTTTAATGTGATGTCCTAGCACAGTAGTTGATTCATATATAGCAGCTTGTGATCTGCGAGATAAAAATGCTGATTAACTATGATGCAAGAATGCTTTAAAGTAGAACCCTTTGATTTCCATATTTTCTGACAGACACAAACTAGTTATTGAATAACATTTGCATGATTTGTCTGTCTTATATCCTTAATCAAATTAAAAGATTTAAAGGAAAATGTATTATTTGTAATGCTTTTATGTAACAGGATTTCGTCTTAGCCTGTTGAGTGTTTATTTATATCAAGTACAGCTATTTTGACAGACTTTGATACTGCCCAAAACCTGAAAAACAGAAAAGAAGGGGAAATATAGTCAGGAGTACATAATAGCATCTCCTTGACACAGGAATATATGAACAGCAACAAGAAGAGTCTTATGAGGATCTACATTTGACAGATATTTCATCCTCTGCAATCTTTTTCCTCTCATGTTCTGCTGTGCTGCAGCTAGAAGCTTTTTGCTTCCCCCACACTGCACAGAAGTGATGACTGACCAAAGCTGTAACTAGTTCTCACCCAGGATTTTGGACATTGTGATCAAATAATGAAGTTAAAACCAGAATAGCATATTGCTAATGGAATGAAAAGTAGTATAAATACTGGCATCAAATGAAAAAGGGTTCTATAGTAGATGACTTTCAAAGAAATATGCTAATCCTGAAACACCATCTAAATGGCAGGAATAAATCTATTTTCTGTTTAGAAAGGTAGTGCTAATTGTAAAATTAGAAATTTATTATCTTTAGTCCCAAGATCATTGACTGGCCTCACTTATTCACATTGCAAATTATCCCTCCTTGCATGCCTGGATGGACTTTTATCCAGTTTTCCTAATTTATATTTTCATAAATGGTTATCTGACATTAACTCCTATACTATATATCAAACAGTACATAAAATAATTTACAAATCTCATAAAATCAAATGTCTCTTTTCATTGACTTGTACAGAACTTTAAATTGATATGACTTCATTCAATTTGGCTTAGTTTGATCTTTTTCATTCTCCTGTCTCCCTCAATGCTTAAAAACTAAATGACAGATTTAGAGTTTACTGGGCAAAATGATTTGATTTGACATCCATGTTCCAATAAACATAACACTGTCATTGTATTTTCCTTTGGAGCAGGATTAAGCATAGGACTACCAATATTTAGATATGCCAGTATTAGTATTAGTCCTTAGCAAAATGGATGACAAATGGATAAGGGCATGGGGAAGACAGATACAACAGGAAAGAAAAACTATGAACAACCTTGGTTGCTTGATCTGCTGCCCTCAGGGAAAATAGAAAATTTGAGTCCAACCATTGTATAAGATCTCCTCCTGTCAAAACCACAGCGACACTGGTGGACAGTGTTTCATTGGACTGGGAACTACTACACCTCAGGTGGATTCCCTCTTTCTGTCACTCTGAGATCCTGTGGCAAAGCTGGGTAGAGGATCTAGTCAGAAACCACAGCTGACAGAGGCATCAACAGACCCCCAGACCTCATCAAAACAAAGAACTGCAGATAAGGCCTTTCTGGAGTTTTGACTGAATTTTCCCCCATAATGTTCAGATAGATATTACAGTGATCTGACTGTCTGCATTTATTCCTTAGCCCTTCTTCTTGACCTTTCTCCTTGTTTTCTTTCCCCTTCATGTTCTGTCATTTCCTTTTCATGATATTTAAAGATAACTATTCTCTTCCTTTTCAACACATATGAAATGAAACAAAATTAGCGTTTGCCTTGTCAGTTGATCACTGTGTTTGTGATCATGCCCCTCTTTCACATCTCTTTGTGCAGGGCATGTCCATTTTTCAACAGTTGAGAGTCAACACTGGGGAACAGAATTCCTAAGGGACCAGAGATAGGTGGCAACAGGAGGAGAAACAGCCTCTGAGACTGAAGAGTCTCAATGCAGAGGTACCATAGGACACATAATCAGACAGGCAGCTCTCAGACCTCCTTGCCCAGTGAGCCCAGCCTGTCCCTCTGACCTTGACATCCAGGCCCCAAGCACAATTTCTTTGCATTTATTAAAGGACAGTGGAATAATTGTTCTGAAACAAAATCACTTTTAACTGGAGAAATTTGTCTGCTCTGGGGAGAATTTTCTGCACTGCAGGAATGGTAAAGTTTTTCTGCTAAGTGATGACAGTATATTCTTCTGCATGCAGCAATCCCTACACAGTACTTCATAGGTCAAACATGACTCCCAAATGATTTACATGAAGACAGTTCTGTGAAATGGACTCAGAGTGCTTCCAGTTAAACCAATTCACAAAGAACTCACACTAAGACATTTTTGTGAAGAGAAACTGAACTGAAACAGAAAAGCAACAGGTTCAGGCCCAACAGGATGAGCAGATATAAAAGACTCAGAAGACAGTAGATACACTTGGCTTTGACAAAGCTTGACTTTTGCCTTTAGTTAAGTCCCTTCCCTCTTCTTGGTCTCATTTTCCAATCTGTTGACTGAGGTTACTGAAATTTCTTTTTCTTTCAAATCACTTTTAGTTTCCTGTCTGAAAGTTTTCATTAAAGGCTGGCTGATTACTCTTCAAGTCTATTTTTTTTTTTTTAATTTCCATATCAAAACCAGATTAATTAGTCTGTGTTAGTTTGCTGTCTCTCAGTAGTGGTCAATGATTGATTCATCATGAATTCAAGAGTTTTATAATGCACTTAATGGTATTATAGATAAAAATAATTCCCATAGGAGAACTTTTCTTCCTGGATCAAGCTGGTGATCAGCTTATGCTTTGAAGCATGTGGGCTGATAGCCCTTGTAATTTTATCCTTCCAACTGTAACTACAGAAGGTTTTTTTACAGTGTTCATATGTGTCTAATCCTTTTTTAGAATCATGCTAAGCTAGGTTGCCTCAATAATTCACTTTGCCTTTGCTCAGGTTCTGATATAGGTGAAGATTTACAATATTCAGGACTGGTTTCACAGCTCAGCTTCTTGGTTTTTCAAAGTTCACTAAGAGCCTTGCCTGAAGGTTATTAGTCATGGCTTCTTGGAAAATGTTGTGGTTATACTGAATAAAATGAGAACATTAAACAGCATCCCAAGTTTACCAGTATTCTTACTATATAATGCAGTGGCTTGTTTACAAGATACAACAAATGAACACACATCTATTAAAAAAAATTAATGATGAACAATTGCTGTAATTTCTCCTTGCTTGAAAAACACCTCTTGCAAATAATTGGGTTAACAGTAGTTTGCTGATTGGCTTTATCTCACAAACAAGAATGAACAACATTAATGAATTCACTTTGGTAACGCTAAGATTGTGATCTAAGAAACAATAAAAATTTATGGGCTGTTATGGGGAGTGGGTGTAAGCAAACTTAAACTAGAGGAGCTTTTTGTCCTAGATGTTATACAGACAGCCCACCTCAATTTCTGAGGTCTGTATTTGCAGTGGCATTGTAGAAATGACTCAGTGAAACAACAAGCTATTCATCTATTCTGCTGAAGAATCTATAAAGCACTTGTTGTGTTGGTGAATAGAAGCTGAATATAAGAATGGAAATATTTGATACTGATGTGCAAAGACTGGCAGAAATCTGTTGTATAGAATATGCATGGAAAGAACTTTTACCTGTTCTCTGTGTCTACATATGCAGTTACAACCTGATGTTTTATGAATAGGTATTATCAGACTCAAGAGTATATTTTAAAATAAAGAGAAGCGTCAGAAAGAGACAAATGAAAGAAATTAATAAAAAGAATGGAAACACAAGGACTTCCCTTCAAAGACTTCAGCTTTAGGGAATTCCAGGGCTCACTCCTGGCTGAACATTCTTCCCTGCCTTATACACAGAAGTTTGACTTTGACTTCCTGTGGAGAAAAATGCTTGGTTTGGAAAAATATTTTTAAATGTCAACATGATTATTTCCTTTCTTGAATGGATTAAGTAAGATATACCTTATCCAAATAGGTGCAAGAAACACCTTTACACCCACTGCTTGCAGACTAACAGCAAAGAGGCTTCAGGAAATTCAAGTCTTGTTCTAGAGCCTAGTCTAGACTATATCAAGAAATTCAGCAACAAAATGCAAGACTGAGAAAAATTGTGATAAATTTTTTGATAGATAACTCCTTCATGATTTGGGAACTTACATGGCAGTATTTTACTCTAACTTCATCTGACATCTCTCTTCTGTACACACACAAATGGTAGGTCCCTGTGCTGTGAACAGAGAAAACCTCTTTCCAATCTAGTCCTTTCCTAGTAGGATACTGATAAAACAGAACCCTAAGGAATTCTGCACAAAGGCAGGAAGCAGTCATCTCTTTGCTGAAGATGTAGAAGAGAAGGATCAGCCCCTGAGAGTGAAGGCTGTGGCAAGTTAACCAGTGATCTGGGGCATCTGAGCATCATGTGCACTCATACATTGTTTACATAAGAGACCTCATCTATGATTCTTTGTGCTAATTTCCATCTTCTATCACTTCTCCCTCTTCATTTTTCAGTTGATATATTTGGAAGAAACTGTTGTGTAGCAATCCTGGAGAATTAAATTGTCTAGACCTGTCCTATGAGTACTTCATGGTATGAGTACTTCATGGTATGAGTACTTCCATAGTCTGAAATCTTCCCCTTTAATGGGCCATGAACTCACCCCCCTGACTGCTTCAGAGAAATCTAAGGTAATGTATGTACTGCCTTCTGCTTGAGTCTGAAATTCCAGGTAATATCCATTTTTCCTTTCTCTTGTGATTATTCTAATGTTTTGGATATTTTCATTAAGTAGGCTGACCCCACAAAATGCATTTCATAGTGGCCACCACACAGGGTGGCAGGAAATCATTCTGGGCAACTACTCACTAGTAAACTGCATATTAAAAGTACTTAGAGATAATTTGTTTTGTAATTGTTATAATAAAACGGATTCACAATGGTTTTCTAAAGACCCTACAAACACAAAGTTTCCAAAAGAGTGCCACTGTGTCAAAAAAGTGGTCTCACAGGCAATGGTGTGACCAAAAATCATTCCTAAGCTCAGAACTGATAATCATGAGGCAAGTCATATTTTCAAAACAGTCCAAGAACCAAAGCAATATATACCACTTACTGTGACTAACTGTCACAGGATTCAGTGATGAAAATGTTTACATGAGCACATAATTGCTTTCTGAGAAATGGCTAAATAAAACCTCCTGCCTAAAATTTATAATGTTAATGTTGCCATTCCAGCGTCACTTTCTGCTTCTCTCTGTGGGACTGAACCCTGCATCCCAAAACCAGAGCCTTGCCAAGTCTGCTGGCAAGATCCTGGAGAAACTCTGAAATGTCCAGTCTGCCTGAGAGAGACAAATTAGGCAGCACTTCAAAAGCTCTCTGCAGAAAGCATGGTAGGCTACAGGAAATCTGTAATCTAGCTATGTGAAATCTGCTAAGAGAGCAAATGCCAGGCCAAGCTCTGAAACAGCTGGAATCATTTGTTTTTCCTTGGTCCTAGGACTACATACCAAGACCCTGAAACCCTCTGCTGTGAGTCTCACTTAGCATCAGGAAGGTGAAAAGTTTGCTTTACAGCAGCCATGACAATGTGTAAATATTAAACCCAAATCCTCTTTAAATCAAATCAAGTTTTCCCCATGTAATTTTTAATGTCACTGAAATTCATACAGACTGTAAAGGAGTGGAATAGGCTGTTCATTGTTCATTAATGGAGCACAATTACAGGTATAAAAGGAAACAATTTTCTTAATGTCTCTTTTGCTCCTGGAATGTGATTGATGATTGCTGTTACTAAAACAACAGAGAAAAACCACTTAATGACAAAATAATCTTTTTGTTAGGCTGCAAAGATGTCACAGGGGTTGTATTCCTCTAAAGCACACATTCTTTCTACAAGACTCTCAAAGGATTTCAGAGCTTCATTACCAATCTGTTCTACATAAAGGAATGCAACACAGGGAGGGAGCAGAGGTGCACTAGGGATCCCAGGTGGAAAAAAACAAAAAGAAAAAAGGAAAGAAAAGGGAAAAAAAGAACGGTGTACTGAAAAGACCAAAAGAGGTTACATTGCAGTTATCTCTGTAATCTGTCCATGCATCTCTGCTACTAATTAACTTCATTAGATGAAACCACTTTTAAAATGGGGTCTGATGAATAGGATTGAATACTGAGATTGTGTGTGAGGATAGGAGAATGGACTCCACTTCCCTTTTGCTGCCGTGTTTCTATGACTACTGCAGAGACTAGGAATCAGACAGAACCAGTCTCCCTTGTGAGTGAGCCACAGTATCTGAGTACCATCGAATATAATTCCCTTCTGTTACAAGGCATGGACTTTGTGCCATGCAAAGAGTAAATAACATTGATTGTAATAAAGGTTAATGGGAGAAAAGCAGCAAGCTTAGATCATTGTCATGAGAACATTTTCCTGATTTGTGAAATGTTCATGCCAACATTTACTGCCATATCTTTTCTTAATGTAATTGTTCACTACTAAAACCAATCTCAAATGGAAATAAATGTTTTAAGCTTACTAGGTGGTGAGGGAAAAGTATCCACAAAGTAATTTCTTACAAGGAGATATTGTACTTATAAAATCCCAATATTAATATCTTCACAATAGTCATGACTTTGTGATACAAATGTCTCAATGAAAAATCCTTATTTATTGTATTATTGTTTATATTATATTATATTATATTATATCATGGTAAGCCTTTGGCATATATCTAGAGATGATGGCTACCTCTTCATTTTCTTTGTCAGTAAAATATAAGGCATTATTATCACTACGCAATGAACACACCTCAAAGGAGGATTAAGGACTTTGAAGCCAGTTGACTTTAGTTGGGTGTATTTGCGTAAGCACTTGTCATTTTATGTACCCCTTGACCATTACCTGGCTCCCCTAAACTCAAACTGAGACACCCACACTTCATTGGCTTGAAGAAGGAATATTTATTTTATTCTTTTGTCCACAATGAAAGATTAGCATCTGCTTGTGCAGCTCAGCACTCTGAAAGCAAGGGGAAGGAGTTTTGGCACTGTTTCTCCTAAATGATGGCTTGAGTGCCTGAGCCCACTGGGTAGGCGAGCTCCACCTTGCAAAGGTCTCAGAGCTAGATAGAGATAGCACAGGCAGACAATGTGTGTAATGTTTTCACCTGAGATATCCTAAAGGAATCTCCTCTTTCCTTGGGCAAATTTGCTCGTAACTTTCTATTCTTTTACCTTCCTCCAACCTAGAAAAACAGAGCCATGCAAAAGAAAATGCAGAGGATGTTATTTTCTCTGAAAACATCATATAATTTTATCCCCTGCTGCTGGTTTCCTATGTACCCCTCATGAAGACTTTTGACGAAGGGACGTATCTCACATTAAGCCATGGCAAACTGAGAAAAAGTACTCAATAACAGCATGCCCAGAGTTTACAGATATATTGATGAAAAATTGAGCATATGGTCAACTGGGGTGACATTAAAATTGTTGGGAGGCACTTTACAACTTAACAATAATCAGATGAATGGTAGTTCCAGTATGTTCATCAACATTTTCTAAGGAAGCCTGATCTATTTTCTAGCAAACTTATATTTCTCAGGAAAGATTGAGCAGAACTTTGTCAGGTCATGTTCTGAAGAGGGTTTTGTCATGTTCTGAAGAGAGTTTTCTCTACAGCATTTGATGCTGATTGCTGCTGAAGGAAGGATAACAAATTAAATGGCTCATTGATCTGTTCCAGCACAGAAAATCCTACATTTCCCTGTATTTATTGTACTACTGAATACCCAAAGGCTTAATATAACTCTCTCATCAACTTTATATAAGGATATGTGAGAAGCCTTTGAAATCAGGACAGTCCTGTAAGAATCACAGAATGGTTGTATTAAGGTTGGAAGAGTCCAACTGTTAGCCTAGCACTGCCAAGGCCTGCACCAGTAAAAAATGTCCCTAAGCGTCCCTAAGCTGGGTGGAGACACAGCCGGGACTGTCACCTCAACTAACTACAGGGATATTCCAGACCACATGACATCATGTTCAGTAAATAAAGAGGGGGGAAGAAGGAAGAGGCAGGGACATTTTCAGTGATGGTGTTTGTCTTCCCAAGTCACTGTTTGCTGTGATGGAGCCCTGTTTTCCTGGGGATGGCTGAACAACTGCCTGTCCAGGGGAAGGAGATGGAATTCCTTGCTTTGTTTTGCTCATGTGGAAGACATAATTATATTGCTTTTTAATATTTATAGTAATTAACTATTAATGCAATCTCAATTTTAAGATCTGTGTACCCACCTGAAAACAAACATTGCTATATTTGAATCAAGCAAATGACATTCACTTCACACACACAACAGCCTAAACTATGAAAAATCTCATCTCCTAGAGAATCAAAGATATGTAGTGGAAAATCTCCACAGAATATGTGAGTGGTGCCAGTGGAATTCCTTCTTCAACCAGTATCTCCAGGGTATATTTGGTCATTGACTGTACCTTCAGCTGTGCAGGAATGATCTCTACAGGTCTGGCTGTAACCTATGGCTTCCACGGTGTTTCTTTATGCTGTCAGTGACACCACCACCAGCACCCAGGTTTTCTAATGTTTTGCTGCACAGCAGTCAGAATATTTAATCTGAATTAGGTCTTGTCAATGGGACAGATTTACCTCTGGTGTAATGGTGCAAAAGTCGAAAGCGTAAAAGTATGGAAAGACTTGGTCTGTTAAATGATTGATTAAATGAGATACATACAAATCACAAGCCATATTCTATCTTTGGACACATAGATTCAACTTATGCTGTGTCTAGGCAAGGCCATGAATTTACATCTGTTCCTGGAATATGACTTGAAAAATTGTGTCATTATCTTAATGCAAACATAATTGTCCCTGATGTGCAAAGCAAGTAATGCCCTGACACCTGACCTTGTGAAGAGCTGCTGACCCCATGTCTGAGCTGAACAACTCATTTGGCCTCATGTACTTCAGTAAAATCCTGCTAAAATCCGTGAGCTTGGAATCTGCAGGGGGAAAAAGCAAATCACTGACAATGAATTAAGATTTTCTTTGCAAATAATTTTCACTGTTGGTATAAAATTTCACAAAATTATCTCTTTGAAGCAGAGCTGCAGAAAGATCTGAATAGATGCTAAAATATATATAATATTGCCATGAAGATACAGTGAAGAAAGGCTTAGGTTTTTGCTCATAGGTGTTTGCTTCTAATGAGATACTATGAAACAGGGATTTGCAGTTTAGGAGGTGTTAGCATCTGTTCCTTTATTACACTCTACTTAGGTTATTCAGATAATTCATTCTAGAGACCATTCCTGACAAAGCAAGCTTGTCTGTAAGGAAAGTGAGCATCTTCCATAGCTCAGAGAGAAAAAAATCTTTTATTCCCTTCTCATAGAATAATGAAGTCATGACGTGTCTAAAAAAGTGAACTTAGGGAAACGTAGGCAGCTGGGTTGCTGGCTATTGATCAATGTGGTGGAGGCATTTTGAAAAGGACTCTAATATTTACAGTATATAGAAAACATGTAGGCAATATTATGAAAGTGTCCATCACTTAATGTATTTCCTTGTTGTACTAAAAAAGAACTAATGTAGATCAGTGTATAATCTGTCATATCCCCCTTGGCATTTTCATCTCCTCACAAGGAAGAGGAAGTGCTTGAAAAATATTTTGAGCCTCTCACCCTATTTCTGCAACTGTTACACAGAGAGAACAAGGAGTCTGTGGTGCATCAAGAAAGCAAGAAAAATGGGAGCTGTGAGACGTGAGAGGTAAGCACAGAAGGAAAGTGCATCCCTGAGTACTTCTCTAGGAGCACTGCTGGGCTTTTAGGACTGTTTGTGACAGGATGGGCCAATTCTCTGGCTCTGGATGAGTCACTTTATTTTTCTGTCATAGTAATTGCACTATCAAAAGCTGACACTTCAGAGGTTGTGGCAGCTGATCAAACAAGGGAAATGCCTATGGTGAGAGCCCAGAGGCCAGCACAGGTTAGAACAAGCAAGGTTTTTCCACCTTGGGTCTGGGAGCACCCTCCTCCCCAGGGCACAGGGATCTGGAGACCAGTGAAACTCACTCTATGAAACTCGTGCTGTGCTTTCTTCTTGGGGAAAAAGTGATAGAAAATGGGAGAGTCTTGATTGAAAGTGGGCTAAAGAAAATAATTCTCTTTGCTCCAACTCAGCAGAGCATCATCCTACATTTCTCTATGTGTTTCTGTGATTTTTGAGACAACTCAGTAGAAACCAACTCTTCATATCAAGGTAAGAAAGCCACTAAGAGTATGACATATATTAGCATTCAAAGTGTTAAATGTGTTTTTCTCAAAGTGTTAGAAATACTAAATCTGCAAATCTCATTGAAAGGCCAAATACCTGGCAAACATTGTCACAATCAACTATATCAGTTAGTTTATTCTTACAATAAGAGAAAGAGTCAGAGCCAGTATTTACACGTGGTCTTTACAAGCATATCCTGGCATTTCTTATCAGATTGCTCACTCTCTAGTTTGAGCAAGTGTAAATTTTTTCTGGGCTGAGAATTGATGTGCCCAACTGCTACCTCCTTCCAAACAGTACAAGTGTGAAGCTATGAGGTAAAGGGAAAGCATTTGCTAAGGAAAGGGCCTGTCAGTCAGCTGCATATTTGCTATTTGTGCCAGGAGGTGTTCCTTCCTTATGGGAGCACTATGGCACAGGACAAATGATGCACTAGCTGGGTGCTGGCAATGGAAATAACACAGTGTGTTGTTGGATTATGATTTCTGAGATCCAAGTGGTTAGAGTCCTTTCTGCCCTCCTGGAATCTTTGGGCCAGATACAAGAAAGAGACAGAGGCTTCAAGCTTCAGTTTCTCCAAGGTCTATCACTTTGTTTATTATTTCTTATCTCACAGTTTGCTCTATGCCCAACGAGGTCTGTCTTGCACCACGGCCATGGCACGACTGCCCGCCCCTGGGCAGTCTGAGCTCCTTTTACCCCTTCTTACGTATTTTAGTTTACATTTATATGCCAATACTTACTATCTATACTAACAGGTTATTTCTACTCCTACCCAATCTCTCTAAACTATTTAGTGCTAATGTCACAGCACAAGATGGAGGTGAAGAAGAACAAGAACCTTAGAGACCACCCCAAAATCTCCATCTTGCCTCCATCTACTGCTATTATAAAAACGTAAAACTACAAATTTCTCACCCTGTGATAAGCTAAATGACTGTATTTTACACTCTTGAGATTTGTACTTCATCTCTGCTTCGTGCCAGGGTCTGTGACCCCCGTGGACAGAACCAAAAACCCCCCCTGTTCACCCCCCTGGAGAGGTCCCAGGATATTACAGTGCTCTTGGACAAAACTCAGACTTCCTTTGCTCAGTTCCCAGACTGTTTGGCCAGGGTCTCCTGAGCTCCCAGGGCAGCCAAAGAGATGCCCTGGGTTCTGACAGTGTGTCATCTGCCTCTTAGGAGCGTGAGCATCACCGCCTCTGTCTAAACACTGATGATGTTCTACAGAGCTAAACTCCTGCCTAGGCACACACAGGAGTCCTGTCTAACCTAGGTATGTCTTCTTACAAATACTGCAAATTTTACCACAACTCCTCTCAACTGTAACTTAACTAGATTTAGAGAAAGTTCCTGTGTTCTGCTTCATTAAAGCACTACATTGGAACATTTTTCTCTTGATAGCCCTGTGTAATCTGACTCTGTATTATCCTGGTTAATATTCTTCTCTTCCACTGTATCCCCTAACAGAGAAAAGAAAAGAAGGATTTAACAACAATAAAGAAAAAATACACTATTTTAAAGAAATAAATTGAAGATTTCTTGCTGATTCTTGTCTTCAGGAACCTGATAATGAGGATCTGAGTAGGCACTTTTTATTTATTATAATGAAGTGAAAAATGTGGAAAATTAGCATAGAAGTCCTTAGTGGATGTAATGGAAATAAACAAGAAAGAAAATATCAAACCCAAACCAAAACAAAAATAACTCTGGAGAGGAAAAGAAATTAATTTCAACAATAATATAATGCCATGCAGACCTGCTCTTACAGAAAACCATCAAGTTAATTTAATTCCACAAACCCCATTGCTCCAAGAAAATGTTGTTTAAATCAATTCATTCTTTCATTATGCCGCTTAAGAGCACCATGAACTGATGAGAAATTACTGAGATGACTTTCATGTATCAGAATCCCTTCAGTTTCACTTCATTTTCTATCCTGACATGGGATTAATGTGCTGTATTTGCATGCTAAAATAGTATATTTAATTGTAAAAGTGGTGTTGTTAAATTACCTTGCAATGAGTTTATTTTAAATGGTTCATTAAAGTTTTTAAAATAGCTTGCTGCACAATTTCATCTCTGCACTGCTTTAATGGATTACATCTCCTACCAATAGCTGCATTGTAGGAAACCCTGACTTGCAGTTTGCCCTTCAGCAGCAGATTTTGCACTAGAAACACGTGTGGTCTCACAGGATCAGATTCAGATAATGACAGTACCTGAGCAAAAGTCCTTCCCTCTCCAGACCAGCACAAAGAATGGTATTGAACTATTATGTACAGAAACAGCATTGTTCATGTTGGAAAGGACATCTAAGATCAAGTCCAGCTTTTAACCCAGCACATCCACGTTCACCATTAACCTGTGGTGACACAGGTGTCCCTAAGTGACACACCTACACCTTTTTGGAACACAAGGGATGGCACTTCCACAGATGACACACCACTTCCCAGAGCAGCCTGCTCCAATGCCTGACCACCCTTCGGATGAAGGAATTTTTTCCTAATTTCCAATCTAAACCTCCCTTGGTGCAACTTGAGGCCATTTCCTCTGGTCCTGTCACTTGGTACCTGGGAGAAGAGGCCAACCCCCACCTCGTTATTATCCTCCTTTCAGGCAGCTGTAGAGAGTGACTAGGTCTCTCCTTGAGTCTCCTTTCCTCCAGGCTGCACAATCCCCTCTCCCACAACCACTCCTCACAGGAGACTTATATTCCAAACCCTTCCCCAGCTCTGTTGCCCTTCTCTGGACATGCTCCAGCACCTCAATGTCCTTCTTGTAGTGAGGGGTGCAGAACTGGATTTGAGGTATGGCCTCACCCGTGCTGAGCACAGCAGGCTTCCTTGTCTTTGTTCCTTTGCATCCCAGGTGTTTAGAGAGAATAGAAAGATCCCCCTTTCAGAAAGAACTTTCTGTTTTGCAAACCGAAGCGTCTTAGCCCACTAACCTTTTTCATACATCAAAGATGCTCCAGTCTCTCACTCATTTCTGTGGCCTTGTTCACGGCAGTGAGTTCACTGCAGTAATTCCATATCTGTCCCATGCTGGGGAGCCCAGAACTGCATGAAGCACTCAAGGTATGGCAGCAACACCAAGGAACAGTTCAAGGCATAGCAGGCCATCAGCAGCAACCACGGCAGCAGAGCCACTCAAGAACCAGCTTCTCCAAGCTACTCTATCCATACTCTCTCGAGTAATATTCACACTTGTCTCTATATGGTTGGAAATAGTTTTTCTCTAAATTTAAAAGAGCAGAATTTAGCTTTTACTTTCAGTTTCATCTGCGTACTTTCTATGATAAAAACCGTAACCTAAAGGCTGTTGCCAAAATGTAATTTTTAAACCTGGTCTCTAGTCATATCTTTGTTTACTGTGCTCATATCAATACACTCAGAAATACAATGGAAGCATCACTCTTGATCTCTATGGGAATTAAGCACCAAAATAGCTTTGGAGAGTCAAGTATAAGTCCTTGGCTTGTAGAATAACTGTCCTATTTTGAATACATGCTGTGGCTTTTCAGGGAGTCTCTTGCAAATGTGCACAAATAGTTGTCTATATTTAAGTCAGCTATATGCTTGTGTGCTGAAATGTTGCTTTCCCTACACGCTGATATGGAGGAATATCACCCGTTAGGGAAGAATTTTGTATCATTAAACTAATCCATGCTATTACATTTCTATTATTGCTTCTGTGTACATGCATTTTACAACTAAAAATTGTGCAGATAAATAACACACATTTAGGAAGCCAGTATTATCAATGCAAATATCTGCTCATATTGGTTCTGATTAACTGGATTGACTTCCCTGTCATCACCTGGCACATGTTGATTAACTGGGGGGAAGGGAGAAGAGAAGAAAGGGAAATTTATTTCCCTGGTATATGGAAGCAAAGATGACTGGCAGTGGATATGGGTTATCTTACAAGTCTTGGAGTTATCTGAAAGCACTCAGGATGGATTTGAGAGTCACGTAGGCGCAGTTTCTATCTCAGGTCCTGTGCCTGTAAATAGCACACCTTCCAGCTGCTCTCTTCTGATACTATTGTTCCACTTGCTCTCTGCATTCCCCATGATGCCCACATGTGCTTAACCTTAGACAACAAAAGGCACTTTTTAGTTTTGTGAAAGACCAACTCAGCTTTAAATTATACACAAGCTCTGCATAGTAGGAAGTTTGAATGAGAAAGTTGCCTTACATTGTTACTGCTATTTACAGATGTCTATCTGTAAAAGGACATTTTCTGTTTTCATATTTAAAAAAAGTATCAAAAAAGCCCTTCCTGGGTAAAAAGGGGCTGAACTGCTTGATGCTGTATTATCAAATATTGTTTTCCTATGATTTCTTGTTTTACTGTTGTAGAGAGTTACATGCTTTTGATGCAAGTTTCAGTGAAGAAAATACAGCATTACTTCCTAGACACAGAATATGTTTTTGCAGTAAAAAGTGCAGATCTAATATATTTGTTTTAGGAACTGTTCCTCCAGTCTACTGGCACAGTCTTCCTGGCACATAGCTCTGATCCATAGATCAGAATAGAGAGTAACTCTTGGTGTATCTGCAGAAGAGTTTCTAGGTAATACCCACAATTATACGGAAAGCTGATCTGTTTTTAGTACACATTGCAGAATGATTTTTGATGATTTTTCTTTTCTGTTGTTATGGCAGGAAGAGTTTTAGTTCAAAGTTTTTAAAATAGACTCTGTTCCTAATGGAAGCACTCAGTGGCTCCCTGAAGTGTCCAGTAAAACAATTTAACAAATAGAAAAATGTTTTCCTCTAACTTTCCAGTCTTCTTTTGATACCAGATATGCTTTGTTAATCTCAAACCTATAACTTAGTAAAGGCTTTCATTTCCTTTCCTGATTTACACAAAAGCATGCTCAAGTCTCAAATTTGTTATTAGTTTACAGAGTTTTAATTGCAGACTATTCTAGATTGAGGAAGCAAAGCAGTCCAAAGCCATTAATGTCAATCAAGGTTAAATGTTAATCAAGGTCAAAGGTTGACAATTTTAATTTAATAACATAGCTGTCTCAAATCTTAACACTTTCCAATCGCTACTAAGGCTACCAGAAACAGTCTCAGACACATTTTATGCTTATTTTCAAGTTCTGGCTTAGCTGTTCTGTTCTGGGCTAGCTGCTAAATGAGTTTCTACAAGATAGCATATGTAAACCATGGGTGTGATTTCTAGGAGTTAGTGTATTGAAGTTCCAACATCCTTCTCTACCAACCCCTTCCTACAGCCCAGGGCAGAACTATTCAGCACTGGAAGTCTCTCCCTCTCCTGCCTCTCTGGAACCTGCTGGGAAGGCAGGAGTCAAGCAGCTATCTTGATCTTGCAATAGCTCCTGGGACCAGGAACAGGACTACTGGCACTCCCAGCTTTCTACCCCTTTCACCTCACCCTCACTTTCACTGGGTGTGTCAGAATATCTGAAAGAGATTTTTCAGGAATTAAAAAGAGAAACAAAAAGATGAAAAAAAATCTCTTTAAATAGGGGGGAAAATAGAATCGGTATGACAGACAAAGTGGAAGACTGAATTGACTCCAAGAGAAAAAAAAATAGGAGTAAGATGAAGCAGAATGAGATTTGCCATAGAGGGGAAGTCTGGCTATTTTGAAAAAAGACAAAAGATATATTTACATGGAGGTAGAGAATGGAACACAGACGTTTTAAATAACTGTTTTTCAATTAAGCTGAGAGCTCAGCAATTCGTATACCCTTTTCTTGCTGTCTTCCCAGAAGAAAAGGAAATGCTGAGTTAACAAGAATTCTCTCCTCCCAGAACACAAATCAGAGAGTCTACTGAAAAAAACCCTCAAATTTTCTGGCAACTACCTGAGCCAGAACTAGCTACTTTCTCCCTTTATTCTAAGAGGTCACAGATTTGTCTTGTGGGCCCTCTGCTCTAGAAGTCTCGAAAACTGGATCGCCTTGTCCCCAGAAACCTGGATGTGCAGTGCACTGCCCTTTGAACCTCTTCACAGACAGCCATAGTGACTTTTTGATTTTATGGACTACATCTACCAAGGTTTACTCCCACTAGTCCTGCCCTTCTCTCTCCACAGCTTTTCCCAGATTTACACAACCCAACAGACACCCCAGCTGCTCAGAGACTAAATGTCTGTGCTGTGGGCTGTTCTCCTCATCCTTTCCACCTGAGATAAGCCAGTTGCAGTGCAACAGCACAGCAGCAGCTCTCAGCAACCAGATCTATTTTGCAGCAGATATGTCTCACAATAATAGAGCCCAAACTCCCCAAGAACCATATTTTTGCCCTCCTGCCATAAATACCCCTCCTTTTTCAGCTTTAATTTCCCTGATTTCCAGGCCTCATGTTTATGAGTTCCTTGCTATGTACCAGGCTGTCATTGTTTGGGACTCTGGCATTTGCCTGTTCAAGCATGGAACTCAGCATGGTGTATTTCAAGCAAAATCTAGCCTCCATCTTTAGGTGAGGTTTTGCTTCCTCTCTTCCTCTTCCCCACCCTCTGCAATGGGCTGGCATGCTCTAAGTCATAACAATGCACTTCAGTGGAGCAGTAACTATTGTGTAATTCCAAGGCTGTTTTTTTGGCATCAGTATCAAAACATGACAGGTGGCTGTCAGCTAAACCATCAACAGCTGTTGCCGACGTAGCACTTCCATTAATCCACTGATTTGACAGCAGCACCTGGAATCACAACAGAGATGTCACTGTAACTACACAATATCAAAAGCAAATAGACCACAGCACCACCTATATGGGTTTGTTGCTCTCCGAATAATCAACTCTCAGCAAACAATTTACTGGGACACATTTGCAAGGCACCAGAAACATCATCTCTTGAAGTTCATGTTCTGATTTCTGACAGCATCCATGAATAGCTCAGTCAGGTACAGTTTGTCTCAGTAAAGTTTCTATGTGTATGTGTCATTCATAAAATGTGAAGCAAACCTCAGTTTTGCAGTTCCTCAGACTTCAGACAGTGATAGCATTTCTGTTTCTGAGATCTCTTTGGAAGCAAATTTCAGCCCTCTGCTGTGGGTGGGTGGAAGGAGAGATTGACCTGCCAAGATATGCAGTGCAAATTAAGATACTGCTGAAAGACCATCATATTTTAAAAAATAGTGAGAGGAGGTTGATAGACCATCAGTGATTGCTTAGTAAGGACTTTCGGTAGAGAAACTTTTAGAAAAATAGGTAGAAACAAAAATTACTGTTTTGTGGTTTTCCACATATGTGGAATTGAATATAATGGAATAATTTTCTCCTATTAAATTAATTGCAACTGAATGAAAATCAAGCAATCCTGCCTGTGTTACTTGTACCATTTATTGCAAAATGTCTATCAGATTATCCAAGATATATATAAGAAAGATGGATCACCTGGAACCTAAGCTCAATCACATGTGCAGATTTCAGCATGGATGCTCAGACAGTGGCATATACTTAGAAGAAAACATTCTGTCAGTTTCTGACCTTAAACATTTCTGGTATTTTCTACCTGGTAGAATCCCCTGCACAAGAAGTGGACCTGTTAAATCATGTTTGTGTGCAAAAATTTTATTTTTATAGAATAAAAGAAGGGAAGAGGAGAGGAAATGTGAGTAAACAGCATGGCTTTTGTGTGAGGAAGGCATTGAGAATGACAGCAGCTAAATGCATGTTCAGGAGAGTTACTATATTTTGCTCTAAAGCATCAACTCTGCAGCAGAGATGGATGTGAACAGAAGGTGCATGGATTTCCTACCCACCCACCCATGGACATGAGGAGCTTTCCTTCTGGGTCATGTGCTGGGATACAAATCAAATGATGAGAAGCTATTCCAAGACGAAAGATTTCTATCATCTAGGATTTAGCTGATAGGCTGTAAAGTACCTTTAAATCCATATACAAGTAGCTGGGCATCAGGAAAGTTGAACTGGAAAACACTAGTAAGAGAGGAGATAACACAAAGCCAATGATTTTAGCAGGAAGCATTCATACCAGAGACTCTGAATTAAAAACAGATGAAAGAAAAATAAGAGCAAAAGGAAAAAAAAGCTAAACAAGTAGATCAAGAGGGGATAAGGAAATTGTTCATTTCACTCCACATTTGAAATTTTGGATGTTCAGATACATGTATTTCATGTGGTATGGACCTCCAGTCCCTACTGAAGGGAGGGATGTGAAGTGTTATCTGATGTAAATGTAATTGTACAGCTTTATGGAAGGCAGTGAGCACATAAAAAGTCAATTTTTTGATTTGGACTATTTTCTATTTTACTGAAAGCATATGTATCAGATTAACGACTCTGTTTGTCCTTTAGTAATACAAGAGAGGCAATTTTTTCCCTCCGGTTAGAATTTTAGTTCTGATTCCCTTGTTGTGACTACATAGTTAGATAGACAATTGTGAATATAACCATTTTATATTAAATAAAGCTGTGTTTGTAACTGAAAGTAAAAGGCTTTTTTATCTATACCTTGGATAGCATCAGAATAAACTTCATTCCTTGCCTTGATCCAAGCAAGTCTGTGCCTTGACTGTACATCTGAACGGAATGAAAAGGAATAGCTATCCCTGAATGGCTCCTATATTTTTACCCCTGCACAAAACTTTTCAGGGCAAATGACAGTCCTCTGGTGCTGATGCTACACTTGGACCATCATACCATAAGCTGCATTTGATAAAGGACAGTTTAAAGACTTGAGGTTTACTGAAAACTAATGGGAACATTTGCTGTGATTTGGAGGTATTTCTAAGGAGGATTCTTTTTTTACTGAGGTTGCTCTCACAAGATTTCATTAGCAGCAAAGCAACCCTGAGAGTCATTTACTGTGCTAGACAAAATCACAATAAGCCACAATATGCATTTGTGAGAGCCAGGCATCCATCTCTGTTCATTATGCTGGTTTTTAAGCACAACCTATTTTATAAATGAGCATTTTCAGCATTTCCCTGAGTAGCTCCATAGTCTGCTCCTGCCCTCCTCTGCTCATAGAGACACTCTAACTGGTGATAAGCTGCCACTTCTGAGGTGCTGTGTTGTGTCATACCACTTGCAGGAAGCCTTAAGAACCTGGAGTCAACATAAGGAAGAGGTGAGAAAGGGAGAATGAAGTGTAACAGTTTTATAGGGCATGTCTCACCAGACTGGATTATACTGGCAGTGCTCCATTCCTTTCCTGCACAGCTGACTTACATGGTTTGGTCAGTCACTGCATTTCTTTCTCAAAAGCTAATATGCATCCAAAGCTACCAGTTATATGGATCTTGAAAAGATCTGCTGTGAATCAGACAGTACTCAAATCCTCAAATATCCAGGAATTTTGGTGTCTGGTACTTTTATCCGCTACACAGCACTGTGCTCTGCAGGCTTGCTCTGTGTGGTGGAGAGGAACCTGTGCCAGCCTCAGCGCTGACAACAGCCTGTCAACCACAGCATGGCTTTCTCTGCGTGTTAATTTGCTCAGCTGCTCCACACAGCCAAACCCAGAGCTGCTTGTGAGAATTTGGGCTTCCCGTGCAATATTACAGGTCCTGTCAGCTGGAGAGCCAGTGACAAGTGCCACGCTGTCTGCTCCTCTCAGCTACAGCCTGTTCCCTTCTTTCAAGGGGCACTGAGAGGTGCTGCAGAGATGACAGGAATGCGGGGTTTGGCTTTGCTCCCTCTGATCATCAGCAGCACTGCTCCTTACTGTGAGGTGTGCCTGACCCCTTCTCACAGTGCATCAGTGCAACTTTCACAGGAATATGGTGAAGTGGTGAATACAGTTAGAGAACATTCATGGAAATGCAGATTTCTTTCTATCTATTATTCACCCATGATGGTGAAATAGCCTGCCATTTTTTAGTTTTACATATCCTATTTTCTCAGAAGATGGCAAAGACTGAGACATATGATCCTAATCCCAGATTAAGGATTCTGCTACTAAGATATAGAACTCCTCATATGAGGAATTTTGCTGCTAATCTGGAGATATTGCATAAGTCTCCACTGGGCTTAGTCAAAACCTTGTCTTCTCTGTCAATTGTCAGTTGTCTCTGTCAATCTCTGAAGTAAAAGCTTGCTTATCAGAAACCCTAGGGGAGAAACAAGGAAGCAGGGACATGGAAGCCATTTCTCAGTTCAATGGTTTCTAGATGAAAGCAGTTTAGAGCCACTGCTTACTGGAATTAGAGTGGCTTTCCAGAAGACCTAGCATTAAAAGCCTATGTTATTTCATTAAAAATTTTGTAAGTCATGCACCCCTAAGAGGGACAATGGATTTGTTTCCCTTGATATAAAGAGTCTTAGACAATCAGCATAGTTGGGAGAAAAATATGATTTACTGGCTTTTTCTTATATATGTGTAGATGTCTTTTTTGAGTGATGCATTCCAACTTCATTTAAATTTCATATGGAAATAAATTGCAGGGTCCATTGTAGTTTTCTGCTTTTGAGATGCTTCTGCCCTCCTGAGTGTTAAAAAATAGAAGCAAAGAAATCCAGCATAGCCGTGCATAGCAGCAGAAGCCCTTTGTACTGTAAAGTGCCACATGTCATTTCCATACACAATAAGCTCAAAACTGAGGATTTTTTATGTTGAATTTGAATAATGGACCAAAATAAGATAATTCCTCTTTGCTAACAGAAACACATTAGTCGTGAGCACATCATAACCCTTCTTTGGTACAGAAATGGAATCCTTAAAGTAGGGATAATTGCAAAAGACTAACCAGAAAGGAAGAGATAGGTTTAAAAAAATTACATCTGATTAATGTACTTGACAAGTAGGTAATAAAATTATGTTCTGCTCAGAGCAATTTTGAATAATTGATTTGGTTTATGACTTCGACCAAAATATGCAGAAATGCAACATTCTCTCAATTGCACTATAATTGTTTATCCTACTAAGAGAACTAAAAAGAGGGGGAATGCCTATTACATAGAGATTTATAATGAAAATGGACCTATTAGACAGAGTTTCATTATGAAAATGGCTAATTAGAGAATCTGAATAGGATATTTGAAATATCACACCCTCTACAATGCCCATGGACTCTGTGTGTTGCATATCAAGCACACGATACCAGCGACTCTTGTCACCCCTGCATGCAGAGGTTTCCATAAACCTCTGATTTTATGCCCACTGTCCATCATGGGTAGAAATGACCTCACTGAAATGCTGCATTCCCTGCCCTGGGTCTCTCAGGGGCTGCTGAGACCCACTGATAGGCTGGATTTGCACAGGGTATTGAGTTGGTAGGCTCTGTGCCTGGAGGCAGATTATAACCTGCAAAAGGTTCTTAACAGCACAGCTCGCTTCTCTTCTGAGGGACAGACAGTGAAGTTCGCTGAGAGGCAGAACCAGACAAGGCTGACCCTTGCATGGCTGTGCACAGCTAATGCTTTTTTCTAGGTGTGAGTGCCCTCTGCCTCCCTACTGTGTGCTGCCATGGCACATAAACCACTTCAGACCCTCCCCAGGGGGCACAGGATGGGACAGGGAGCAGTCCAGGGAAAGGTTACACACTTCTGTCCACAAATGAAAGGATGCAGAGCTCTGTAGGCATGGAACTGGTCTAAAGAGGGACATAATTGACTTCTTCACAACTATGCTTGCAGCAGGGCATGGAGGTGTTGTTGTATTCAAGAGAACACTTTGCTTCTTGCAGTAAGTAGGCAGCACAAAAAAATCAGAAACAGCAATGTGAATATCTTAGTTCAGTCAACTAATTGAAAAATGTGATTTTTGGGCCAGAAGCAACTCATTAGCTGCAGCCTAAAGCTTTCCCAGTAAATCTTAGGAACAATTGAATGATTTCATGTTATAAAAAGCTTATTATTATAACTGGATATTTTAAGTGCCAGGAAAACCCCCTGAACAGTACCTCGCAGCAAAATCTTGTAAGTGATGCACGCACTTCCAATTACATGCTGTCTTGACCATTTCTGCATGTGTTCAGTTGCTTAGCACCACCGTGCATGCTCACACTCCCAGCAGGAGAGTTCATAATTCTCAGCAGAAACACATCCCTAATTAAGAAAAAAAAGGGTTAGAAAAGTACAGGGAAACATTTTTAGGATGTGTTAAAGGTGATAAAATGCTGGGGAATGCCACAATCCCCCTAAGATTATTTGCACAGAAAGAAAGAGATGAACAATTTTCTATGGAAGCTAGAAACTAGGGTCTATTATCAGAGTGTATAATTTACTCTATAAACATTGGGGTAGAAGTAGATCTTGGGAAATATTGTACTATACCATGAGAGTATGTTCTTTTCCTGCATTTAATTGAATAGGAATAAGTAGGTATTTTTGATACATCGTGTTTCACCAGGTGCTTGCCAGGTGTTCATTAAATAACAACTTTATTTATCTATTTTTATTGTCAGGTTAAAAAAATTAGTTCCTGTGAAGAAATGTTAAATTAGGAATTGTAAACAGATGTGGCATAAAGCAATTAGTCCTTTTCCTTTAAAAATCTCAGTCAGTATGCACAGGCTTGAAGAATTCTGGAAAGGAGGAGCAGCAAAAAGAGATCCGCATACACATCCACATCACTTCTCTTTACACAGGTGTAGCTGCCAGCTGCTTTGCTGGAATTTTTAAAGTAAAGATTGGAAACAATTAAGTCAGGGGTCAATTGGAAAGAGGTAAGGTCTCCAAGCAGGTCACAACATTACCTCTTGTCCTGGTTTCAATAAATTTGAATTTAAAGCATGTCTCCCTGACCAGGTACAGATTCTGTAAGACTCTTTGCAAGGAAGAAAATGGCTCAAATAAAATCCTTTGGCTCATCAGTGCTTTGAGCTTAGTCCTGGTTTCAAATAGACCCTCAAAAGGATTTGCCTTATCTCCCCAGCCTGTATCTCTAATCTCCTAGATTCAAAATACAGACATTTAAAATGCTGGGTCAGTGTTACTCTGGCATATGCAGAGCAAGGGACTCACCCCAGCACCTCTGTGGTCGCAGCTGTTCTGTGTCCAGGGGAAACCAGCTGAGGAAAAGGGGATAGCAGCAGCTCTTCCCTGGCTTTTTCCTAATGGTGATGTCTGCTACCATAGGGCAATCCTTAAGGCTCTTCCTGCTGGATGCTCATGATGCCTTCATATTCAGGTGGGCAATCCTGCTCTCAGCTGGCCAGCTTTCCCCAGGAGATGAATAAACATCTTTTACCCCAGCAGAATTCCTGGAGAAAGAAGGTCAGCCAGTCCTCCTGCTCGTTTTTCAGATTGAAAGCCATAAGTGTTTCAAACCCTGTCTGCCACATATTTTAAAGACTTTTAGAGAGCCTTTACAAGTAGGGTAAGCAAACAGAATGGAGCTCCTCTTTCAGTATGTACTATTGAACCTACACTTGCTCTCTGTAGGGGAAGTGACATCCCCAGGTGTCCAGGTGCCTGTATTAAGTTAGTGTATGTAATGTAAAAGCACAGTCATGGAGGAGAGGCTTTTCTGCATGTTGTTCTTTAGGCTCTGATCCAGAAATCCAGGCACTTAATTTTCCATGTGTACGTGTCATTTCCATTGACAGCCACAAAACAAAATGTGTATCCAAATGTGCTGATATGCTTTTCTGGCTTGGAGTGTAAATCTGTGATTGAACAGCTGTGGCAGACTATTTTGTGAGAGGAAGGCAATGTAGTTGTGTGTAGAATGTAGTTGTGTATAGAATGAACCGACATCCAGAGTACAAGAAAACCCTGCCACAAACAGTTCACTTCATAGTATCAGACAACGTGGAATCACAGAACCATAGAACACGGGATCACGGAATCACTAAGGTGGAAAAAACCCTTCAGATGACCAAGTCCAACTATAAACCTACCATTGCCACAACAAAACCCAAAGTGTCACGTCTACATATCTTTTAAATAGTTCCAGGGGTGGTGACTCAACTTCTTCCCTGCTTGATCACTCTTTTGGTCAAGAGTTTCCTCTTAATTCAATTTAAACCTCTCCAGCACATGAGGCCATTTCCCCTCATCCCATAACTCACTTGTCAGCTGGCAAAAGAGACTGACACTCATCTCACTACAACCTCCTTTCAGGTAGTTGTAGAGAGTTAGAAGGTTTCCCCTCAGCTTTTTCTCAAGCTAAGCTGTCTCAGTTCTCTCAGCTGCCCCTCCTAAGACAGAGGCTGTTTCCTACTCCACAGTTTCTATTTGTTTGCTGTGAGGGAGAAATGTCCCAAATACTTTACACAGAGTCTCTTTATCTTGTACCAGAAGGAATCAGCCTACCCTGACTTAAGGTAGTGGCACTGAATCAAACTGGTCCTGGAGCAGTTCAAGAATTACATGAGAATTTTGGAAGCTTGCTTTTAGCTTTGTTATTCTTCATTATATCAGACACTGTCAAGCAATGACTAGTCTTGGGCTGGGTGGGAAGAAATGTGTTCTTCAGCAAACGGTTAATGGTTGGATTTGTTCAAATAGAATGGATACAATTTAGGTCCATGATGCCAATTTGATTAAAGACTGTATACAGTCATTCAGGAATAAGTGGATAACAGTACATATTTTAGTGAAAACCAAGAGTATAAGGAACAGCAGGAGTAGAACATGAAAATTACAAAAGGAACTGAAGTGGACTGTTTAACAGCTAATTAGAGTCATCAACTGAGCAATTTTAGTTTGCATAACTGGAGGCATTATGCCATTGAACAAGGATGTGCATGGAATGTTTCATTAGTTTCTGGGAATTTCAATACTGGAAAGTTACTGAGAAATATTTCAAGAGGGAGAACAAAAAATCACCAGAGGCCAGGGATCAATTTAACAGGATATCTAGATAAAAGAATGAAAAATTCACATGAACAGGTTAGGCTAAATATTAGCTGAAATAGAAATATGCTAATAATGTAACTGTTAAGAATAAAGAAGCTCAATTAGCTAATTTTGAATCTAATGGTAAAAGAAAAAATTTCCATTTAAACTTATATATGTTCTCTCTCTTTTCAATTCCACTTTCATCCTCTTACCTTTTCAGTATTTCTTTCGCTTGGAGCAAAATCATCAATTTCCTTTAATTGCGGAGCCACAAATGGGCATTGCTAGCACTTGTTTGAGCTGTACAAATTGTTGTAATGATTTCTTTAATTAATTCCCCTTTGAAGTAGAACAAGGTTTTAGAGGCAAAACATTTAGATTTGATTTGAAATTTTTCTACAGATGTAGAATTTACAAATCATAGAGTGCTCTTCCAGTGGTTAAATATTACCATAGTAAAAGAAACTAAACAATAAAATGGTGAAATATTTTCAGAACCAAGAAACTTTTTTTAATCTTTTAATTGTTCCTGAAGTTATAAGTGTCACCCTTTCTGGACTGTGGACTGTTCTTCTGTAGCAGGTCTATCACTGACAGCACTAAAGTAATAAACCCATCTCCTAACCTGGTAATAAAATCCAAGGATTAGAATATCCTTTTTAGTCACATCTTCACAGGGAATTTTGCCTTCCTGGCTAACTTCCAGGGGCCTATCCTGCTCCTTCTAGTGCCATTGCTTTCCAGGTCAGGCTACACTGCTCCGCAGGCAGAGCTTTATAATTTTCCCTAGCCCATACACACATACATTTAGGTTTGACCATGTTGAGGAATTGTCCAGCTTTCAGCTTACCAAGCCATCCACATCTTTCTGTACTTTTAATTGTTGTCCTGCTCTGCTCTGAGCTGATGTGGGCTCACCTCAAGTTCTGTTTTGGTCAGTTTTGGTCACCACAATGACCTGCTGAGCTGTTAGAGGGGGTCCAAAGGAGGGCAACAGAAATGGCAAAGGGCCTTGAGGGGAAGCCTTGTGAGGAGCAGCTGAGGCCACTTGGTCTGTTCAGCCTGGAGAAGAGTGAGCAGAGACCTCACTGCAGTTACAACTTCCTTGTGAGAGGCAGAGGAGGGGCAGGCACTGATCTCTTCACTCTTTTCTGGTGGTGAGCAGTGACAGGACTCAAAGGAGCAGCCTGAAGCTGAGTTGGGGCAGGTTTAAGTTGGATATTAGAAAAAGGTTCTTCACTCAGGGAGTGTTTGGGCACTTGAACAGGTTCCCCAGGGAAGCGGTCACAGCACCAAGACTTGCAGACCTCAAAAGCATATGAACAGTTCTCTCAGGCATATGATGGGATTCTGGCCCTGTGCAGGGCCAGGAGATGGACTCAATGATCCTTGTGTGTCCCTTCCCACTCAGGATATTCTATGAAATTCTTGGATCATTTATACACTTTTATCAGTGGTTGTCTACTCCTTTGAGGTCGTTTCCCACGGTGTTAAACTGCACATGGAAAAGAAACTACCCTGAGGACCCTGCTAGAAACTTACCCTTAATTGCAGTTACATGGCTAAGGAAGTTTTTGGTATGCACAGGGTAAGCTGTGCAGATTTTTGTACCATCTGAATTTCATGTTGTGATGAATAATCAGGCCTCTTTCGTCAAACTACCTCATTGGTATTTATCCATCAGTTCCTACTCTTAAATGAACGTATGGCATAAGCTCTGCTCTTCCAGGAAGACTTTTTTGGGAAGAGAACAAAATGGAAGGCACACAATATAAAAAAAAAGCCACTATTCACTTGCACAACATGAGCACCTAAATTTAATATTCTTTCATAAATGCTAAACAGGCTTCTGGAAATTCCTTTCCCAATCCTTTGTTCACTGTATTGTCCTTGCTGGAAAGAATGGATGACAGTTTAGATGAGTTGAGAGTTCTGTTGCTTGAATTTTCAATTATTCATCTTCATCTTAGTAGTAAAGAGGGGTAAAGTGGGTAAGGCTTCACTTGTAATCTCTGTTTCTGCTGCTTTTCACCAGCAATAGAAAGAACCCAACAGCAATGTCACTTTAAATACAAAAACTTATGATGCCTTTTGGTATTAAATTCTAGCCATTTACCAGATTAAAATAATAAAATGACAAAGAAAAATTCACTTTTCACTTTTCAGGCACAAAGAAAGCGTTGATCAAACATAATACACACAGCAGAACAGAGAGCAGGGCTCTTTTTAAAAATAAAGATTAGCTAAAAACATTTTAAAGGCTTTAAACACAAAAAACCCCTACAGATTTGGCTCTCTGAATAACGATTCAAAATGTTATCACAAAAGAATATGACTTATTATTATGGCTTTTATCAAGATGACTTCTCACATAGCTCTCCAAATGAGTTCAACCTTGGGAGCTAATCCTCCTGCTGACAAGTGAGTTTATGCTTTTTGGACTTCCAGACCTTGAGTCTGAATGATGAAGTCTGGATTGAGAAAACATTGGCCAATCCAAGCCCTTTTTTGCACCCTGGACAACTCTCTCAATGTCACTGCATGGGGTGCAAGCATAACACTTTAAAATAACTTTTTCAAAGTTTTATTACAAGCTACTTTCAGTCTTTTCCTGAAGGGTTTAGTGCTGCAGTAGGCCTGAACACAGAAATCTGGCTAAATATTGACTCAACAAGAGTTAAGATTTCTGAATAATTAAATTTGCTGTATTTTCTCTATCCCTTTTCTCTTTTAGTTTTGCAGTTATTAAAATTGATCTATATACTGAAATACTGAAGTATATCAAGATATACACCTGAAGGCTGCTGCTGCTAATTAAAACCTGATCAACTTTAAGAGAAATAGATCTGCAGTTAGGAACAGCAGGCAAATGCTTATTTGGAGCTGCAGCTTCTCCTAAATATTGAAGGAAGCTTGTTCCATTAACCTCTCAGCTTGGGTAAAGTGCCCACACTGTAAAATAGTCTCAGGGCTACAGAAAGCACATGGATTAGCAGTGAACAGCTCATACTACATAGGTGTGTAGCCAAACTCCGTTTGAAGCACCATCAGTTAAGGGTTTTCATGTGCAAGCAGGATTCAAGTGCATAAAAATGCCAAAGGCATGCTCATACATTCTTTTCAGGAGAAACAAGCTTCCATCTGGCCTGATCCTCTCTACCCATCCTACCAAGATGAAAATCTTTCAAGAAAGGCATCTTAACAGATTTTACAGGCATACATTTTGTTTACCCTTTCTCCTAATTTTCCTCTCTGTCCTTTCTCCTAATTTTAATGCTACGGTTGCCACTAGACCTAAAAAGTGAAAGTTGTGAGAACACATTATAATGTGTAGAAACACCCTAATAACTCTGGTCCTTTTTCAACCCAGTGTTGAGTCACGTGTCTGTGGCAAATCCTTTGGAGACACAGCTTTCCTCCATATACCTAACAAAGTGTTTCACTGCTCTGTGTACATATTACCTTACTTCAGTAAAGCATCCTTTTATTCCCCCTGTGTTCATTTGTAGATATGTTGCTATCAAATGCTGATAGAGACAGGAGGAGCACACCTAATTTACAGCCTTATGGTCTAACCTTTGTTCATAACCCAGCTCTAATGCATAAAGACACCCACCTGTATCAGTGAGTATCCTGTTTCTTCCTTCTGGAATGAAGCTGTATGATATTAAGACAAAATATTGTCATTTTCTCCCTTGATATAAAGTTCTCAGTCTTCACAACTATGTCCAGCCTTCTGATCTATTACACTAGCATTTTTCAGTGTCTCTTTCTTTCCAAACTTCATGCCCTTTGTGGGCCTTCAGTGATTGCAGGTATAGCAGAGATACTGGTCCCATTTAAGATTTGTTTAATCTTCCTGGCTGTGAAGAAACAAGACTTCTGAATCCAGGCTATAAGCAAATGAAATAAGCACAACTTAGGTTTGAGGTGTAGCTGAAGTGTTGCAGCTGCAGTGTGTGTGCAAACTGCCACGCAGCAGGTCTGCTGTGAAAAAATCATTAAGGGAATGCTATGGAGGAGCACAAAGAGAAATTTTTATTGATAATACCCTATGTTATTCAAGGCTGTGTGTGACTGATGGATTTACTGAAGGAAAACGTTTCCTCTCACAAAGCTGCTGAACTTTGTTCAGCTGAGGATGTTGTCATGTGTGCTGCATAATTGCAACGACTCAAAGATGCCAATTATAAGCTAATTTTGAAACCATCCTACATAACCTGCAACAGAGAGAGTGTATATGAAATAAAACTAGAATAAATACATGGAAAGTATAATGGTCTTTCAGAACAATGCACAGCAAAAAATAACTGGGCAGACAGAGTGTTATAAATGTTGAAAATATGCTACACATATGAGGCTGTATTGCTAGAAGTCCTCCATTTTTGCATTACTCAGCACAGGATTCCCCATCTCACACCACTGCCCTGCAAGTCATTGCTCTTCTTGCCAGTGCAGGTCAGCTCTGAGAATTGCAAGCAGGAGGGAGGCAGGGGCTGAGCTCTGCCTGTGTGCAGCCACAGCCTGTCTGCTGGGGCTGTCAAAGTGTCACTCTGACATTTTGGATAGTGGCCTAGGAACCACACTTTGGGGACTGCAGAGAGACTCCACATCACTCCCATGTCAGACAAGCAGCCATGCAGATGTCAGAAAACTACTCCCACATAACTGAGCAGGGCAAGGTTTGAGACAGTGAAGGTCATTGATTCTCTTTATAAATTGTTAGTTCGAGCTCTGGGAATGCAAGTGATTCACATTTTTTTTTTTACTAGTATTTACATCCTTGCATTGAGCAAAGGCTGGAGTAATATTGATTCAGGTTACAAATCTCATCAGCAAGTAAACAAATGCAGTGTTTGTGAAAGGGAATTCATGAGAGGAAAAAAAGTCTGTTTAAATAGGATTAGCCAGGTGTGAGTGACCAGAGAAAATGATTACAGGCTCAGAACAACTGAATGGTGGTCAGTCACTGGCACACCTGGCACAGCAGAAGCAATGACCCACATCCCACCCATGAAACCTCCAGTGTAACCCCAGAGTGGCCAGATGACTGGATGCCCCACTTGGGGAGGGGTGGCCACAAGACACCAGAGCAGATAAAACTTATTGCCCTGAGCTGCATGCAGCTGCATCCCCATTGTCTTTGGATTATATGGCAGCTTGAACCACTCTAGGATCCAAGGTGGTAGCTATATCTTGCTTTTCTCTCTCTCTTTTTCTCTTCTTCTTTACTGCCAATTTCCTTTTCTTGAAATGTGGATGATTTAAAGTCGTATGGGTAGAGTTTTCCAACTCGATGCACTGTGCAATGCCTTGTTTTGATAGAATGTTTGTTTTAAATTTTTTCCAAATTCCTAATTTTCTTAAAGTTCTCCAGTAAAGCTCATTTTTCAACCTCCTGGGAATATTGTTGCATTTCTCCTGTGCACCCACCTCAAGAAAAAGCAGTACCTCAAGCCCCTTTTGAATAAACTTGCTGAGCAAGCACCAGGGCTCAACACAGGCAGTCATGGTGCTTTTCTTTTCAGGTCAGAACTAACATTTCTGGTCTGCCAATGCAGCAAGCTCATTCCTTCTGGTGATTTCCAATAACGTTGTGATCTTCCCTGGTCGTTATCAGCCACAAGGGACAGTGTGTGGAGACAGAGCTCGAGCTGGTGGGGCTGTGTGGAGGAACCCAGCCTGCTCTTCTGCAGCAGTGTTGATTCTGAAGCACTGAGAGTAGCAAAGCTTGCTTCTGTCAGCAGATTACCACATCCTTGGTTTTGAGGACACACACGAAGCTGAGAGCACTGTAAAAAGATGCCTCAAATAATTCCTGCCAGGATTTGTGGCTTTTTCATGTGTTTGTTTGAAATTTTGACCAAGGGCACTACTGTGACCCTGGTGAACCTCTTTTGAACTTCCTCCAGAACATACCTGCAATGTGATGAAGTGAGCCAAACTGCCTGCTTGGGAGAGGCTGCAGGGAGACTGCCTTTGCTTCCCTCCAGGTGGAACAGGACTAATTCCAAGTTGAGACATTAGTATAGGCTGAGCTGAACCTATCTAAAGAAAAAAGTGTGAACTTCAGGAATACAGATTTCAGTAATCTTTTCTTTTATGCAAAATACATTATTTAATGCATCAGTAATGTCTTCTTTTGAATTATTCCAGTAGAATTATGTTTCATACAGAAGTGATTACTAAGGGAAACAATGAAGGGAATACTGTGGAAACACTAGTATGGGCTTAAAGAATTGAGAGCAGATTTTTTTCCTCTTACATAAAATTTAAGAGTTTCTTAAATGACATAAGCACACAAGGTTCCCAGTCTAGTGAGCCAAGGGATGTAACCCTGGAATGGGAAGCAATACAGCTGTATCAGCACGGCCCTGTGCCCAATCCAGTCAGCATTGCTGGAGAGCTAAGAAGGCTGTGCTGCTTTCAGGTCCCAGTCTAGTTTTGCCACCACATCAACACACCAACTAGCTTGGAACCCACTCCATTGTTTCTCATATAATGCAGAATTAAAAAAAGGTGTCTTTGAAGCCAATTGCACAAAGATATTTGACTGCCTAAGTTCCCACAAACTTTCAGGACTTCATTTGTTTCTCTCTTCACCTTACTGGCAAAGAGGCTATGGCTTCATCTTTGTCTTTCATCTAAGCTGTACCTTTTCAGAGCAGAGTTAATTTCTTACTATGCAGTACATTTTAGCACAACATCCACTTAATTTTGCTGGAGACCCCCTGACTTCTGAATTTTAAATAAGAGTAACAATTTGGCTGAGCTTATAAACCACAAACACACAGGAATGACAGGAAAGAGCAGGCAAACTGCGGGGAAAAAAAGACATCCATACCTTTATGGAAAGTTCTCCTGAGGGCAAAGAAATGTAGGAATATTTTATTTAAATTATTAACTGGCTCTTTGAGCTTGTGTGGTTCATCTATCAGTGCCAATTTACTGACTGCAGAAAAGGCACTCAGCTTAAAGTTGTGTTTCACCTAGCCCAAATCTAATTTTCCTGATGTTGAGGAATTTGCTAAGACCCATGCTTTATCAGAGAAAAAAAATCAGGGATTTGACATTTGATTTATACTCTTTTATGCTTAGGTACAGTTATTACATCCAAATAGGTGTATTCTGAAGTGCTCAGATAACCATCCACCAGCATTTACTGCTATTGATTAGAAAATTGTAAAATCAATTTTCAGAACTGATGATCTTTAAGTCCAAGCATGACTATTTATGATTTTTATCAATAAACCACAGTAATCATATTTCTAAAGTTCTAGTCCAGATTCTATTGGATTTTGTTTTGATAAAGGGAAAATAGTAAAAAATATGATTAAACCAGACAAAATTAGAACTTGAAAACAAACACTCACATAGAGGACAAGGAGGTCACAGCTTCTTTCTGTGTAGTTAGAGCGATCACCACTCAGATATTCACATTTCTTGCTCTAGCAAGAAAGACCTGCATGCAGCTTGAGAATACTGTTTAAATTTCAGTGCTGGGCATAAAGACCCAGGCCACTTTCAGTATCAAAGCTGTGTCTCCCCACTACTATAGGCTCCATCTCAGCAGAGTAAGGGGCAGGTAGGAGGTCAGCAGGGTGTTAGATCTTCCAAATGAGTATTCCCATTTAGAAGAAATTTCCAGAGGTTTAATTTACATAACCTCAAATTATTGGTGCCCCTTGGGAGAAGAGTGGGGCACTGAACATAAGCTGCTGTGTTCAGCTATCTACACCCTGAGAGAAAAAAAAAAAGAATTTGCATGTCACAAAATAATCCTACTAGAAGTGCTCAAAGGTAAAAGATGCTCATCATTAAAAGATGTCTCTCTACACCTCATTGGCATGCTCTCTGTTTTATACAGATTTGTCTTATTTTTTAGTAACCAGAGAAGAAGAGAAATGCCTGCTCTAAGAAATTATCAGTATTAGCTGAATTTTTTCATACTGTCATTGCTCTTGGGTTTGCTGTCATGGCTTTTGCCCTGAAATATCCTGTGGGAATGGTCTTGTTCAGTTATGAATGTGGAGAATCACAACCTTTGCAATTCTTTTTAGAAACAGACATTTCCTATTTCTAAAGACACCAGAACACCCCCCCAAGGAAATTGTCTTGGAAGTAGCAATATGTTAAGAGCTGAAGCCCAAAGCCTGTGAAAACTGTGTAAGAGGATTTTATTATACTCCTCTAAGAGTTCAGCTTTGGCCTTTTGCCAGAGGGACTGTCTAATGTTTGGTTTATGTTCAGTTTTCTTTTTTTTTAATTTAATTTTATTTTTTTTAATAAAGGATTACAATCTGGCTAGCAAAGTTTTTAGCCTCTTAGAAGATGCAATTTTAATGTTATATATTCTGGGTCCCACATCTTCTTTCATTCTGCCAGTATTAAAAACAATCTGTTAGACTCATTACCCGTGTTATTATCTTCTATTCAGCAGTAATAACAAATGCAAAAATACAAGTTGAGAAACATATGTCAGAGGAGTGTTTAGCCTATTAAATACACACTACTTATACAGATGTTTAATTTAATTTTTCTGTTTTACTCATCTAATTACCCAAAGACAGTAAGGAACTGGAATAGATTTGGAAAACTGAAGCTGAGGTGGAGACAAAGTCTCCAGCGAATGCATAAGAAGTATTTTGGTTATGAGCATATGCTAGGTACACAGCATTAATGGAAAAATATACTACTATGAAAGAATTGATATAGTGATCATCAAAAGAAAAAGAGGAACTAAAGAATGAACTACTGTAGCAGCCAGACAACAGTCAGTAATTGATGGCTTTATCAATTCACAGCCTTCAGGGAGAGGACAGTACACACTCTTCAGGAGTCAGCATCAGTGCAGTTCCTCTGGTTAGAAGTAACACCTGACAGAGTCTTGCAGTTTAGTTTCAGTTTAACATGCAGATTTTTAGAAGTCTCCCTGCAAGAATGTGGGTAGACATGTATTTAACAGCAGCAGCCACAAATAAACTGCAAATGTTTTTTGTAGAACACAACATATTATATGTTGCTGTGCTCATGATCTAAAAATGTGTAATAGGAAACAATACTTCTCATGCTGCTAGCTGAGTTAGTAACTCGCCCTGTTACCCTCAGTTACTTTGTATAAGTTACTTGAAATTAGTTTTGGAAATAACTGCAATGCTTCCAAATCTTTCAAGCAGCTATCACATTACCCATGAGACAAAACTGAACTCAGGGAATGGGTAAGTTACCTATGGCTACCTGTGATGTGATCTGTTATACCTTAGGTGCTGATCGTTATTTTTATATAGTTATTTTTAAGGTAGTAAACATGCTATGAAAGTAACTGTAGAATCATAGAATCATTCAGATTGAAGAAGACCTCCAAGATCTTCAAGTTCAACCTTTGACCTGACACCATCATGGCCACTAAACTGTGTCATGCAGTGCCACACCTACCCTTGAACATTTCCCAGGATGGTGACTCCACCACTCCCCTAGGCAGCCTATTCCAATGCTTAACCACTCTTTCAGTGATTAAACTTTTCCTTATGTCTAACCTGAATCTCACCTGGTGCAACTTAAGGCCATTTTCCCCTTGGCCTATTTCTACCTGCCTGGCAGAAGAGGTGACCCCCACCTCGGTACAATTACTTCCTTGAGGAGATCTGCTCTCCGGACACTGATCATGGCCTAATTCTCCAAAGTGTTAAACATCCTAAAATGCGACACACTCAACTCTTGTATCATTCATTGACTTTTATGGAGACTGAGGATGCTCATTATTTTGTGGAATGAGACTTACTAATCAAAAATGCATGTGTAATTGTTATAATTAAAAGAGTTCACCTATGTGAATGCTTTGTTGAGTGGAGCCTGAGGTAACTGTACATTTTACACCTGCTGACACACCAGTATAGACACATTTTTGCTCAGTATGAGCAGAGCTATTTGTCACATCTCTGGAAAACCATTACTGGTAACTTTCTGCAGTGAGTTGACCCTGGCTGGATGCCAGGCACCCACCAAAGCCTATCACTACTCTCCAGATATGGACAAGGGAGAGAAAATATAATGAAGGGTTCATGGAGATAAGGATGGAGAGAAATCACTCATCAAATACCGTCATGGACAAAACAGTCTCGAATTGGGGATATTAATTGACTTTGTTGTTAACAAGATCAGAGCAGGATAATGACAAACAAAAACAAACCTTAAAACACCTTCCCTCTTCCCCCCACTTCCACGGCTCCTCCACCACTGTCTGCACTATGGGCTTGCTGTCTGCACGGTTGTTCTTCTCACATGTTCTCATCCTGCCCTTCTCTGGGTGCAGTTACAACTGTGCAAAGACTTATTTTTCTTCATCTTAAATCTGTTATGACAGAGGTGCTACCACCATTCGTGATTGTCCCAGCCTTGGCCAGCAGCACAACCATCTTTGGAGTTGGCTGCCATTGGCTCTGCTGGATGTGAGGAAGCTTCTGGCAGCTTCTCACAGAAGCCACCTTTGTAGCCCCTCTGCTACCACAACCTGGCCATATAAACTCAATACACCTTCAATGGACAAGTACCTCAGACCTGACTTTTGTATTTCATGTCAAATCCAGTAGCAGTGTTTTGATGTGAAAAAAAAAAAAAAAAAAGAAATACCAACAAAATAAACAGTGGCATCATAACAGGAAATTTCTCTGGTGAGCCACTGGAGAACAGGATAGAAGGACAGAAAGGTCAGCTGTAATTCCTTGTCCTTTATGGCCCTGCATGCCCACCTGAACTACCAAGAATGGCCCACCTCAGGAGGAAACCTGCCTGGTTCCAAATATACAACCAAGATGACAAGCAACATGGTTGAGAAGAGACCTCTTAGTGATGGGATTTCTGAACACATTGAGATGTGACATCTTTATTAGTAAGATTTATGCTTTTGTCATGCCTAGAAGGAGAATAGACAAGTGTCTATTACATAGCTGTATTACAAACAAAAGAGCTATGTGTGGCCCCAAAGGTTATAACGGGAACCATGGGTTGCTAATCCTTTTGAAAAACCTAGATTCTAGTATTGCTAACACATAATCATGACAGCCATGTCACTGCATTTTATTTTGCCCAAGCAGCTGTTAATTATAGAACAAATAAGTGAAATTCAACATAGCAAGGAATGCTTATTTATCGACTGCATGCACATAATATTAGGATTAGATTTTCTCTTTTTGGTTTCATAACAGAAAGCAAAACATTTGAAGGTAATATACAATCAATTATTTCAAAATGTAAAACATATCTCTGATAAGTTGTGACACTTACTTCAAGAAGCAAAGTTTGTTCTACAACAGATTGTACAGAAACAGCAGAACAATGGTGAGGAGGAACAATTAATTTTTCAATATAAAAGTGTGTCGTCTGAATCCATGCACTGAAATACAAAAGATTAATCATTTGGCTATCTGGAAAAAAATGCTTGGACAAATTAATTGTTAGATTCTGAAAGTCAGGAGACTAATCCAATTAAACATGTAAATGGAATACCTATAATGTTAATTTGCAGCGTCCTTCAAGCTAATAATTAAATGATAGATTTTTAAACTAATAGTTAAGAAAACTGTCAGCTGTTAGTCTGAAATTCACAGTGACTTTAAACTTATGCTGCCACATTAATTGTTGAATGACAAAGTCAATTCAGCTTCAAACCTTCACCCGTTCCTAGCTTAAGGTACTGGACAATGAAGATTCTGCTTTCCACTGTGGAAATTTACATGACTGGAAGGGCTCTGAATCCCAATGTGTGTCATATGCATTCGGAATCCTAGTTATTAGGCAATTAAAAACATTGAGGACATTGAATAAGACTGTCAAGGAAACTTTCCTGCCTGACCACCCAGGAGCCACTCTGGCAGTCACACTCCTCCCATTCCAAGACTTTCACTGCTGGGACCAAAGTCTCCTTCACAGCAGATGGCTCCAGCAATCCCATGGGTGCCCCTCTTGGCTCCCTGCACACCCCACACTCACACAGTCAGACAAGGTTTCCTTGTTGGCTCAGACCTTGGTTTCCCATAGCAAAGTTCCAAATCTCTGGTTACCTTGTGTAATTTAGTTGTGGAGCACCAATCAGCTTGAGCTGGTGCCTCAAGGAAGGGATCCCACCAAAAGGATCCCTGGGATTGTACATGCTGCTGATCTGTGTGCCTCACATGAGCTTCATGACCCCTATACATGCCTCTTGGTTGAATGGTGATATTTGGTCTGAGGTTTTCTTGTTTATTTGGATTGTTCAGAGTCTCTGAGTGACTGGCCACCCCCCAGACAGGGCTCCCACCCAGGGTTCCACCTGCAGCTACCTGCTCTAAGTGTATTCCTCATGGAGACCACTCTTTAAGTGTCAAAATAGCAGTGACCAGAGGGTTTAGAATAGTTGAACAAACCAATTCCTGCATCTTTGTCTCTATTTGAAATAGCCTCAGACAGGAACAATCTGTACAGAAAAAGCACATGATGACTAGGCATGCTCTGCTATTGTAACTTATGATTCATTGCTCTCATTTGCCTTGTCAACTTAAGTGTGTAAGAATCACTTCTTTGTCTGCAAATTCGTGGGGTTGTTCTTAAATTTATGAGTCTTAAGAATAATCTATATATTTGGGACTCAGAGATATGAATCCCCAGGGTTTGAAAACCCTAGCCAAATGGAAAAGCACATTTCATGGTCTCACATGACTGAGAGGCTGCCTTTCACAAGAGGAATTATTCATTGATACTAATGTAAAAGAAAATTTAATCTATTGCTTTCAAATAATATCTTTGGTTGTAAATCCCTGAAAAATGTTTATAGTGGTTTGGTGATAAGAAGAAACTGAACAAATTTGACTGCACAATTTTAGAGCAAAGGTTTTTGCAAAAATGTACAATTAATTTTTTTTAATTCTTACAGTGCTGCTTTCATGAGAAATAATGTAGCTTAACTGAGTACCCAATGAGGGATATAACAACTGGGTGTTTTTAATTATTTTCACTAAGTTCTAGTTTTTCCATCATAAATTTCTCTGATTGCTAGTTAACTATTTCAGCAATAGCTCTGCCTGATAGCTCTTGATAAACCTATCAACACACACTTCTAGGTTTAATGCCTTTAAATCAGCACAATTTCACTGGAGCTAATAAAATAGAAGTGTATTACATCATCTGCCCTTCCAAAAGGGTTTTTCTCCAAAAACACTTTTATGGCTGTTCATATCTATAATTTATACAAGTTTACAAGGAATAAGAAAAGTCAATGAGATTCATGAAGACTTAAGATACTACAATAATCAAACAGGTTTTTTACCAGAGGCGTTGAGAATAAAAAGGAAAACTGAAAAGCTTAATCTTCTCATCTTGATTGAGCTATGCCAAATGGTTAAAATTTGAAGAAAAATATGAAGAGTTAAACTCTTAACTCAGGCTTTACAAACTCTGAGAAAGATGTGTTCAGAATAATTTGTTTCGTCTTCAGAGAGCAATAATTTCTAGGTGATCTCTTGACAATTTATGAATAATATTTTAGCAGTTCACATCCCTAAGTTATGTTGTGTCTGTGTTGTTGTTAAGCCCATTTGCTGGATTTTTTTCCATATACAGGTTTTCATACTTCATGCAAGCATAGGAAAACCTGCCTGGCTTTTTTTTTCCAAAAATGCAAGTGGTTCTACAACACGAGAATATTGTTAATGCTTTGACAGTGTGGTTATAGTTGTGGTTCCAGCTGCATCCAACAGACAGCATCTGGCCAAACAAGCCTGAAAGCAGAGAGCACTGATGGCAGTGAGAGTGTGGTGAGAGCAGTGACACCCATGAGAGAGTGAGTGAACCCAGAAATCTCTGCAGTGCATCCACGAAATGCTGATTTTCCAGATGAGTAGATTGCTTGCCTAGGAAACTGATATTGTGAAACAGCCTTGTAAAGTCACTGTCATAGCTGACTACTGCTTGTGCTGACAGACAGTTACATCCAGAATCAAGACAATTTCCAAAGCTCTCATCACACACCTTTATGCTCAGCATCTCAATTTTCTTTGCTGAAAGATGAGTGTTTCAAAACCTTTTAATGATGAGGAAAATGCAAAATGAACACAGTCAAAACAGAGATGTACTTTAATTTTCCAGAATTCTGAAGATACTAAGAAGTGCTATTGCTTCAGCCAAGTTCCTATTACCTAGAGCTGTCACTCCCAAATTAAAAACATTTCAAATCTTTATATAATTTTTTGATGATAAAAACACCTAGAGGAGACACTTCTTTTTTTCTGAAGTATGCTATAAACATGCAATTCTTTCTTGTTTTGCAAACACCCCGGAATTCAAATTATCTTCTACCCTTCATTTCCTTCATTGTAGAACCAGACATTTAGGGATTTTAGTCTTCTCAATCTGTCTGGAGCTGCATCTAACCCTTCAATGAAGAAATAATTGGATCACAGAGCTCACAGCACACCCAGCAGAAGCACTGCTATAAATGAATACATGTAATTGGAAACAGTGCAACTATAGCACTTGACAATCAGTGAAGAATTTCAAATCTGGCTGTAGGCTTGACTCTAAAGGCAACACAGAGTCAAGAAGGTGGATCATGTCAGGCTGCCTGAAGTAAAAGCTATCTTCAAAATTAAACCACTTTGAAATGATTAAAATGTTTGGTCTGAATAAAATATTTCCTCTCATGAATCTCAGTCTGTTTAGAAAGAGGGATGTGGTTAGTACTTGAAAACAATGGGTCAGAGCTGGCATTGCTGAAAAAGTCCCTCAGCTGCCTTGACTGTTTTCTCTATATCTTCTATGATATATTCTGTCTCTTAAGGCCAAGTGCAGCTTTAGTTTATTTAGGAGCCACACCACCAGAACACTGCCCAGCCTGCTTTCTCCTACATTGCATTCTTGTCCTACTAAAGCCTCAGCCTACAATATGTTCTCAGAAGTCTCTACACTTTCCAAACCTTGTTTTGAACTGCCAAGTAACTTGAAGTTAAATCCCTTTGTTTCTTTATGCTGAGCATCTCTCCAGTGGAACCATCTTTCCCTCCTGAGTGCCACTACTTTGAACTAAATTGTAAAATTCTTTCCCATGATTTTTGGTGAATATTTTTGATGCAGAGCAAAGGAAAAACATTTGTTTTGGACATGTAAAATATCAACAACTTGGACTGTTTTTCATGATTTCCTTTACCCCAATGAGACAGTGTTTCCACAAAAATTACATGTCTTGAACCAGTTTATTGGCTCCAAGCGATTACAATACCTAGGATGTGTGATGAACAGGTAATGCCAAGAGTCATAAATATAGTTACAGTTTTAACAAGTATTCAGTGAGGTTACTTATTTTCTTACCTATGTCTATACTGAGGTTTCTTACAGGGAAAAAGTATTAATTATAGGGTGCAATACTTCCAGCCATACCTGGTGATGTTTTCATTGTTCATGAGCATTACATATATAATTTAAAATGTTTATTCAAACAAAATTAGTCTCTTCAGATTAATCTATTTCTAGAAATCAATTGAAAAAAAAAAATTTACAACTACTTTTGTGCACAGGCACAATAGGTACCTAGATGACATGCAGACTAAAGCCCAGACTGCTGCCTACCCCTGCTCTGCAGGTCAGAAATTTGTAATCTGCAGTTTGGGGCAGCATATTACACAGGATATCTTTTTGCCAGGGGAAGCTCTGGCTGGACATTAGAGGTAATTTCTTAATTAAAAGGTTTCTTAAACACTAGACTGGAGTGCCCGGGGAGATGATGGAGGAGTCACTGTCCCTGGAGGAGTTCAAGAAATGATTGAACTCATGAGCGCCCTGCTCTGGCTGACAAGGTCGTGATCAGCCACAGACTGGTCTTGATCTCAGAGACCCTTTCCAGCTGAAAGGCTTCTGTGATTCTACAATAGCGAGAGCAGCTGTTCTCTGGGTTCACATACATCTCCTTGCAAAACTTTATTCACAAAGGTTAGGGAATTTGCTAGTCCAGCTAGATTAGTTAAAAATGAGTTATAGGTATCCTAGTTAATAAGATTGTCATCTTCAGTACTCAATGCTTATTTGTGCTTGAAAATGCCCATTTAGTCAGACCCAAATTTTCCCTTCCCTGCTTACCAAGGCTGTCACCAAATCTCATATTTATTTCTTTAGGTTTAAGTAATCCCAAATCCATACAATTAAGAGAAACAGGTATTACTTTACCTCCTCCCTTTCCATATTAATGATTTGAGTAAATATCTAAAGACAAGTGCTATGCAATGGTGAAAGTTTGTCTGTCAAATGGTTCAAGTTAATATCCAAAGGCTTGGCACTTTCTGGCTTGCAGATGTCCCACTCACCTGCTGACACCATGACAGTCCCTTGTATTACCCTGAGCAAATGCTGAATGAATGATAGTGATCTTGCCACGCCCTGTGCAGCTCTCTGAGGGACTGATGTTCCCTTTTGGGTTTTTTTCCACCTCTCCTTTGACACAGCTTGCTTCTTAGTGCTCTCTGTCTGACCTCTTTTTTTTCTGAGATTCAACCGCACATGAATGCTTTCCTTCAAGCTCATGAAAGTAAAGCTTGCTTCCTTTCCCCAAACCACCCCATACAAACTCTGGTACACATTTTACTTGGGAATATGGAAGGGTAGTTTTAGATTTTTGGTGAGGAGGTTGTGGGTGGCAGAGAAAATAGGATATAGCCAAAACCATGTTAGCTAGGAACTTACATGTGTTGAAAAATACTAAAAATACTCTCAGAGAAGTGTTAGTGTGATGAGAAAAAGGGGGACTAGTACTTCTGAGATCTATGCCTAGAACTTGCTGTCACATGAAGCAATTTTTCAGCCTCTCTACCTCATTTTATACCTAAACTATTACCTATTCCGTTGATTATCACAGCTTTTAATTAACTCTATTTGTAAACAACTGGGGAGAAATGTTAAATGCTTTCAGAAAATTAAAGAACTATTAAGAAAGCTTATCTAAAACTTTTGGCTAAGGGCTTTCAGCCCTGCCTCATTTTTAAGATGCTGCCAGCAAGAAAAGAAGGGATCCCTCAGTGAAGGACAAGTCCCCAGTGAATGGATTCTTAGAGGTCTTACTTTGGGTGCAACGTTATAACAGGATTTTCTAATGCACTGCCTCATGCATTGGAGAGAAAACTTGGGCATCATAACCAAAGAAGACACATCCAAGGCTGCAGTTTGGAATATATATGCATCCATAAACTTCCTCTGCCATTTTTCAGTCCCTCCTGTGTCACAGGAGCAGACAGCAGCTTGCTCTCAGCACTGCTCCCTACCTCCCCCCTACTGCAAGCAGGAGAGGCTGCTGCCTTGTCCCAGATAACATCTAGACCCCAAAATCCCCCTTAGTCTGTCTGGGAGAAAGCTGCTTGCCCTTACACATCTCGTGGAGAGATGAAGCCATCAGAAATCCACCATGGTTTGAAGGATGTGGGGCAACAGCTGGTTTTTAATTAGTCGTGTCATATTCTCAGGGAAAGGACACTTTGGCAGTGGCAGAAGAGTACCTGGAAAGCACCAAGGATTAAGCCCATGTTCAAGGAGATGGAAAAATATATCTCAATCATTATTTGTCTTTCCAAACTAAGAGTGTTGTCAGGGGGTAAGTGGCAGAACTTTATAAAGGACTAAAAAGCACTTTTCTGTAGAAAATGCTAAAGAACTGAACAAAATCATGTTACTGCTCTTCTGCTTGGACAGTTGGGATGAATGACTGTAAATATTAAATCCCCACCTCTCTTACAGGGGATCCTAAGACAGGATGCACAAGGTAGAGCTCACCAGCAGATAATGTTGCTGGGCAAATTGACCAGGCTGAGCAAATTATGCCATAATTAATCATTGCTCTGGTGAAGAGCCAATGCCACTAATTTTTTAAAAGGAAGAAAGTGCCTTAGGATTTTAATTAAATCCAAAGTCTTTAGGGAAGATAATTTAGAAAAAAAATTACACCTTCAATGACCTCATGAGACATGTCAGAAATGTCCCTACAATCCAGGAAAACTGGAAATAAAAATACTAAAATCATTGCAAAAGGACTGCAGATAAATTGTGTTAGGTCTCTGTCAATGGTCCACCAAACCACTGCCTGCTTTCAATTGAAAGACAGACAGCTGTTCATAGAACATTCAGGCCCCTGAAAGGGGTTCAACATATGGTGATGCTTTATTTTTTGAACAATTGCTGCTTGGTGCTCTGGGAGCTCTCTCCTTCCCTGCCAGTAGCCTTCCTGGGGCAGTTTTATGGCATAAAACTGTGCTTTCCATGACAGAAGGTCTTCCCTGGAGCTTGCTGCCTCACACTTGACTGATCACCATCCTTGCTTGGAGTGCAATAATCTCAAGTGAGCTGCTGGAGGCTTTCTGGATGTTCAGGAGCCCCACATGCCCCACCAGCAGCCTGGGGAAGGTGGCCAGTGACTCCGTGGACCAAGAATTGGCTTCAACTTCTGCACAAGGCTAATACTGCTGCACAGAGGAGTGAAGAGGCAAACTGAGCCAGGGGCAGACCCTGCCAGCACCTAACCAGCCTCTGGGCAGCACACTCCATGGCTGGGTACAGTCAGAGCTGGAAAATTCCTCCCTGTCTCCCCTACGGCTATATCCATGAGGCACTACTGAAGATCCGTAGGACACCTTCGTGCCAAATGAAAGGCAGCCTTTTCTTGAACTCTGGAAATTTGTGAGGATTGAGACTGATGAATAAGGCAAAGATGAAATCAGAAACTAAGGGCCTGGAGTTGTACAGTACAGTTGTACAGTACCCAGCACACTCCTACTTTGGCTTGCTACAGTGCATTTTCATTCCTCTGCTGCTCTTCTTTCCCACCTTGCCCATTTTTCTTCCTCTGTTCCATGTCCCTTTGAGGTTTCCAGTCATCTAGAGAATGAGGCCCCTGCCTGGCACTACAGCACAGGGACAACAACTCTCATTGATTTCTCATGAGCTGGGAAATTACTGTAAATTAGAGTGACCTGATCTCACCCTGGGTGCTGTCCTGCCTGGGCCCCTGGTTGGTGGCTGCAGTCTGGGACACCAGGAGCCATAAGCACACTTCTAACACCAGCCAGCTCTGATGGGATGGTTACAGGGCAACACTAAGTAAAGACTGGGTTTTCCTCCACTTCTCATTATCACCTCTTGCCCACATTTTGTTCCTGCCAGCTTTGGTGGAAACACTGACTCTTCCAGTGATTTTGAGCCAAAATTTAGATTTGACTAATCCTTTTTACTTCTGATAAGGATCACTAGAGTAAAGGCAACTGTACTTGTAGGATTTGATCACGACTTGTATAGCACACTCATTTTCAAAATGCTGTGTGCTCATTTATTATTTTTTCTCTTACACCTCCAAGTCAACACATGTATAGAAATTCTGTAGTGTATTTGTTGGTGAAGTAAATAAGCTTTCACTTATGTATTAAGTATTACAGGCTTTGTTGAACTACTTAATGTTTCAGATTGTCAGAAAAGTACAGTTCTTGATGATTGACATTTCTTTGTATGGATTGCAGAGTCATATGCCCTTTTGGCATCTGCTGTCTCAATGAAGCAGCTCAGTCACAGGTCAAATGATGTCAATAAGATCACCTTTTATCAATATTTGGATACTCAGTTAAGCATGGAATATGAAAGGCCTTGATTTTTCTATGCTCTGTATTTCCAAAAGAGTACTTACACCCTCAAGGATGTTCCAGGTTTGTCATTCAGAAATGAAGGTACCTAATGCCTTCGAAATTGAAAAGTTTTGAAATATACAGCTCCTTGGTCATGTTTTCAAATCTGAGTAAGGAAGCCAATTGCAATAGTGAAACATCTGCTAAGTCCAAGTAACTGGTTTCTGGTTGCTGATTTCAAACACAAGTAAATAAATATTATTTGTAATCTGTCTCACCTCCCTCTGCTTTGTAGAGTACGTATGCACAGAGATTAACTATGTTAAAGAGTACAGGAAACTGACTTTCTGCAAATGCCAGATTCCAACTCCCAACCTGTTTGTTGAAGAAGGGACTTGGCTTCTCTACCACTCTTCCACTGCTGAGTTGGTTCTCTGGAGTTAATGACAGCTTGCAGCTTGACACCAAATATCATCTTGTGATTTAACCACAGCCAGCAATTAGGCACTACACAGCTGATCACTCACTGCCTACCCCAGCGGGATGGGGGTACAGAATGGGAAGGGTAAAAATGAGAAAAAATGAGAAAGCTTCCAACTTGCACTTTTCCAGACCATTTGCTGATGGGGTGAGGAGAGGAGCAGAAAAGCGTTTGGGTCTGTGTAGCACTGCTCAGCTGTGAGGAGATCACTGTGTTATCAACATTGCTTCCAGCACAAATCCAAACACAGCCCTGTACTGACTACTGTGAAGGGAAACATCTCTACCCAGCCAAAACCAGCACACACCTGCACAAGATGCAGCCACACAGGGACCACTTTTCTGCAGCTCTGGCTGTTTGTGTCCTTGGGGTGGCAGCAACTATCACAAAAGGTGGGCTTTCACAGGGTTTCTAAATTTGGTTTAGTTTGGTTTATTTTCTGGGGAAGGGGTAGAGCGCTGGTGAATCTGTCTTAAAACTGGAGAAAATCAGAGACAGCTAATTCTTCTGAGTTCCTTCTTTAATCTTCCATTTTCTGCTCAGCAGAATCATTCATGGGCAGATTATTCATTATTAAGACCTTATTTCAGATCAAACCCTGTATGTCAGTAGATTAGGACATTGAGGAAGATTAGCTCCTCACTGTAGGTGGTGGGAGTAAGTTCTTTATCTTATCATTAGCATGGACTTCCGTGGGTTTTGATTATAATTATTAATTCTACCAGCAGACTTCCAAGCAGGGATTAAAATGCAGATAGATGTCATTTGATCTGCATAATCAAGCTGAAAGTGAGGGTTTTGTGGCAGGAAAATCCTCCTTTTTACAACAGTCAATTTAATTTTTTGACTTTTCAAAGTAATTTTGCTGTTTAAAATGGGTTTATTTACTTTTCTATGCTTGTAATAGAGTTTTATTAAATGTTTTCCCCTTCAAAGAAACATATTCTTAATATTCAGGTGAAATTTTATTCTGATTTGTGTAAATTACATGTAAGATTCTTAAGCAATGTTTCTGCACACCTCTGCGTTGTCGTAAGTGGAAGCTAAGCATACAGATGAAGAATTACTGAATTAATTAAAATAAAATAAATCCCTCCTCCTCTATTTCTTTCTTTTTCTCCCCTTCTTTTGTCACTTTTTGATTTTTCTGATTTTTGGGGGTTTGTTTTCTCTCTGTGAATGTGGATAAATGACATAGCTCTAAATACATAAGAATCTAATAAATTGTCCTAGAAACCAGGTGAACATTCTTAGAACATCAGAAATTTTAAGCTTTCCATATTTCTGCATATTATGAAGAAAACAGCAAATAAAGAGTAGACAATATTTCATCAGCAAAAGGCTTTGAGTTAGGGTTTTAGACCAAAACCTCATCAAGGCAGGCGTCTGCTTCGTTTGATGAAGAGTTTGGGTGCATGAAGAATGATAATATTTTATGTAATTCAAACCCTCATAGAAACACTCATAGAAATCTGACTTTGTGAAATGTAAAATGCAATAAGACGAGAAGAAAATACTGCTCTGTGAGCAATAGGTAGCCACAGCCCATACAAACAGCTGCAGTGAAGGTGGTTTCTTGGCTGTTTTAAATTTTATAATCACATTATTGATATGATGTACCATTTATGACACAGGTAGTGATTACACACTTACCTGTTGTTTTCTTTTCTATCACGATTTTTTTTTTTGTGCCTTCCTTTTCAGCTTACACTGCATGCTGTTTGGTGAGGGTTTGGCTTTTTGTCACATATTTGTACAGCATCTAGCTTAACAGGTCAGGCTGTCTTGGCAATTAACTGTGAAGATACGCATTTAAGCTGCATGTGAGAGGAGGAATGTCTGGTCCTCTGGTTATGGAACAGCTTCAAAGGTGACACTGTTTTGAAGGCTAAGGAATGGCAGCATTGTAGTGTTGCTTCAAAAAAAGGTAAAATTCAGTGGAGGCATTTTAATACGGTAATTTGGATGAATGCTTAAAAATATATGCAGATAATGTCACACAGAAAGTTAATAGTACACAGAGGGCCTAGTCCTCCCAGACACTGATCTCTAACAGCAAAATAGGATCTACATAATCTGGAGGTTCCTACAGATTTTTGCTCCCTTGTCTAGATTTTCAGTATTTAATGAAGATAACAGCTCCTTTCTGACACTTTTTGTATATTTAAACACACAGCTATGCCCACACTCTATCCATCTCCTTGGTCTCTGGTTCCTGAAAGCCGCTTCTTGCTGTTTTCCTGCTACATAAAGAACACAGCCTTGGGCAAGCAGCACAAGCAGGGCTCATGGAACTGTCAGGGGAGGATCTGACATGTTATTCTCCCATCATCTGAGAGCCTGCTGCTGGGCATGTGCACACAGACAGGATGAGGTTTGCACCAGAAAAAAACCCAGCCAACAATTCAAGATTAAGAGTAGTTGAAAAGTTCATTTTGATCAAGATGTATCCCTAATGAGCATAAAAATGTTCATTTTAAAGCAGCAGATGCACAAAAAATCTAAATAAATTTCCCATGGCTGGTATGGTATAGGGGAATAAAGCCCACATGTACACTTCTCTCCACATAAGTACAGCTATTAAAACTTATATTTGCTTTAATGCATTCCTATTTGAGGCATGTTGTAACTAAACAAAAAGTGCACCAGGGATTAAACTACATGGAAAACAAAACATTCACATTGCTCATTGTCATCATTTAGCTTCGAATAAAATGAAAACTGGTGCAGATTTTTTTTCTCGGTTTTCATCAGCAAAGGAATTTGAGCTTTTTCTTCTGTGGCAGGGCAGCAGCAAATCAATTCTGATCAGTAGATTTACCTGCTTGTTCAATAGGGTGTCATAAAACCTCATGATTTAAGAGCCCTAGCTGCTGTTGTGCATATGTGAGAAATCCAGCTGTATCTCCAAGGTCTGTTAATGCTGAGGAATTTTCCATGCTGTTCCCTCACTTCAAGGTTTAGGCCATATCTCATCCCTTTGTTAATGATATGATTTTATGGTGCCAGATCCAAGAAGAATTATAACTTTCTTGCCCTCATTGGGACCAAATTCTGCTGCCATTTAAAACTTTGAGCGAGTTTTGGAAGTTTTCCATAATTATCAATAGAAGCATAACTTCTTCAAAGGGAACTCAGAAACCAAATGAAGACTTTGGGAATTTAGATGTTCTATTCATGTGCTACTCAAGCCCAGCTCTGCAGCATGTTCTGAAAAAAGGAATATGCATGGGAGATCTCAGCCCACCCTTATGTCTCTCTTGTTGTCTCCAAAGAATAAGTGTGTGTAGCTGGAAGGGCTGTCTTTGATCTGACAGTGCCGAAGAGGATTCCTTGCTGCACTCGGGGAAGGTAGAATTTGGTGCCACACGAGGGCAGTAACGGAAAGAGGAAGAATGAGGAAAGCCACACAGATGTTATCCTTACTAGAGTTGAGGGGATTGTAGCAAGGAGGAATAACAAGGGAACATAGGGAGAAGAGGATGCTGAGAAAGCTGTATGAACTTGGAATTAATAGGAGGGGGAAAATGCAGAGAATGTGTTCTGGAGCTATGCGATATTTGACTGAGGAAGCTCCAGAAACTTTCAAGAGACAAGGTATAAAGCAAGACCAGAGGAAGAGAAGGATGTGTCTGCCATCACGATAATATGCTTGCAATAACCTTGATTTTGAAAAGCTACTTTTTAACTGTTTCCTTGATGGAATTCTATGAAAGCCTTACCATTCTATGTGGGTTTTAAAAAATGCTTCCCCACGGTTGGAATGTGCCCTCAAGATATTTTCAGAGCTTTCAACCTGTTTACCAAACTGTTTCCACTTGGAACCTAAAAGTAGAAGATAATTAACCTTCAGGTTATTACGTTTGTGTTCTCTCTGTGCCCTTTCCATATGCAGTGAGTAAACTATTGCAGAGAAGGAGGCTTGGCTTGGATTACAAACTCAGATTGCACATACACATACAGGATGAGTAAAAACATACACTTAAATATATTCACAGGACAATCTTATTTACACCCTAAAATACTCCAAGAAAGTCCTCAATAAGGAAATAGTTTCAGTATAAACTCTTAAAGCTAAGGATAACGATAAATTATGTTCCTGGTCTCTTTGTTAGTGGGAGTATGAGCGTGCAGAGGGAAGAGGTAAGTACCTAGCTTTAAATAGCTTTTACCCGTTCTCAAAATTTAAGTTCAGTCAGCAACCAAGTACCACACAGCTGGTCCCTCCCTCACCAGCTGGACTGGGGAGAGAATCAAAACAGTAAAACCAGAAAACTCATGAGTTGAGAAAAAGGCAGTTCAATAGGTAAGGTGAAAGCCACGCACAGGAGCAAACAAACCAAGGGATTCTTTCACTACCTCCTGTGGGCAGAGAGGTGTTCAGGCACCCCCAGGAAAGCAGGGCTTGGGAGGTGATTTGGGAAGACAAATGCCATCACTCCAAATGTCCTACCTTCTTCCTTCCTCATCCCACTTCATATACTGAGCATGATGTCATATGGTCTGGAATATCCCTTTGATCAGCTGGGNCAAATGCCATCACTACCTTTTTCCTTCCTCATCCCACTTCATATACTGAGCATGATGTCATATGGTCTGGAATATCCCTTTGGTCACTTGGGCTCACCTGTCCTGGCTGTGTCTCCTCCCATGCAGCCCCAACTCTCACCACTGTGGCTGTACAAGGAGCAGAGAAGGCCTTGGCTCTGTGTGAGCCCTGCTCAGCAATAACAAAAACATCTCTGTATTTATCAACTCTGCGTTCAGCACAAATCCAAAATATAACCCAATACTAGTCGCTATGTGAGGAAAAAAATAACACTATGTCAGCCAAACCCTGAGCATTCCACCTTCTATTCAGCACCATTTTCATCATGCCCAGGTCCCATTATATTCAAAATCATCTTATAAACCGTATCCCTCCTTCCCATCCTTTGATATGATATATAGCCATTATTGCCTTAAGGACAACCTTTACAAAATGTCCATGAAATGGCCACAAATGTCCTCAAAATGTTCACTGGGTTAATTTAGTCCATGACTTTGGGCTCCATCTGTTACGGTGCTCACCCTGGACTGGAGAGGTGGTGTGTGTGAGGTGTAACTGGGCACCAAACCAGCTCAGGTTGGGTCACTGCTGCACTGCAACTGCTTCTTGCAAGGCTCCTCCTCCATTAGCTGGTGATTCCTGTTATGGTGAGTCCTGTAACACACAACTCACGTCATGGACTACAACAACTTGGAGGCATATCCATCACAAACTCCACCCCTGGCTCTTTCTGGTTTAACATTGCAGGGAATTCCTCCCCTTGTCTCCAGCCTGGCTGCAGCAAGGGGTTCCTGCTGGAATCCACCATTGATATAGTCCAATCCATAGTCTTCCATGGGCTGCAGGAGCACAGTTACTTCACCATGGTCTGCACCACAGGAATTGCTCCAGTGTGGGTCTCCCAGTAACACCTCACACACAGGGAGCCGCGAGGCTGCCATGATTTGAATTGTGTGTTGCAGGAATTCCCATAAGAGAAAGCACTTCTGTGTTTGGTTGTATCAGTTCAGAGCCCTATCTCAGAGCAGATTTTGATTATAATGAAGACTGACCAAAAAGGGGGCACAAAAATAATAAAAAGAAGACAGCTGCTTTGCTTAAACACAATGAAAAAAAAAGTGTTGGAGACAAGGAACCTCTGTTGACAACAGATGAATGAACACATAGGCAGTATGAAATAGATCTCAATTTTCTTTCACTTGGGGGTTATAATCCTGTAATCTTGACAGCCAAGGCCAAGAGATCTGTCTGTGAGAATCAGCATTCTAGCAGATGGGAACCTCAGTGTTACTTATTGCTGGAAAAATGGATGAGAATGTCAAGAAGATGAAAGAAATCTTAACCTGAAGAGACAGGGCATAAAACAAACAGAAGCCTAAAATGAAAACAAAAGGAAGGAAATTAATTTAAAGCCAAATAACAAATGGTTGAGTTGAGTCCAGATGTGGGTCAATGACCACAGATTCTGAGGTTTTAGTTCTATGTTACCATTTATCATATGGAAAATATTTCATTGGGAAAGAGATATTGTAGAGATCCATAGGGTTCTGAAGGTTCATTGGAAAGAGCTGCTCACTAGCTTCAGAATGAGGGAAATTGGGTACAATATAGTACATAGAATGGTACTTTCGAGTCACAGAGTAAGAAAGTGTGCATTTGTAGCAAGATGTTGTGGATTAATTTTTACTTAGCTTTGAGAACTGAATGCATGGCTTCATGGGAGAGAAAACCTGTAAGAACAGCTAAACATAAAGACAGGTAGAGGGAGAGTCCTAGGTGGAAATTGTTGTCTGTCAGAGTGCTCTGGAGAAGTATTTGCATGCCCTTGTTTTAAAACCCTCCCCAGGCATTTGCTGAATTTTTTCCTGTGAGTCTTCCATGGTACTAAGCTGTATCCAATGATGGTTATGGGCATTTTCTGTTCTAATGTCATTGAACCTTCTATTCTCTGTGTGAAAAGGTAAATATGTGTATACATATCCACTTTTGAAGCATTTTTATCTTGTTCAGAAAATCAATATGTGAGGTATTTCTTAATCACAAGAGCTACTGTAGAGTAAGGTATCTGTCATTAAACAAAATTATTTGATTTTTAAAAGTGTTGATTTTCAAGATTGTCAGCAGTGTCTAAAGACTGTGTTGTGCAAACATTTACAAGTCGTGTAGGAAATTAGGATATGGAAAACTGAAGGAAAAATCTCCCAAACCCAAACAGAACTTCAGTGAAAGTTGAATTATTTTCCATATGTCAACAGAGGTGCAGGGAGGAAAAAAATTATGTTGCAGCTTTGCCCTTATCACTCTCCTCAAAGACTTTGAAGCTGCCCATGAAAGAATACAATTCAAAATAGTAGCAATTACATTAATTACATTACTAAAAGATCAAGGTCACAACAACAGCAATTACCTGCAATTTTCCATTCCTCCAATTATATTATTACAAATATGAACACTTGCTAACTACAATAAAGCTTTCAGGGGCACTAAAGTGAATTTTTTTTCATTTCAGCATGCTTGCTAATTGTGTCAGGACTTCAGAGTAATGTGATTACTATTGCCTTGGTCTCGTCAGAATGAGAGTAGATAATGCCTGCTTCTTCTAGGCTTCATCTACACATAACTTTTAACCCAGTACAACTACTGAGATTAGGAACACTATATTTCACTGAAATATTTATATTGCTATATATCCTAGTAGAATAAAGCACGTGGGAATTAACTATATTAGCATGGGTATATTTATACCAGTTCAATAGGGTCCGAAATAAGCAGTTGTACAGTTTTGTGACCCAGTGTAAATAGAAGCAGAAAAATATCATGTTTCTGATCCAGCTATGTTGGTGGAAGAAATTACCACACCTTGCTGCTAGTCACCTGGATCTGCCACAGCAAAGTATTTTTCATGAGCATTCCTTAAATTGCTTCAGGCAGAATCAGCCTGTGTCAGGGAGAGAATTTCAAGTGACCTGGCAGTTTTTGCCTGCAATGACTCAGGACGGCTGCTTGCCTGTTTTGAGTGATAACTTCAGCATAGGGACACTCACACCAGCTGTTGAAAGCAATTGTTTCTTTCATTGGCAAGAATGAATTTGTAGTGCATGTCCACAGCCTTTTAGCTGTGTTGCATTCCAGTGGAGATAAGGCTTTACTCATACTGAATTTATGCTAACAAATGCACAATTTCAGATGAATCTCCCACTACAGACAGCCACGGTCCAGAACATTTTCTAGCCTCGTCTTGTGATAGAATACAGATTTTGCTTCTGCTGCTATGATAGTGTACAAATAGGCTATTCCACAGTTTTACTCCTCTAATACTTAGAAAGCTTCTCACTGCCAGCCTATATTTAGTCATAGCCTGTTAACGGCTCCGTGCTCCATGGTCTGTTTACATCCTTTAGCTTAAACAGCTCTCTGCCCACATTGGCATCTACGTCCCAGAGTTATCTGTATAAAGCAATCCTAGATCCTCTCATTCATTCTTTTTAACATAAACCCACTTGTAAGTTCAACTGTCTCCAGCCATGTCCTGCTCCTAATACTCCTCCCTGATTTGCTTTGGGCTGAACTTGTCACTCTTGAACATCAGTATCCAAAACTGCCTGTAATAAACAAGACTTTTCTGTGTGCCTTTAAACTGCATATAAATTTGGTGTTTCATCTGGAAACATTTGTCCCAAAACATTCTTGATAGCTTTTGCATTTATTACAGCTGAATCATTGTAGTGTCTCATTGTCACCCAATTATCTATGGATAACTTGTTTCTAGCACATAGCAGAATTCTTTTTTACTCCTGAATGCATGACTTTGTACTCTGTCCTTTTATCTTCTACTTTGGTCCCAGAGGACTTTCAGTTTTTCTTTTGTGATATTCCAATTTTTTTCTGTATTGACATTTTCTCCCAACTAGTGCTGGCAGTGAATTTCATTAGCACATTTCTCGTGTCAAAATAATTATTGATTTTTTTTAAATGCTGCAAGGACTTTTACCTGTCGCTTCTCTTCAGCATGGTGACTTCTTATTTCTTCATTAGCCAGTTCTTATAATTCTTGGGGAACCAAATTCTTTAGCCTATATAGTTTGATTCTACCAGTGTGGTTTAATAAGGATATGTCTCTGATATGGTGCATTTTAAAAGAAAATTCATTTATATTTACACAAAGAGATTGTACTAGGTAAGACCACAATAAAACAATGAGAGAAACTAGTGGACTTTATAGGTAGTGGAAGAGGAGTACTTGGAACTGCCATTGGGTGAAGAATGTCAAAACATAGTGAAGGGCTACTGGCCTCTTGGGAGTCTGTAAGAATAAAATTACTAAACAAGGTTGCAAATCAGTCAGTGGTGCCAATGGGAATGGAGCAAAGAGAGTGGGTTTGTTGGTTGGTTGGTTGGAGAGAGGGCAACAGGAGAGAGGGAACATGAGGAAAATCCAATGATGTTATCATCTCTCAGCTGGAGGGCACCTGCTGAGCAGCCCTGTGGCTGAGCAGCAGGGCTCTGGCAGGACAGTAAACTGAGGGTGGGATGATGCTGAGTGTTAGAGTTGCTTCTGCAGCTGGGCATTTCTCTGTAATTGGCATCCCCTTTTAAAAGGGCCAGTAACGACATCACTTTGATTGTTTTGTGCTTCTGGTTTTTGTTTGACTTTTTCCTGAAAAAATAATGACCTTTGGGGGCATTGAACATCTATGGGCTTGGTTCCCACACCCTGACTGGGTGGATAGCACTGGGTTCCTATCCTCCTGGAGTCTGCATTTAGCTACTGTTATAGAGCTCTTCATATTGTAGCACTTTCTTTTAGGCTATTCTTGTGTGAGAGAATATGTATTTGTATTCCTTTTTGGGTTTTTATGGAGAGGAATCTAAAACTATCTAATGTCTTTTCATTCCCATTTTGTCTGTTAATGAGTCCCTTTATCCTTCAATGTACTGCCAACTTGAAAAATATTTATCTGGAATTTGTATCTTTTATAAAATTATACATGTATGGAAATTTTTTTTGGTATTTTATTACCTTTTAAATATATTTTTTTAAATTATCATGAGCAAAATTCTAGTGACTCATGGTAGTTCCACTGACCAGAAAACACAAGAAATAATTTATATGAAGTTACCATTGTGAAAAATATATCAACATCAGGAGCTGGTGTAATAGGATAATTCAGTTGTGATGGTTTATAGTTTAAACAAAACCATGATAGTGGGTAACACTAACAATAAAAATGATGGATACTGTAAGGTAAGACTGAGAAACAGAACTGAATTACATTAGACAGCACAGTTCATTGAATAGTGTGTCCTCTGATTATATTGCCATTATACACATAAGCTGGATTTGAGCCCAGATAATTTGTGTGTTATCTTTGATACTTAATGACATCTAAATGTCAAGCTGCAGCTCTTCTGTACTTTATTAGCCAACTGTGTACACTATTTTTCCTCTAATGAGGTTTCTTTTTCATCAGTTCTTTCATTAGATATTTTCATTTGAAAAGAGAAGGGAAGAGCTTGGGAAAACTTGTTTGTGATGTTACTTTTAACTAATGTGGCAACATGCCACTAGAGAACTCTTCAGTTCCTAAGAAAGTGAGTTTATATCCATTAGAAACAGTTTGGAAAATTAGTAATTTACACACATCAACAGGTCTACACATCTGTAATATGTGGAGAGATAGACCATCCATCAGAGATGTGAAATGATTTTCATGATGGCCTGATAACATTGACTGCCAGTAGTTAAAGCCTTATGTCTACTGGAGAAAAGAAAAACTTTGCATCAAATTTTTACATTTTTTTTGCATCAAAATAGTGAATCTCTGTAAAATCCAAGAAGAAAGGAACTGTTGTTTATTTACATTGATGTAGCTGCAAAAACCTGATAAAGGTACCTCTATTTTATCTCCAATAAGTTTTTGAATCAAGATAATTATCTTGATGGTGTAAACACACCTTTATTTTATGAACGACTAACTCTAGTTAGTGTTAAGAGGTTTTTAAAGTGTGGATGAAGGTTGAAATCTTGTTAGCTTTCAAAGTGATATTCCAGCAAAACTTTCCAAGGGAAAGTTATGACTTATGGAAGGACAGGATGATTTCAGCCTTTGTATAGTGACTAACTTCAGGTTATTGCCTATTAGAGTTTGCTCTGTAGAAAGGTTTCTTAAGGCACTTGACACACAGGTCTGTACTCGTATTAGGACTTAGCAATTATTGTTTACCATGGCACTTTTGAAATCTCTTGCTCACTCTCTGCAGCTGTTAGCTCTTCAAGCCTCTTTGAAGAAGATACACATACTCACTTTTAGTTTAACCCTGCAGAAACTGAGAAACAAATAGAAACTTGATTACAGTTTGTTTTCCAAAAAGTATGAGGGTTAATGTTAGAAACCTATATTGCAGTGATGGATTACCTACAAAGCTCTAGACATTCTGAATCTCCTGGGAGGTAGCTTGGGTGAAATAAATAATAAAGATATTTCTCCAGGAATCATCTTACTGAGGAAAGCTCAATTTTTATCATAATGGAAATTGTTTTATGCATATGGCAGTTTGGATCTCCCATAAAGTTAATTTTAAAAACCCCAAAAACCTGAGAAAGATCACATTTAAAGAATTACACTGGAAGAGAATATGAGAACCATGTGGATTTGTGACTAGGAAGAAATCTCTGCATTGTAAGAAAATTCCAAACAGAGTAACATTTTGTAATGAATTCTATAATAAGTGCAATAAAAAATTGAATTACGATCCTGAAAAACCCTGTAATATCCCCCCCCACAGTCTTGCACACAAAACTGAAGGGAAATAGACTTGTAGCAAACACATGGAAAAACGCAGTAAACCTGCAAATTAACTCTGTGCCAAGTTAGTGCTGTACAGGCCCTGTACAACCATTTCTGACCTCATGTTTGGCTTTGTGATACTACTGCTGTATAAACTGTATCTGAAATCTGCAATGCACTCTGCAGTTATGGATTTGTTAAAGAGAACATACCCTCATTCCCATCACTGTTACAGCAGGAAATAAATCAGGGAACACATCATGCTTTCAATAAGAGCTACTATGAAATAAAATGCAATCTTCATTTTTACTGGTAGCATGAAAGGTCAATAGAAATGGTATGCTACACTGAAAGGTGCTACTGGCTTATGCCCAAGCTGCTGATTCGAAAAGAATTCAGAATTTGGTGGAAAAATGCTGCTCAGATTTTTCTTATTCTGACGTCTAAAGATTCAAGGCTTCTTTGAATTGCAATGAAACTGTGCAGAGGGTGCACAATCACCTTCCTTTCAAAGGCCAGGCTATTTCAAAGGGAGCTCTTGAGCCTGGAGAAGAAAGGTGAGACCTGGTATGTTTTACTAGTCTGCAATCAGAGGGAGATGGAGAAAAATGTCCAAGACAGCACAAAGATCCTTGACCAGGGTGGTGCCACGTCACAGTTCTGCACTCCCTTCTCATTTCTTCTCTGGATGAGGCAATGGATTTGCACTCTGACAAGTTCTACAATCTAACACCAAGCTGCATGTCACTAATAGCAAATCTAAAGAGGTTTGCTCCTTCCTGACAGTTTCATTCAGACAAAAATCTAGACATTTTCAAATTACTAGATTTGAAATTGAATAGAAGTTGTTCACTAATTCTGCAAACAAAATTCAAGAGTAAAAAACCCCATCAATCTAAATAATGGGAGATTGGTAGAAAGCATAAAAAAGTCTTCAAAGTAATTGGAATATTGTTTGTAATTTACACGTTATAGGAGTGAATCTGTGTAAGTAGTCTGGCTCAAGTAACCACAGACAGAGCTTGCTGTATGTTCCAGAGGTAGAAGAATTGCATGCAGTCATTCCTCATGTCCCCTGTCTTTTGATGCCAGCTAGGTGAAATATTGTACACTGGAATCCTCTCTCATACCTTTAAAGGTCATCTGCCCCCAGAGCTACTGATGATAGAGTCACATGAGTAAAATTGAACAATTTGGGGGGTGGTGGAGAGACATCAGCATGCACAACGAGTGAATATGGATAAATAACCCTTTTGGGTTGGAAGGTTTTTCTGCAATGTCGAGTTATTATTGTATTCACTTTGCAACACTAATCAACACTAGCTAGACAGGAAATCAAACTGCTTAGTGCTCACGGGGTAAACATGTGGATTTGTATCAAACTGCAGCACTTACTTCCTAGCTAAGCCAGATTGTCCCCCTTGAGCTATTTTCAAAATGCATCAGCAAGGAGGAGGTTATGTAAAAAGGCCTTAAACCATATGTTACCAGGTTGTACCCACTTACATCAAATGCTTTGAGACTGACTGTGGATGTCTGTGCACTGTACACAACACTTGTATGAAATTAATTTTTGCCAAATAGGGTTGAATAACTTCTCACTAACTCCTAATGACAGAAGCTGATATATAATGTATGCTGGCTTTGTATTTTGCTGATTGAATTAGAAGGGAAAAGAACACCTGTATATATAAAGTAAACAGTTCCCTGCTGTGGAAGAACAAGAGTTTAGTGGATTCATCCCAAGTATATTCAGTGGACTGCATATGGAAACATGAGAAAACTAATTTCCTAGTTCAAATATTTGCCTAAATTATGAAGTCAGTGCTTAGCAGGGCAAGCTAGGACAAGATTGTGAGATAGCTGGGGTCAGACTATCTGCTATCCATTTCCTCCTGATGGCTAATGCTAAACATTAGCTAAGGAGTGCTGGTTATTGTTTTGTCTGTAATTGCTAATGATCAATTTGAAATGGGGCCAATAACTGGATAGATTCTATTCATACTGATTGTAAATATTCTAAAGTCTTCATCCAATCTATGTTTACTTTTTAAATCTGATAGGTTTTCTGCCCTGTTATTTCTGCTCTATGGCATTGAAATTTCAGCAATGTTTTAGGCTATTTTTCTGAAGTTTTACAGGTGAGTTTTTAAAATAGGTTATTTGAGTTTGAGGGTTATTTTTAACCTATTTAAACAAACTACTATATTTCAACTGTGTGTTAGATAAAATAATCTCAAATTTTGTGTATATGCTGGACAGCCAAAACACCAAGTCAATCAATTCCCAAGAAAATGTCTTTTCTTTTGATGTGTTTGCCTAGCTGCAGGCAGGTGAAGACAGAGCATTTTTGGGGTGTTTTATTTGTTTGTTTTGATTTGTTTTTGTTTTTGTCTTTCCATCTTTTTAATTTTATACTGCTATCTTCTAAGTAAGCTGTATTTCTTTTCCAGATATATATCAAAACTTGCAGGATATTTTAAGCCTAGAAAGGTGTGGACAGAGCTGCTTTGGTTCTATTTGAAGCAAATTTGTTCAATTTGCTTTGAAGTTGGTGATTGCATTAGTGTGTTGGAACAGAGTGCATTTTACAGCTTGTACATTATGCAGTAGTACCTGGAAGGTCAATAAATGTCTGATTAACCACTCTGAGTAGAACACCTTTGACCCCCCCCATTTCACACAGATATGTGTTCTTTTCCTGATTAATTAAAAAGTAGCCTCTTTCTTTGACCAATAAGCTAATTAGGTAATGATACCATTAAAGTGTGGACACTGCATTATTCATCATAAAAATAATTGAATTAAATTAAATGGGAGAAAAACGAAATCACAGAATGAATTAAAAGGGAGAAAACAACTGGACTGTTATTCTAGATCCTGATTTTGAACATACCTTGCCTCCACAGATTGGCTACTGATGAAGAAGAGCAAAACTGCAATAGGAAGCTGGTTATTATTTAACTTTGCATAAAGTTAGATAGCTGATATCCCTGAGATGCATTTGTGTGGTTTAGGTTGGACTTGAAACTACCTCTAGAAACTGCTGAATGAAAAGGTTGCTATTCAGCACGGAGGTATTTCTGCACCTCTAAAAAAAGCCTCCTCTGTTGTTAAAAAGGAAAAAAAAATGCTACAGAAGATACATTACTTTTCCAAAAGCTACAAGAAGTTATAAGGGAAGTAAGTATAGATGTATAGAAATGAATAAACTTGAAATTAGGTTTGACTTTAGTTTTAATTTTCTGATTTATTCAGATAAAGACTATTTGTAAGGTGGTTTTTTTTATTATTTTTTTTCCCTAGCAGGTTTTACAGAGAAGTAATTCATTTTCAGAGATGAACAGCATTAGCTTTTTCACTGGAAATGGTGGCTGTTGAGCATTATGCCAGTAAAATACACAGTGTTGCTCAATGCCACTAACTGCATTGTAGTTCTGCTGTGGGAAGGGATTTGAACATAATGTGAATCAGAAGATTCCTCTCTGTCATGAACTGACCTTTCAACATTTCAGCTTAGCTTTGAGATAATCTTATGAGGAGTGCTGATTAGCAAAACTTTCTAATTGCCTATTCAGCTGAGACGTTCAAGTGCTTCTGGTGTGTAAGTTGGTCTTTAAGAGGGTTCCACAAATGTGGAATTAATTGTCAATCTCAGCTGAGAATGATCTGTGGTTTCTGAAGAGCAGTATATGATGACATCTATTTCTCCTAAAAAGGATGACCTGAATCCAGGTTGTTTTAGGAAGGAAAGTGCAGCAGTGGGAGAAAACTTTGGATGCAATGGATAATTGCAATTAGAGAATTTGTTTTCATTACTAAAGGGAAGAGGTAAAACCTTAAAATTATTATCAAGTATGTATTTAGTTTAGCCAAATCCTAACTGTCCTCTGTTGCTCTCTGACTGTCAGCACACACTAGTCCTATTGATAACACACATAATCTCTAGCTTGTGTTGCCACACCATCTTATTTTTACATTTAGACATCTCATGTTTAGACAGGGATTTCTGATTTCTATGATACATATTTTGTGGTCAGTATTGCATCTTTTGTTTTGGAAATGGACCCTATGCACAAAGGAACTCTACACTAAGGGATACCAAACCACTCAGAATCTTGCTTTCTTGACTGACAATGTCTTGGATAAATCCTGGATGAAATCAACATGGACTCAATATTTCTTCTTGCATAACAGGTAACTTTTCATACAACCATCTTCTTTAATGGAAACACATACACTGGAGACTTATCTTACAGAATGACAGGAAAATTTTACTGCAGAAAAATTAATCTTTCTTCAATATTTCTTTTAATAGTTTCGAACATCATACATCTTAACAAGAAATATTCCCAGCCACTGAGATTAATATGCAAAGCTGCTCCTTAAGAGTATTCATTCTTCTTTTAAAAATGACACAGAGTGCTAAAAGGACCTTGTTCTTAATTTTTAAACCCACTAATTTCATTGTGTCTGACACAAAGCAGAACATTTTTGCTATAATTACTGTATAAGTTATTTTTTTCCCACAAAGTTCTAATTTTCCTAAAATAAGATGGACTGCTTCAATTATGTAAATCAAATATCTAGAGAATATGATGACTGCATTGGCAAAACACAATAGAACTTAACAGGAAGCCAGCAGAGAGAGAGAGAGAGTGGTAGGGAAGGCAAAAGCCCAAATGAGGATGCTTTTTTCAATTAGAACCACAGCAAATTCTCTGCCCTGCTGGTAAACTGGCTCCTGCAGCTTCTCACTCTGCCAGATCTGCTCTTCCCTTGGTGCCAGAGTGTGACCATTAAGACTGGCAGGAAGTCTAGGCTAAAATGAAAACTACTGTGCAGAGACCAAGAGTGACTGAGAAAAAAATATTGTTTACTTCTGTTGGGGTTTTCTTTCTATTTGTTGTTAAACCAAATGCATAGGCAGTGGTGTCCCAAACAGCCAAAGAGGTGATGATAAATTCCACATGAGACATCTCAAGCAGTATGATGTGAAACAGCTGGAAGATGGAAAAAGGCTGTGGTAATGGCTACACAGTGTACTGATTCTCAGAACTGCAAACTGCTTCCAATGGCTGGCACAAGGTGTCTTGCATCCTGAGAGCCCTGAGAGCAGCTGACTCTTCCACACGTATTCTGATGTGAATATTCCTATAAACCCAACCTTTCCTCACTCAAGGCTTTCTCAGTGACCTACATTACACTGTTTTTAGGAAGCATCTGTTTCTGTCTCTTTGCTGCAGTTGGAATGGTCAGATTGAAGGCAGCTATACAAAGGTGAAATAACACCATTGATCTACATTATGAAGTCACTGCAGCTTTATTTCCAGTCATAATCTTTGTGGGTTTTATTTTCATGACCTTTTTTAACAGCTGACACATTCAGCAGAGACCTTCACTGATCTCTCCTCAGCAATTTTCTATTTTTTTTCCCCAAACAACTTTAGGTAAAGCAGAAATTTTTAAAATACAAGAGTCATTCCAGTAATTGCTTCTGACATGTTTCTTTTTCCATCTGCCAACATTCCCTTTTCATGTTACAGAGAGCTTAACTAAGTTTTTATAAGAGTATACTTTCCTTAAGTATGATTCTAAAATTCTTCTGGGTTTTGTTAGTTCTCTACTAAGATCAGAATACAGAAAATGCATTCTTGTGTTGTCTGTAGTAGTTTGTAGTTTTACATCTCAGACATCTAAGTGTTGAAAATCTGAGCAGATTTATTCCAAGCCCAGTAATTCTCTCTTTTATGTTGAAACTTTCCTTTTTGTCCTTAAACTATTTTGCTTTATATTTTCATTGCAGAAGGCATCTGGTCTGATTTAGTGTTCTGTATTTATTTACTTGGTGATTTCTATGTCCAAATAAATCCATATCTATCAAAAGAACTTGTCAAAACCTAAAGTGAAGTCCAAATAAATTCTCTTATCTGATTTGCCTTTCACCACTTTTTGCTGAAATTTTTATCAAGGAAATTTTAAATTTTGTCTTTAGCTTACATGTCAACTAAACTGGTGCAGTTTATTTGCCTTCTGGTGTGTACCCTCCACCTCTCAATACTGGCTTTTCAAAAGACATACACAAGGTGTGTAAATATCCTGGTTTTCCAGTCTAGATTCTGAAAGTTTCCGACAATTTTGTAAAACTCAATAACTATTTCTTAGAATTGTTCCTTTAGCATCAAATACTAAGGTTTGTAGCTAATGCTTTGCTCCTGCAGAGCCTCTTGTCTCAGTCTCTGATTATGTTATCCCTATTTAGATAGAAATTCTTCAAAATGGTTATGTTCCAGGACTTGATTAAAGAAAAATTCACCCTTGCCCATCACCAAAGTAATTTTCCTCTTCTTTGTCTAGCAGTACCAGTCCTCCTCTCAGTCTAGAGATCCCATTTACACTATTACTTTTCTTCACCTAATCCTAATTTAATCCATGCTTGTTTTTCATGCCTATACTTCTTAAATTACCTCTTGCGAAATGGTTGTGTACTTTAGCAAGACTTTCCATCTGGCTAAAGTAGCTAGAGAGAGCATTATTCTCACCACAAGGGTATGCAACAGGTAGTACATAACATGATAGGATTAATGGCTGTTCCATATAAGAGCAAACATTTTGGGAGCAAAAAATTATAGGATGGCATTATTTGCATTAATCCTGCTTATATGTTGGCTATATTTCATTTGGTCTGTTTTGGGTAAAACTTAGAAGTGCATTGATTAGAAAATTTCCTTGCATATTCCCTACTTCGGTGGCTGTGCTGAAATATGGGATTCTTATTGCACTTGATTGCTTGATCCTACAAACAGCTTCACATTGTCTTGGGTTATAGCAGCACAGTGGAGAGCAAGCACCAGAATCAGACTGGAATTGCTGACAGGTAATCATCTTTCTTTCCTTGGTCAGTTCAGGTTGTTGCAGATGTGTTTTATGGAGTTTTAAAATGAAGGGGTAGCATAGATTGTGCCATAACACAAGACAACTGAGGGAAAGAAAAATGAGACATACAACAGATAAAAACTTAAGTTTTGTACACATACCTGTAGCCATGAAGCTCTCTCATAAGTGCTAGAGAGAATAACATGAACATGCATATTTACATGTTTATTAATTTTATTTTTTATATTGTCCAAAGGTTGAAAGTTAGAGGACTATTCCACATTGTGCAAAAGATTACGTGACTTTATCACTAAAGTTTAAAACCATGAAAATGATGGTTTCAGGGGAAGTTTTTTTAACACAAGAAAAAGGAGTAAAAATAGTATTCAAAATGGCAGCCAGCAGCATGTGTTAAGGTTAATTTTACAGGAATTGTCAGCAAAGGATTGATTTATTGTTATTATATTTCAGAGCAGGAGAGAGGCTTTAATCTCTCAGATATCTGAATTTTCAAAATGCAGATGAAATATTAGATCCTGGTTATTTCAGATATAACAGGAAAAGCCCCAACCACCTAATTGCACCCATAATGCTATCAGAAACAGCAGGAATAATTCCAAAAGACACAGGGTGGGTTTTGGCTGCACTATTTTGGCTGCTACAGTGTAAGAGTATTATTACTTCTTCCCTATCTAATGAAACCCTGCAAAGGATGTTTCTGAACTTCTTTAAGCTCTATTAAAAAAAAAAAAA